>JARFJB010000108.1:5000-97500 GCA_036346205.1 Vesta saturnalis
GAATGTAAGAATGAACTGGCAAAGAACAAGAGGAATGGCATACAAAGTCAATAACAAACAACCAAAACAGCAAACTTTTATTAAATTATAAATTGTGCAACTAAACTAAAGTGAATGTTAAAAGTGACCCCCGTTTTTATGTACACAAAGATTAATTCTACTATTGAATTGCACCCTACGCATCATCTCTTCATCTAATCGTAAAATGTTTACTGAATATTGTATTCGCGCCTACAATTCTTCTTCGGTGTTTATTGGTTTAGAATATAAAATCTCTTTAAGTGTTCCCCATAAAAAGTAATCCATCGGCGTCAAATCCGGTGAGCGAGGTGGTCAATCAATTAATATTATATCGGTCATTTCTGCGTTAGTGTAGGGCACGGCCATAGCGAAAAAGGAAATTAAAATTCCAATAAAGATTTGTTAGACTGAATTATTTGACAATACCCTTTTGTAACTAATGACAATACTTAATAATGTTTAATCGATGAATTTTAGTACGCAATGAAACATTTAAATTCGATTATCACAGAACCGGCACTTCGAAGCGACATGTACCAGATATACCTTTTTTGAAGAAAACACATCAGAGAATAAGAAGTTCTGACTAGAAATTTGATACACACAGGCATAAAAATGTTATGAAGCTTTAAATGTAGATAAAGGGATGCTGGTGGCATCCTCTGGAAGATACATAAAAAATAATAACCTTGACACCGTGTATTTCGAAACTTTTGGACTAAGGTAAATTGGGCTAGATCCTCACACTATCGTCTCAGAAATTTGTCCTAATATTTTGTACAGACCTTATATATATATATATATATATATATATATATATATATATATATATATATATATATATATATATATATGTGTATGTATGTATGAGGGACATATTAGCAAAAATCATAATTCAAAACGAAATAAGGAAACAAATTATTCAAGACACCTACCATCATATAATATACGGATAAAATGAAATTTATGGAAGCTCCCTTAATTGTAAATAAAAAAAATTATTAATGCACAAGTGTCTCCTATTTGACTTAGCGTCTAAGTAAGAGAAAATTGCATAAAACTAAAAAGGCATATTCGTATACGGTATTAATATTAGTTTTTTTTTTTTTTTGTATAGGGTTTAACTACTACGGTCATATCCCCTTTAATATTAGTAGATAGACATACAGTGCGGTTCAAAGTTGATCATATACACCTACTTCTTTTAAATAGTTGATTGTGTTTTTTATGTTTTCAGCGTCACACAGATTTTCTATGTAGTTGACCTTTAAATTATATTTCGATCTTTGTAGGCCGTAACCTGGACATTCTTGTAATATATGCCTTATTGTAAGGGTTACCTGGCATTATTCGCACATTGGGGGTATTCCATCGTCAAGTAGGTACTGGTGTGTAATCTTAGTATGACCTATTCTCATACGATGAATTTTTACGTTGACCTCTCTGGGAGTATGACGCAACTCGAATAACATTCCAACCTGAGGCTTTATTATAGCAAGGTGTGTATTTTGTGTTGTCCATCTTTGTTGCCAGTTTTTAATACTTTTATTTTTAAGATATGTTGCCAGGTTCGTTGGATCAAGTTGATTTACGTCTACTTGAAGTTCTGAGATCACCCTCTTTGCTGCTTTATCTACTAGGTCGTTTCCTGGAATACCTACGTGACTAGGAACCCAGATGGTAAGTTTAACTCTTTCCATCGTTAGGGACTTTATGGCAGACTGACATATTAACGTCATAGGATCTAAGGAATATATTTGTTTAATACTATTAACGCTATTCATGCTATCTGTGATTAGTAAAAGTGTTCCGTTACCACATCCATTGAACAATATAAGATTGCCTGCCATATGGCATGTTGCTCTGCAAACTTTATTGATGCATCGTTGTTTAATTTCCATGAATG
Organism: Vesta saturnalis; assembly: GCA_036346205.1. Lineage (NCBI taxonomy): Eukaryota > Metazoa > Arthropoda > Insecta > Coleoptera > Lampyridae > Vesta > Vesta saturnalis. The sequence goes on from JARFJB010000108.1 coordinate 6,928, forward strand.
CGATACCTCATCAACATATATCGCGCTGCCAACGCCTTTCTCAGACATAGACCCGTCTGTATAAATAATTTTGTGAGAGGGATACTGATCACATATGTTTTGAAACTCCTGTATATAGACATTGTTTGGGGTAGTTTCTTTTTTATGTTTTGCCAGACCTGTCCTTATTTCAACATATGGTGCCTTCCAAGGTATGAACTCAAATTGCCTCGTCTCCAATACCATCGGTAGTGTCACACCCATGCGCACTATCTGTTCCCAAAATCTGATACCTGCTGGACGGGTAATAGTAGGTTGCTTTTGATATTGATCCTTATCTGTGTTCAATATAATTTTGTTGGGATGGTGTGGTATCGACATAATTTTGACCATGTACTTCGCCATTAACTGGTTTCTTCTAGTATCTAGAGATGATATACCCGACTCGCAGTAGAGGCTTTCAGTAGGGCTAGTAGGAAATGCACCAATGCAATATCTCAAAGCTGTGTTATGTACGACATTCAAACTTGCAAGTGCTGATTTACGTGCCGATGAGTATGCAACGCAACCGTAGTCAATTTGTGACAGTATCAATGCTCGATAGATCTGTATCAGCCACTTGGGTTCTGCTCCCCATTTGGTATGTGCCAATACTTTCAAAATGTTTAAATTTTTTAGGCATTGCACTTTTAGACATTGTAAGTGCCCCTTCCATGTAAGCGATCTGTCATACGTCAGTCCTAGAAATTTAGCGGTGTCAGAAAACCTAATGGGATTATTCATTATATACAAAACTGGATCGTAGTGCGGTTTCCTTAGTCTGCAAAAATGAATGCAGTTGGTTTTCTATTCACAGAATCCTAGTCCAATTTGTCGACCATTTTGTACAATTTGATTGATCGCAGGTTGCAATTTCCTTGTAATTTCGCCTATAGTGCTTCCACTGCAGAAAATTGAGATGTCATCTACGTATATACATTTTGATATAGAATCCGATACGTGCATTAAAATATCATTAATAGCGATAGAGAAAAGGGTACAACTAAGTGTCGATCCTTGTGGCACCCCGTTTTCAAACGTTTGAAAGTCAGACATTATATTTCCAACCCTCACTCGAAACCGTCTGGATTCTAGGAACGATTTTATTAGTAACGGTAAGTTGCCCCGCAGCTTTAGGTTGTATAGCTTTTTTAAGATGCCATATCTCCAGGTCATATCGTAAGCACCTTTGATGTCAAAAAAGACTGCGACCATACGTGCTCTCTTGCGGAAAGTTTCTTGTATGGCGCTCTCAAGGAACACCAGGTGGTCAGTTGTCGATCGGTGCTTCCTAAAACCAGCTTGATAAGGTACCAACACATTTTGCTGTTAAAGGATCCATTGGAGTCTACTGTTTATCATCCTTTCCAACAGCTTACCCATACAACACGTCAAGCTGATCGGACGATAGCTTGTTGGGAGTAGTGGATTTTCCCCAGGCTTTTTTATGGGTACTACAATGGCATCCTTCCATTCCTCAGGGTAAATACCTTCCATCCATAACACATTATATAGATCTAATAATGCTCTATTGAATTCAGATGTTAAATTAGATAACATTTCGTTACAGATTTCATCCGATCCCGGAGCTGTCCTTTTACTGTGTCGCATAGCGAGATCCAGTTCTTCAATGGTGAACGGTAAGTTGTATTCCTCGTATGTATTAGTGTTGAACTATATTTCAATTTCACTTTCTTTTTTTGTTACATAAAATTCAGGATGATAATTATCAGAGCTACTTACAGTTGAGAACTGAGTCGCCAACGTATTTGCAATCTGCATTGGATCATGGACAAGAAGATTATCAGGAGTCTGTAGTGTAGTAATGGTGTGTGACTGATTGGTGCCATTAATTGCTTTTATTTTTCGCCAGGTCTTATTTATTTCAGAAGCCGTCGTGATGGTGGATGTATATTGATTCCAACTTTGGCGTTTACTTTGCAGGACAGTTCGCCTGCTGGCGGCTCTTGCTTTTTTAAAAGCAATGTGGTTTTCCATCGTTGAATGCCGGCAGTATTTTTTAAAAGCTGCTTTTTTATTTCTAACAGCCTCATTCACTTCAGGATTCCACCATGGCATAGGGCGCTTTACGTATTTACTGCCTGATCTAGGGATGCTTGTAGTAGCTGCGGCTAATATCGCGTTGGTAATTGTTGCTACATGAACGTTTCTTGGCATTATAAGGTTTTCACGAAATAAGGGCCAGTTTGCTTTCGCGGTTTTGCACCGTTCAACAACGACTTTGGTTTGTGTAGGAACGTCTGTTTCAATAATGATCGGAAAATGATCACTATTGTGGAGATCATCGACAGTTCGCCATTTAAGGCGTGGAGCTAGCACGGGTGAGACCAACGTTAAGTCTAACGCATCAAACGTTCTTGATCCAGCATTGTGGTAAGTGGGTGCACCCGAATTGAGCAGAAATATTTCGTCTGAGTTTAACCAGTTTTCTATCAAACGTCCTTTTACATCATTTTTGGTAGATCCCCATAATTTGTTGTGCGCATTAAAGTCCCCAACTACAACAAAAGGTGTAGGCAGTTCTTTTATTAACTTTTCAAGTTCTTCTATTTCCCATTTGTTATCGGGAAGGTAAATATTGCAGACAGTCATTTTAATAGGCGTTTCTACCCTTATCACTACGTACAATGTTGTATCCTTTCAATGAATATGCCTGTCCAGATTTGAGGTGTGTTTCTTGTAAGCAGAACATCATTGGATCCAGTTCGTGTAAAAGCATTTTTATATCAGGATATCGTTTCAAAATACCTCTACAATTCCACTGAATTAAATAATTTTGTCTATTGAATGTGTCCAGAGTATTTTATCAGATAGTTTAAATATAAATAAAAATGCTATAGGTGCAATAAATAAATAAGTACATATATAGTGTATATAAGACATAAATAAAATTGAACGTACAAACATATATATCACAGATAAATAGGTAAGTAAAATTAAACTCTATCAATATCACAGAAATTATCACAGGTTATTTGTCAAGGTGTTCCTATGAATCACCTGTACTTTGACGAGGTGTTCTAGGTGTGCCTTTTGGCCACCTCTTCTTCTTTTTTTTTGTCTCGCCTCTAGTACTGTCTCCTCATCAGGAGTGGTTATGCTAGAGTGACTAGATCCAGTTCTCCGTTTGGCTCCACGTGTTTCAGCCTCCATGCAATCTATTTCAGGTGGCATGGTAGATTTAATTTGTTTGTTTCCTTCTCGAATAGATGATTTGGGAGGGGTAGGCGCAAGCATCGTTTGAATAGGATTATTAGCTATCGTTTTTTCGAGAAGAATGTTTATTACTTGGCCCATTTCCTCCTTGATAATCTTTCTAATTTCAGGCACAACAGTTTGCAGTGATAGAGATGTTGAAGATGTTACCTGTGCGTATGTGCTACTTGGTGTTACTAATGTAGAAACCTTCTTTTTTGCTTCCTGGTACGATAATTTGTGTAGTACTTTGACTTCCTGTATTTTCATTTCCTGTTGGAATACCAAGCAGGATCTCAAAGTTGCCTTGTGTGGCCCTTTGCAATTGGGACATTCAATTGGCAACTCGCACTGTGTACCCGTGTGAGGAGTCTTGCCGCACACGCATCTCTGGTCGTTTTTACAATTAATTGCAGAGTGTCCAAATTTCTGGCAATTAAAGCACCTCAGTGGATTCGGGATATACGGACGTACTTGCAAAGGATAGAAAGCTGCATGGATAGTTTTTGGTAGTAGCGGTACATTGAATGTTAGTACATGGTTTGGGGTGTCTTTGAATTCTCCTTCCCATTTCGTCTTTATTCGTCTAACATCTATAACTCCTTGTTCTTTTAGATTATCTTTTATTTCATCGATTGAGCAATTAAGTAAATCTCGACAAAAGACGACCCCTTTACATGTATTTAAACCGCTATGGGGTTCAACAGTACATTCAAACTCGCCAAAACGCTGTAATTTCATTAAATACCTGGATTGTTTACTAGACACTGTCTCTACGGGTAAGTCACCCTTTATCTTTTTGACATTTTTCACATTTCCTAATTTAGAGTATAAAACTTTACTAATTACAAAGGGACTTACAGTAGTAAAGTCTCCTTCCTTTCTTTTAACTACCAGGAACCGGGGCACTGAGTCCTCCGTCTCTTTGGAAGCGTTTGTTTTCAGAGGTGGGAAGACATCTTCACTAGAAGAATGTCTTCCTTTATGCTGTCCTCCAGCAGCTTGTCCAATATCATTGCCAGGGTCGTCATCTATTCCAGTAGTCCTTACTTGCTCCGTAGCCTGGTTTCCTACCACGGACGCCGAGCAGTCGCTGGATGACGGTCGGGTGAGGCCTGCCCGCTTCGCCTCACTCCCGACCGGTACTGGGGACAATCCGAACCCCTGCACCGTAAGCTGTGGGCCCCCCGAAGGGCTCGTGTTAATGTCCATTATCCATGTGAATTGCATTGTCGTCATCAGTGCATTTTAACGCTACCTGCCAGCGGGCCAAGGCCTTTTTTTGTTTTTTTTTTCATTTTTGACATAGAACAAGGAACAGAAAAAAAGAAAATAAACAAGACTAGGATTTCAAACTAACTACATTAAGGAAGCACGAGTAGACGAAGACAAACGACTTGAGATCTCTTTGCTTCACCACTGATGGCAACAGTGGCTACTGAGCCTCCCCACCACGTCAAGGTAGATCTCATCGGGGAGGATTAATATTAGTTGTACAGATATACAGATGAATAATCCGAATTATTTTAAGCAGTCTGAAATGGCAATAGATAAGGTGCAGATCCGACAATCGGTATGTTGGTTGCTATAAAAAAGTAACTCCAAAAAAAAAGGCGACTGTTCGCAAAACCGTCGTATGCAAAAACAAACAGCAGTTTGGTTAACGACAGACTTACTTCATAATTACATTACCCTATAATTTAATATCTCTTTCAAAATGACTTGTTACGTAACAAAAAAACTTGTAATACTTCAATAACATTGATCACAATCTAAATGAACGATAAACGGAGAATGTCGCTGTAAAATTATTTAACTCGATACTTCTCATAAAACCATTCAATTACTACAAATTTAATAACACCTACATTTCAATTTACTACCTTACGTCGGCAAATCGCAGGCTCAGAGGATGAAGTTACAATAGCTTCCAATCTCTTAAAACAGTTAATGGTCATATATTTGGGCGTTTACGTATTAAATTTTAGTACAGTTACATAAAAAGAACGTTTTAAATTTCGCAATTCAAAAACAAGAAACTCAAAAAATAATTATCAGATTCGGTCAGTGCGTACAAGGCCATTTTATCAATAACTACCTTTTATCAATACAATGAAAATTATAAAGATATCGGTAACATAAATTTTGATATACATGCATGAAATAAACTTTCAATTCACAACGTTACACAGATAAAAAATCAAGAGCTTAACAAGTAAATCGTGTGAATGAATACGTTTGCTTCTAAATTTCTAAATTTCTAAATTTCTAAATTTCTAAATTTCTAAATTTCTAAATTTCTAAATTTCTAAATTTCTAAATTTCTAAATTTCTAAATTTCTAAATTTCTAAATTTCTAAATTCCTAAATTTCTAAATCAATTTCTAAATTCTAAATTCTAAATTTCTAAATTTCTAAATTTCTAAATTTCTAAATTTCTAAATTTCTAAATTTCTAAATTTCTAAATTTCTAAATTTCTAAATTTCTAAATTTCTAAATTTCTAAATTTCTAAATTTCTAAATTTCTAAATTTCTAATTCAAATTTCTAAATTTCTAAATTTTAAATTTATAAATTTCTAAATTTCTAAATTTCTAAATTTCTAAATTTCTAAATTTCTAAATTTCTAAATTTCTAAATTTCTAAATTTCTAAATTTCTAAATTTCTAAATTTCTAAATTTCTAAATTTCTAAATTTCTAAATTTCTAAATTTCTAAATTTCTAAATTTCTAAATGTCTAAATTTCTAAATTTCTAAATTTCTAAATTTCTAAATTTCTAAATTTCAAAAATTTCTAAATTTCTAAATTTCTAAATTTCTAAATTTCTAAATTTCTAAATTTCTGAATTTCTAAATTTCTAAATTTCTAAATTTCTAAAATTCTAAATTTCTAAATTTCTAAATTTCTAAATTTCTAAAGTTCTAAATTTCTAAATTTCTAAATTTCTAAATTTCTAAATTTCTAAATTTCTAAATTTCTAAATTTCTAAATTTCTAAATTTCCAAATTTTCTGAAGGGCTTTTCTACAATAATTTCCACGAAATCAAGCGAATACATCCCCCACATAAACACAAGAAAAGAAAACACACTTATTATAGTCACCGGCCAAAATAAAAGTTTACCTTACGTAGCACCAACAATAGAATATTCTTCTTCCTCTGGACTTCAATATAATAGGTCGCACCACGATTTTACCAGCTACTGAATTCGATATCTGAGTATTTACGGTAATGTTCTCCATATAAAATTTCACAAACGACAAAATCCTATTCATATTTACTCGAACTAAATTTATGACAATTACTTCAACCAAAAGCACACATGACTAATTTTTCATCTGATTTATGGTTAATGCACAAATATTTAACCATAATTGTGAGTAGTGCGTTATTTCCAAAGCGTTCCTTAACGTTAATTAATTTAATCTATACTTAATTAAAGCGGCACTACTTATAGCAGGTTTGTATTTTGTTTGAGCAGCGCGATATACGGGAAACTACATCTTCAACAAGAACCCTTCAAATTAAGCCGCACAAGAAAATGCATCACAGCAGGTCCACAGAACAGGGCTAAGTATTTGATAAAACACGAAAACCCTCTTTATGTCAAAATATTTTCATTACAGACAAACGATACACAACAGAAAACAACTCGGGGATATGGTGAACCAGTATATTATCCCATTTAATGGAAGCGGGCATCACTTACTCCACGGTAATTCGATACACCCCCAGTATGTAGTAACTTATTCCAACCCTATAACTATCGCCTTTCCCATATATTACGACCAGCGTAAACAAAAAAAAACGTGAGTTCCGCTCTCTACGGCATCTCTAACAGAACTAATTACTACCGTGTTTAGAATTCGGCATCTTCCCTTATAACCCTTTCCATCTTACTTAAATCTGCAATAGCCAGTCATGAAAAGAATTACTTAAAATTTTAAATCGCGCCAGAAACGAATCAAACTCGAAAAACTAAATCGGAAAAATTACATCACCCATCTGTGTTCCCAAAGGTGCCTCGTGTAAGGTGGTATGGGTAAGATAACGAAACTTTTACTATAATGACCCTTAAACTAACGTACATAAAATTCAACTCTGTTTGAAGTCAACCATTTTTACCGAAAGGAAGACGTCAGTCTGGCGGAGATAATTAATTTTTTGTGCAAGATGTACCATACAATGTAATAAATTTTCTACTCAATTTAATTTTATAAAACAATTTCCATTCATTTACCAAAATACACCAATATTAAAAATGACGAGCACATTTATGGCCACAAAAACTACTCTAACATTAATATAATAGTAACTCCTATATCACTTGTGAGTGAAACGTAATTTTGCAAATAAAAGTTCCATTTATAAATGACCCCAATCCCAAAAAAATGTGACCAAATAAAAGCTCGCAAAAACTTACACTCTCTTAAATTCGAAATTAAAATGAAAGAGAACAAAACCAACTATCCACCGTATGATCCTAAGAATGTAACAACACGTCGACAGCCGGTATATCTTACCACACACATACAGGATCGCAAAAATAGCAATCGATGTCTTTGTTCTCATTAGACTACTTTAAAATATGACGCATAATATGCAACTTTTAACCGTTAAAAGCTGCTGGAACAAATTAATAATTGATTTTAATAGACGAAATCCTGGCCTATATCCAAGTAACAGTACATTTTTAGAGAATATTACATCAGTTTGGGAAAATAATTTCCAAGTAGAAACTGTGAAATAAGGATTTGCAACCTCCGGCTTATTTCCTGAAGTGAATTGGCTCAAATTCCCTACTGAGGTCCACGACTAAGCGAAGTGGGGAAGATTTAAGTCCATGAAAGAAAACATAGACTCTTCTGATGTGAAACTGTTTATCGCATCAGAAGGCTACGATCAAAGTGACCATTTAGCAGAGACTGTGAATGTAGGTCATTTGAGGCGTAAAAAATATAGTAGGTACATCAAGGCAAGTTTCGCATTCTCTAGCCAAAAAAAAGGAACGTTCGAAACATTTATAAGGAGAAAGTTATCAGAAAATATGAATAAGGCCACTGAGAGAAAAACAAAGAGAGTAACAGGTACCTCAGGAAACATAATAAACCGAAAGAAGCTTTAGAGGAACTGAAGTAACAATAGAATCAGAAGAACAAAAACAAGACTGAGAAGAATGCAAAGTAAAAGCAAATTATAACAAAAAATGACATCTCCACATCAGAAAGTGAAAGAAAAGGCGTTTGTTACGCAAGTAAGATCGAAAGAGAGATATTTTCCTAAGTGTTGCTTATTTTTTTTCATTTTGCTTATTACAGGATTATGTATTTTTTTACATTTTGTTACCTCTCTAACTCTATTTTAATTATAGATCATAGATATATATATATATATATATATATATATATATATATATATGCATGAACAGTAACATAATATTTAAATGGTTTTTATTTTGTGCGGTATTTAGGTGAATCCTGGGCTAGTATCTTCCCTCAGAACCCTAACTCCGTCCGTTCTGATCCTTTCGGAACTGCACCCCATGCGTACATACTTAATGTATGTGTGTTGGGAATCCATGACTGTGGCTGAAGGAGCTTGGAAAGCTCAGACATCCCATCCTCCCCCTTGGGGAACGGAATAAAACACGTAGCCTCCTACTTTTTCCTTTTGATTTACAGCCAATCTATCGTTATACATTTCTGCCAAGAAGTTTCCTATGTTAGTTACATATGTTACATATGTAAACCTGTCCAAATAAGAGGTGTCTCCTTATAGGAGTCGTATACGAATATGCCTTTTTAGTTTTATAAAGTGTCTCTTACTTAGACGCTAAATCAAATAGGAGACACTTGTGCATTAATAATTTTTTTTTATTCACACTTTAAGTGCGGTATAATAAATTTTATTTTTTCGGTATATTATATAATGGTAGGTGTCTTGAATAATTTGTCTCCTTATTTCGTTTTGAATTATGATTTTTGCGAATATGTCTCTCATACACACACATATATATATATATATATATATATATATATATATATATATATATATATATATATATATATATATATATATATATATATATATATATATATATATATATATATATATATATATATATATATATATATATATATATATATATATATATATATATATATATATTCGCTTGCTCGTGGAAATTATTGTAGAAAAGCCCTTCAGGAAATTTAGAAGCAAACGTATTCATTCACACGGTTTATTTGTTAAGATCTTGTAACAACCCATTTTGAGTTGTATTAAAATATACCGTAATTTACGTTCTTCGTTCATTTAGCTGTAGACGCTAAATCAAATAGAAGACACTTGTGCATTAATAATTTTTTTATTCACACTTAACGGCGGTATAATAAATTTTATTTTTTCGGTATATTATATAATGGTAGGTTTCTTGAATAATTTGTCTCCTTATTTCGTTTTGAATTATGATTTTGCGAATATGTTCTCATACACACACACACACACACGCGCGCGTATATATATATATATATATATATATATATATATATATATATATATATATATATATATATATATATATATTTCGCTTGCCTTCGTGAAAATTATTGTAGGAAAGCCCTTCAGGAAATTTAGAAGCAAAGGTATTCATTCACACGGCTTATTTGTTAAGATCTTGTAACAACCCATTTTGAGTTGTATTAAAATATACCGTAATTTACGTTCTACGTTCATTTAGTTGTAAATATAAGGAAAATTTTATTTGTTAATGATTTGTAAGCATGAGGTAGGCAACTTAATTTGCATTTTGGTGTAACTTAAGTTGCATATTTTTTTAAGGGTTTATACTCCCACTTCTTTAAATTATTTTTTTTCTGCTCAATATTTTCGCGCAACGCGTCATCGTTGACCTAATTCTTAGCGCAAATTTTTTCGCGCACGGCTGAATCACCAGATATTCGGAGCGTCCATTTTGTTCACTTCTTGTTCTTATGCAGGAAGCCATATTTTTGGGTTTCCCCCTAAATGTTGTGAAAAGTGCCAGTGATTTAATGGTAAGATAATTTAACTCGTAATACTAAAAATTAAAACATTTGCTCATTGTAGGCACTTTTTTTTTACTTTTACTTTTCTACTTTAATTACATTTTAATTACACGTTTAATTCTATTTTTACGTACGCTTTCATTTTATGATTGCAATTTTTTGTTTGAAATTTCAAGAAAATGCAATAAACGGATTATTCAATTTCATGAAGATAAATTTATAAAAAGTAAAATTACATTTTGGTGTTTTACAACGAACGGCGTTGCCATTTCGAGATATTGCGCAATATTGGTGCAAAGATGACATCATCTTTGGTTTACATTTCCGTAATCGTTTAGATACCACAGGTTATTAAAAAGTTGTGTACAAACTTTTAGGAACAGGTATTTATGTTTAATGATTATTTAATTAATTTAAGGCTATAACTAGTTTTAAGATATACTTTATTTAACCCTATCATTAACTGTTAATAAACATAGTTTGTATATTTGTTTATTTTTTACATTTTGGTAGAATTTTTATTGTAAACAACCTCGGTTTAGTTATTCCGAGCATAATTAAAAAATAACTTGGCGTCCGAGGTCTTTTTTTATTAGTGTTACATGGCAGTTATTATATTGATGTTCAGTGGAAGTAATAGAGCAGAAATTGAGCAAACCAAAGGATTGAATCGGCCCTACTTTAATCAACCGACTGGGACAAAGGCATTATTTTTGGTAAATGGGGTTGTATCTCGAGTTAGTTCAACGATTATGTTATAACACCCATTAATTTATTAAATTTTTTAAACCTCTTCAACCACTATTTAAAATCTTGATTTTTTTATGGTACCGATATTTTTATAATCTCCATTGTCTTGATTAAGAGGTAGTTATTGATAAAATGGCCTTGCAAGCACTGACCGAATTTGATGATTATTTTTTGGGTTTCTTGTTTTTGAATTGCAAAATTTAATATGTTCTTTTTATGCAACTGTACTAAAATTTAATACGCAAATGCCCTAATATATGACCATTCTTAATGTTTATAACTGTTTTAAGAGATTGGAAACTATTATAACTTCATCCTCTGAGCCTGCGATTTGCCGGCGTAAAGTAGTAAATTGATTTTATGAGAAGTATCGAATTAAATAATTTTACAGCGACATTCTCCGTTTATCGCTCATTTAGATTGTGATCAATGTTATTGAAATAATACAAGTTTCTTTGTTAAGTAACAAGTCAGTTTAACCCTTCGTCGGCCGCAATGCTGATTCTAACACGTCCCGGCGCAATGTATCTGAGAGATTCCAGTATTCTATCTCGTTTAATACCTACTTATCTTTACGTCTGTTGTTAGTTTGTGTCAAATAAAATTGTTTTAATTTAAACAAGGTACAAAAACAAACATTTGCACTTAAAATATCTTTTATTAATTTTATTTTTCATAGACATAAGATTGAAATGAAACCGTAGGTACTTACTAGGTATACGTTCTTAAAAAGTAAAAAATTTATTATTTATTATTTATTGAATGTAAAAGCAAAAATATAAAATATAGGAACCTAAACATAATATCAACACAATCTTCATCACTTTGTTCGTTGCATAAATTTGATTGATTGCATATCATGACGGCATGCTCAAGGCAGAAACATTCATTACATTGCTTGCAAAAGTACTTAGAAAGCCTTGTTTTTTTATTAGATGAACAGGACGCACAAAGTTTCCGTTTATTACTACTACTTGAAGGTAGGTCTTTGTTATTTGGACAATTCGTTTTGTTCAGTTTTTCTTGAAGATACAATGTCATTCCTCGACTTTTCGTGCTCCGTCTATTCAGATCATCCGCCACTAGTTCCCTAACAAGCTGTTTTAAAAAATCTTTCCTGCTCTTGACTACGTTTTCATTTTTTAGATGAACAACTAGAGAATTAATTCCACTTATATTTAGCATGGCAAAGAAAACGACCATTGGCCAACGGCGAGTGTTCCTTGCTACATCATAGGTGGCGGCCATTTTATCAACTACATCAACACCAGATTTCGTTGCATTGTAAAATGTGACAATTTCTGGTTTCCGATCATCTAGTGTTCCCGAGTCGATAGCTGCGTCATAATGAAGGCTTGAAATCAAAACGACGTTTTTTCCGTTTTTTGGAACATAAAATACGATGGTTCCATTATTTGAATATCCAAACAGGCTACTTTTTTCCTCCCTATTTTTAGTAGCTACAAATTCTATTGGTAGTTCTCGTTTGTTTTTTTTTATTGTTCCAACATCTGAAAGTTTTTTATCTTTGAGGTCAGTTACTAAAGAAACAGCAGTGAACCAATTGTCCGCTGTTATATTACGTCCAGTTTGATATATTGGTTCCACAAGCCTTTTGACAACGTCGAGGGGTTTATTACTAAGTTGGTACGGGCCTTCGGGCTGTTTTCCTGCATATATTTCTAGATTATGTGTATAATAATTTTGTGAATCCACCAAAGAAAAGATTTGGGATTGGATGTATTGACGAAATCCACATCTACCGCGAAATGCTGCAAGCATTTCATCAATGGTTACATTTTGACCGACAGAGTAAGTCTTCTTGCAGTTTTCGGTGAATAAAGTAAAAACTTTACGAATTGCTGAATGTTTGTCCGATTTTTTTCTGGTGTCTCTGCTAGATTTGTCGTCAAAGCGCATGCAACGTAACAGAAATTTGAAGCGTTTGATACTCATTACCACACGAAACATCTCTACCCCTGTTCCATCTGTCGCCCATAACTCTTCTAAGCTCTGTCTATTACTACGAACAAGCCCTGCAAGGAATAGAAGACCAATAACTGCCTTTATTTCAGTGTTATCGGTGAATTTTGCATCTCTTGCGCGTTGGAATTTGGGTCTAATTGACTCAATGTACTGGTTAGTAGACAATAATATCTAATATGTCATTCGTAATAAAATAACTCCAAATACGCTGTCTTAGCTTCTTTCGCGGGACCGTTGACTCCGGGCACATCCGTAATAATATTATGCTTCTGCTTCTTTACACGTTGAGAGCCCATGATTTTACACCACTTTGTAGATTTATCCTTTCCAACGACAAAATCACCCCCGTCTTCGTTACCAATGTCGTCATCTGAAGCGCCTGCATCTGTAAATTGGTCCGTGTCAGAGTCGTCTTGACGGACATCTACATAGTCTTCAGTTTCGGTATCAGCCTCGCCTTCAAAATCTTCCGCTAATAACACGTCGTCGTCATCCTCGTCAAGTATTCGTAATAACATTTCTCTATCTTTTGGATCGTCGGTTTGATAACGTCGATTTGCCGCCATTTTCCCAAGGTAACCTACGAAATTCAATACAAATAACATTGCTAGGTGCATGTATCTGTGAGATATAACTCAAGAATTATAAATATTATCATAAAATATCTATAATGAACATCTTATTAACGCACCTTATGATGCGATATTTAAGACAAATTATATTAACGCGCACTCAAGAAATGACTACTCTAAAGGGCGTAATATATCTCAGAGATAAATACTGCAATAGTCCGTAAACGTAATCTTAAACAGGAGCGTTAACTACACCACTACATGCACTAGATTGATGTAGGAAGATACATTGAAGGTCAACCTGCTACTTGCTCCCACCCAAATAAAATCAACCCCACACTTCGCGTCCGACGAAGGGTTAAAAGAGATATTAATTTATAAAGTAACGTAATTATGAAGTAAGTCGGTCATTGACCGAACAGCCCTTTTTTTGGGAGTTACTCTTTTTATAAGAACCAGTACACCGATTGTCGCATATGCACCTTATCTGTTGCCATTTTAGGCTGTACTGGACTAAATACATTTGAAGATTATGATAGGGCTTTCGTCGAAGTATATGTTGTTTTTAATAGCTATGTGTCAACATTGCATAATCATAAAAGAGCGGAAAAATCTATTCTATTTCAAATTGATTTCATAACTGCTTAAATAATTTGGATTATTCATTTGTACACCTAATATTAATAATCCCGAGAATATTGCTTGCAAGTAATCTTGTGTACAAGGTTTTCATCAATAGTAGTTTCAACTATTTTAGCAAGATTTTTTCCAACAGATGGGAAGTGCTAATTAAATGCATTATTACTCTTGGTCAAATTGATTGACCGTCAGTTTGTATTATTTTAAATATTCTACTCTAAGATTCCTTAAGATTACAAGATTCTTTTGTACTAGACCACAAGTCTTCAGTATTTTTACTATTACTAATTTTATTTTTAAAATATTTATGTTTGGTAAATTTAATAAAATTGCTAACTTTGTTTTGACGTTTATAAGTAATCTTGATTGGTTTTAAATACTTTTTAAATAAGAAGTTTTTATAATATGTTTCATCCAGAATAACATCGGTAATCCATGGTTTTTTTTTGGTGTTGAATTTTTGTTGATTACTTTTAGATAAGTGTATTCAAATACACATTCTTTGACAAATTTGATGAAATTTACAAAATTAGATTTTAAACAAAGCAATTCATTAAACGGCCATCCTGTATTCAATAATACAGAATTTATTTCATTACAATCGATAATAATTGATTTGAGAATGATAGAGTTTGATTTGCTATTGCAGAAGCAAACGTTGTTAAATTGAAGATTTAGTAATGTAGGAAAATAGTCCGAAATTTTTAAGGAGATCAACTGACAAGACGAACATTTGACAAAAAAAATGAACTATACAAGTTTCCAGGTTATTATAAATTCTAGTGGGATTTGTAATACATTGATAAAAAGCCAAACTCGCAAAGTAAATTCATGTATCTTTCAAAGTGGCTGTTACAGTGGATAGTAAGTCAATATTGATACCACCAACAATAAATTCTACATCAGATTTGCAATAATTATTTTGAAAGATGGTACAACTATTGACGAAGAGAACTGCAGGTCTTATCGAAACGTTTAGATTGTATGACAAATATAAAAATACACCATAAAAAAATCAAAAAGATAAGTATTTTAAATTAACGAGAGTGTTAATTGAATATGTTGATGATCGAAAACCTTTGGTGGTGATTACAATACTAAAACAGTCGAACGGTGTTCGCCATTTATTTCATCTGATGATGGAACTAATGCTAAAAATAATGATATTAAAACAAGGATTTAAACAACTTTATTAAATTAGACCTTCACGATGGCATTTCTCCTAAGCAATATTCGCCGTTTATGTGGAACATTTAAATGTATGTGCAATATTCATTGCAAGTGGGCTCTTATTGGTTATTATGTTTTAAATCCTTTAATATTGTTGGTTATCATAATGTGAAGGAAACAGTCCTTAATGTTTATTAATATTAGTGGTGAAGTCGTGTCAATTTTAATTACGATCTAACCTTTAGTTAGTATAAAAGTAATAATTATTTTCATTTAGTACCAAAAATATCAGTGTTCATTTATGCTTAACATTAAAAAATGGAAAAGAAAGTCGCAATGCATCAATAAAACTACGTTTGATGGGAATTGGTCTTTATGTCACCCTCGAGTTTTATTTCATGGCTTTTTCTGCAATTTTTCGTAGTGTAAGTATACATTTCAGTGTAAATACGATCGTCAGTAAAAATGTAACTGCCCGCCTTATTACATTATAGGCTTTCGGCTGCCTTGAAAACGACGTTCGAAATACATATATTAATCTTTATATTTTTTAGTTAAATCTGTCATTTATATTAAGCCAAATTTGTAATTCCCTCATTTACCATATGTCAGAACAT
Source organism: Vesta saturnalis (assembly GCA_036346205.1). Taxonomy (NCBI): domain Eukaryota; kingdom Metazoa; phylum Arthropoda; class Insecta; order Coleoptera; family Lampyridae; genus Vesta; species Vesta saturnalis. Next base: position 22,943 of record JARFJB010000108.1, read on the forward strand.
TTAAGGCTTTACAAAGCCTTCCGAATCGTGAGGCCGCAATAATCAAGTCTGATTTAATCAAAGAGCAAACAGTTACTGTTTGTTCAACAAATGCTATAATATTAACCCTATGTGTCCACTGTTTACCACTCCTCATCTGAGACCAATCATGGCGTTCTCTCCTTTTCACGTTCCAGCAACCCTTCTGTACCCAAGAGTAATCACGCTCGCTTGATCAAATAATATTTATGCCATCCAAAGTTATAGTTATTCACGTTTCATATTTTTAAAAATAATTTATTCACTCGAATAGTTTATGACCATTTTTAGAATACTTAGTATCCATTCAAAGTTATAGCGTAGGAAATTGTAAAAGTCTGAAAAAGAAAACATTAAGAATTTAACATTTAAAAATCGATAAATTGCTACCGCCTACACGAATCCCGATTTCTACTTTCGTTATTGAATTTCGTCTAACAGCGATTTACAAATTGCCTTTGCATTATATAAAAGAACATTGAAATTACAAAATTATAGACGTATTACTCGTATACGGCATTCCCTTAATGGTTCGCATGTTCATTAAATTTTCTTAAAATATGCACAAATTTTTAATACAAAATGAATTCGGAATTCCTCAGAACAAAGTTAAAGTATTTATTTCTCGAATTACAGTTAAGGGCGTTAAGATCGTGTTTCAACATATCAATTTTCTCTTTTCCGCTGTGCCAATACACATTTTGTACAATTATTTTAATTAAAAACGGTGCTACAATAAACGACTTTGTGAGACCGAAAATTGTAATGGTATAACGGGTTGTACTTGGCAGGGATATTTATGAATTTAATTTAAAATATATAAATATCATTTAACTAAAATTCAAAATTATACTATATCAACTACATCAAATTTTTGATTAAACCTATACGTTCTAATTTCTAAAATCTAATTTAGACAACCAACTTTGGCAGTAAGATAAACATAGGAAAGTTAAAAGACCTAAAAATCACCTAAATAGTAAAGAATAAACACTGCAACAATTAACACACTGAAATGAACCCTATTATCTAAAAAGACAATCACAATAATTTATTCAAAACGTTACATTTCAACTATATATACACAGGGTGGCGCATTAGAGTGACAAAGTCCCATATCTCCTTTATTTAAAGAGATACAAAAAAAAATTAAATACAAAAATATTTTTAATTATACAGGCATATTTAGCATTAAAAATAAGGATGACTTTGTATAAGAGTGTATATTACAAAAAATTGTAGTTTTTGAAATAATGACAATTTATCATTTTTTTATTGTAAAAAGGCTATACGGCTTTCAAGTTTTGTTGTTAGTTGGCTGTGACGGCGGGGCGCGGCGAAACAAAAAAAATCGAGCACTTCAGATCGAAATATTACAATTTATTGAACCCCATATAAATAATTATTTTATTAAACGAACTTAAAGTAAAGACAATTTATGTCCTAATCCTAATCATAAACTTAACACCTCTAATGTAACTAAACCTGTAACCAATTATACAGATAAAAGTACTAGAAACACGTCAAATACGTACTATCTAATAAGTTGTTCGAAATGTCCGCCTCTTTCTTGAATACACAATGCAATACGTCTCTCAATTCGCTGCTTAAATTTCTACACATTTCAACACTAATGTTTTGAAAACAGTTTCTAATCCTAATCTTCATGTCTTCATTTGTTGTAGGCGGTATTTTATAAACCTGCTCTTTGACGTACCCCCATATGCTAAAGTCTATTTTAGTAAGATCTGGGGATCCAGCAGGCCAAGCAACAGGCCCTCCCCTCCCAATCCAACATTCTGGATATCTATCATTTAAAAAAGTTATTATCGGACCAGTATGATGTACTGGGGCCCCATCATGAGGAAACCACATTTCTTGTTGCGTATCCTGTGGCACTTGACGCAACAAATTAGGTAGATGGTTTTACAGAAAGTCTAAGTATACTTCCCCTAATAATTGTATGTAGAATTTAAATATGTAATAATATATAGGGTTTTCTATCTAAAAAAATATTTAAAATTACTTCTAAGCTTTTATGATCTACCCTGTATAATTAAAAATATTTTTGGAATATGCACCAGAATATATCTCACAACTTGTATTTAATTTTTTTGTATCTCTTTAAATAAAGGATATATATATATATATATATATATATATATATATATATATATATATATATATATAACAGTGCGTTCAATATAATCAGATGCACTCAATAACTCTTTTGTATTGCGTTTCACAAGAAAGTGTTTAAATAGTTTTTTATTCATTTACAAATACTCTATTAAGTGCTTGGTTTAGATAATTTTTTAAGCTTCCGGTTTGACCGAAAGCGCACATAACTTTATTTTTTTAAATCACACTGTATATATATTTTTGCATTTTTGCATTGCTTATTTTTTCTCAATACATACGTATAAAATTCTTATAGGGTTTTATAAAAAAAAATTAGAGAAAAATGCCATCGAAAGTTTTTCAATTTTATTATACGATTAGAAGAATCAAACAAAATCGTAGGTAGCGTACGTCAACAAAATCGCATCGCAATTGTTTTTTGGTTTATTGCAATTAACAATCAAATAAAAGTTTAATTTGATTTCAATTGAAATAATTGTTTAAAATGAATAACAGTGAAAAGGTTGACCTGTTGTTAATTTTTGGTGAATGTAAACGTAATTCTCGACGAGCCGTAGAATTATACGCACAAAGATATCCCAATAGATACCATCCTTCCGAAAGTTACATACGAAAAATTGAACAATCGCTTAGAATGCGTGGAACATTACCAGGAGTAAATTATCAGAATTTAGAACAACAAAGAAATGTTTTGACCGAAGATATTGAAGTACAAATATTGGGTTATTTTAGAGTAAATCCACGGTCATCTATTAGACATGTAGAACAAGAAGTAGGTGTATCAGTTGGCTCAATTCACAGGACATTAAAAAAATTCAAAATGCTGCCGTATAAAGTCGATTTGATTCAACACTTGCGGCCTCAAGACTCTGATCGGAGATTAACTTTGATTGCATGGATAGTTGACCAATGTGATCACAATCCATTATTTTTAGATCATATTTTATGGACAGATGAATCCAAGTTTACAAATAATGGAGTTATTAATAAACAAAACAATCGTTATTGGTCTGACGAAAATCCTCATTGGTCAATGGAAACTAACCATCAAACCGTATGGGGTACTAATGTTTGGTGCGGTTTAATTGGAAGCCAATTACTCGGGCCTTATTTCTATGATGGTAATCTAAACGCCAATAGGTATCTTGAATTTTTAGATAACGTGCTACCAACAATGTTCGATGAGTTTCCTCTGCTTCTGCGACAACAATTGTATTTCCAGCAAGATGGAGCTCCAGCTCACAACACGTTGATAGTAAAAGAATATCTTAACCAAACGTTCAATGAACGATGGATAGGAACTAACGTCCCTGTAGAATGGCCTGCGAGATCACCGGATCTTACACCGTTAGACTTTTTCTTGTGGGGTCATTTAAAAACAGTGGTGTATGCCGATCCACCTTTAAATGTTATAGACTTAAAGAATAAAATTACAGCTGCATGTGCTAATTTAACTACGCAGCAAATCAAAAAATCAACTAACCATAAACTCAGGCGACGATTAGAAGCATGTCTAGAACAGAATGGTGGCAACTTTGAACAATTTATTCGCTAATTATAACTGATTTTGTTTAATTTTTCTAATCATATAATAAAATTGAAAAACTTTCGATGGCATTTTTCTTTAATTTTTTTTATAAAACCCTATAAGAATATTATACGTATGTATTATAACTAGAGCGCGGATTTTATGCATTATAAAATGCCAAAATATGTGCATATATGCACTTAAAAATTGTAAAATATGCAGAAAATATGCATTATTTTTTCGAAATATGCAAAATAAACTACCAATAAGAAATGTGATTTTTACATCTTTAATAAAAAAAAAATTAATACATATTATGCAAAACACATTTACAAGAAAGTATTTACATAAAAAATTGAAACTATTGGTTAAAAAATAATACATAATTAACATAATACGTATTAATAATAATATTACCATATGAACAAAAATTATTTAGATAAAGGGTGGCTTTGGAATTCTCAACGTACGTTGCGTGATTGATTCAAATCAAAACGGACATTTAATTGACATATTAAACCAACAACAAGCTGAACCTATCAAGACAGTGATTTTGTTTGCCATGGTTATAGGTACTTAATACTCCTATGCTTCATTACGTTGATTTGCAAAACAATTTATAATTATATGCTTTTCTATATTTTCTGGTAGAAAATTTTGACGTCTATCAGAAAGTATATATTTATAGGTGGAAAAACTTCTTTCTACGTCTACAGACGTTATAGGTGCATTTTTTAATGCGGTTAATATGGACAAATCTAATTGTACATCCAGATCTTCCCGATTTTCGTCCAGAGTCAAAATTTTGTTAATTTTAGTTAACAGCCGATAACCACTATTTTTTTGTAAAATTGCTTAAATTTATTTGAAATAATTTTGCCAGTATTTTTTGAATATTATTTACTAGTTCTATCGATGCGTTAAGTGGCAATTCTTCCGTTTCCAATTTACAAATAGTCCCGCTTACAAAATAATAATGTGCTTTTATAAATGCTAATTGATTGCGCAGTTCTGATTTCTTTAAAACCGATTGCGCTTTATTGATATAAGCACTTGAATTATCAGACAAATCTAAAATTAATTCCTTAATTTTTTCCAAATTTTCTGCATAAAAAAGAGCAGCATTTAGCCACGTTCCCCAATGCGTAATTACAGGTTCTGGTGGTAGAGAAATGTTAGGTAGTTTTTCTCTGTATAACTGTTCTCGTGTCGGCGCCTTTACAAACACTTTCTTTACGCTACTTATTAAACTATTTACTAAAGGAAATTCATTTCGAATTGCTTCGGCTACTCTATTTATACCATGAGCCAAACATGTTACGTGAATTAAATTTTCGTATAATACCTTCAATTGTTGGCCAGCCTTTACCATATATGGCGCGGCATCAGAAAGCATCAAAACAATTTTATCTGTTGGAACAATATCGGGAACAAAAAACTGCATGAAAGTCTCATTTACAAATCTAACTATTGTTGCATTATTGGTTTTATCAAGTACTTTACAAGAAATCAAATATGATTTGGCAGGTTGTTCTTCGCTTAAATAACCTAACATTAAATTTGCAACATAACGTCCACGACAATCTGTAGTTTCATCTACTATGAAATAAATCTATTTATTTTTAACAATTTCTTTTATATGCAGCATGGTTTCAAGATATACCCCATTAACATAATTTTTTCTAAGTGTGCTTTCATCTGGCACTTGCTTGTTACTAATTTTTTCTAAAAAATATCTAAAAGTATGGTTTTGAAGCTTTTTTAAGGGAATGTTAGCCTTAACTAGAGCACTGCATAATTCAAAATTGAATTCTTCTTGGTTGTTTCTGTGTTTCTAATTTTCCCTTATGCAGAGCGGTCTCAATGTGTTGCGTAATTTGGGATTTTCGTTCGCATGCGATCTAAAGCAATATTCCCAATTTAACAATAAATCAAAACATAATTGATTACGTTTCATCGTTGTATTTTAAATATTTCCCGCGTTGTCTTATAAAACGATGCATTTAAATACAACGTTTGAATAGAAAACTAATACCTGGTCTGTATTCACTAAGGCCTCGTTCATTGTGGTCAGTGTTTAAAAATATTTTAAAACAGTATTCTGAATTGTCACTTACCGCTTTTCCACATGCTGTACAAAACACCTTTTCACCGTCCATTCGGAGTGCAAGGACATTTTTTATCCATACTGGAACTAAATTATTCTTTACTTTTGGCATGTTAAATATAATTCGAAAACTAAATTCTGCAGTCTGCACTGCTGTTCATTTGCACGTTTTAAAAAGGAATGGGCAATATTATATTATTACTTATTTTAAAATAGGGTTTTTCCACTAAGCAAGGTCATTTGGATGTTAGGGATTAAGTATGTATATTTTACTCATCAACTCTTTCCATACAAAAATTTAAGAAGCACTCAACAAAAAACCGTATTACCCCTTTGCAATGGAGTATTAGGATTTAGGATAGTTGTCAACTCAGACAATAATTAAAAGTAAACAACTATCTGCCGATGTTAGACACCACCTTTTAAAGATATTTATTTTAAAAGGATATAAAAATTTCTAACTTTGAACAATATAATATTTCATAACCTGAGTTTCAACGCAAAAATTGAAAAAAAAATGTTAAACTATGCAAAAAAAGTGCAAAATATGCATAAAACATCAAAATATGCAGTATTTGACCAAGTATGCAAAATATGCAAAAACTAATTAGTGCCAAATAATTATAATTAATGCGATTTGTATAAAAACCGAAACGCGTGGGTGGTACTATAAAATATAAGCAATGTGCAGTTTGCATAAAATCCGCTCTCTAATTATAACTGATTTTGTTTAATTTTTCTAACCAATAAAATTGAAAAACTTTCGATGGCATTCTTCTCTAATTTTGTTTTATAAAACACGTATGTATTCAGAAAAAAATAGGCAATGCAAAAATGTAAAAATATATATACAGTGTGATTTAAAAAAATAAAATTATGTGCGCTTCTGGTCAAACTGGAAGCTTAAAAAATTATCTAAACCAAGCACTTAATAGAGTATTTGTAAATGAATAAAAAACTATTTAAACACTTTCTTGTGAAACGCAATACAAAGGAGTTATTGAGTGCGTCCGATTATATTGAACGCACTGTATATATATATATATATATATATATATATATATATATATATATATATATATATATATATATATATATATATATATATATATATATATATATATATATATATAGTGTCCACAAACTCTTTTCATAAAAGAAAACTGCAGATTCTAGAGCTGATTTTATGTCGATTTAACGTAAATTACCTTAATACAAAAATGCTTCCCCAGAGAGCTGGAGCTCTTGGAAGATGGCGCCCTAACTTCGGTTAATTCAAATATCTTCAAAATGGTTTCCCTTTATATTGCCCAATCATATGGTGTGAATATGATTTTTTAGTTGTACCCATAAGCGGCTCGTTTGGGCGGGGCATTGGACATTGCTATTCATAAGTTTTTTGTTTTTCAAAATTTTAACAAAGTTTCATGTGTTAATCATACTTTTATAACATTAACTAACGAATTCATTTACATATATGAATGATGGCTATGGAAAATAACAAAATAACCATTGCGTGAACGTCAAACTGCTCTCATGTCATAAATTAATTTTGCTTTAGAACGTAAGAAATAAAGTCGGGTAAAAAATAATCGTTTTTAATACAAAAAAATTTAGCTGGCACACTTAATAATAAAAAAAATTCAAAATGACTGCTGAAAGCATGAAACACAAAACTGAATCTACGAAATATGCTCCACATGACGACCATCCGTTTCTATGCACAAATTTATTCGTTTATGTAAAGATTGCCGAATTTTTGCAAAAATTCCCCTATCGTTCCTAAATTCGTCGTAGGCATCCTAAATTCTTCTCCAAAGCTGATCGCGTGATTCTATTGGTTGGGAATAAACCATTGATTTTAGATATACCCAAATTCAAAAATCGCAAGGATTTAAATCTGGAGACCTTGCTGGCCCAGCAACCGGACCGCCTCTTGCTACCAATCGCTGTCGGTAATTGAATCTAAAAAAGTACGAACAGTTCTGTTATAGTGAGCCGGACAACCATCATGTAAAAACCACAAGTTCCGCCGAATATTCAAATTAATATCATCTAATTAATCTCGTAAAGTATTTTGTAGAAAGTTGAGATATTCTTCGCCGTTTAAACGATTAGGCAATTCTACAGGTCCAAGAAAACTATCACCAAGGACACCTATCCATACATTAATGCTAAACCATTCCTGATGTTTACTTCCTCTTATCGTATGAGGGTTTTCATCAACATAGGAGTAATAGTGTGCATTGTGCATATTAAACATTCCATGTTTTCTAAAAGCGGCTTCATCACAAAACAAAATGTTAGAAAAAAAATCTTGGTGTTGATTCTCTTGATTTTGCATGCCATTGGAAAAATCAACAGGAGCAGTAAAATAACCTGCTTGCAAGCCCTGGACTTTATTGAAATGAAAAGGATACAAACCTTCCTTATGTAGAATGTCCACACAGAAGATTTTGATACATTGGGATACATTGCAGCCAACCTTCTTACGCTTCTTTCGGGATTAAATAAAAGTGAAAAGTTCAAATCGATTTATTTCGAAAACGGTGTATCGTAGCGACTAGCGAATATCATTCTTTTATGAAAAACCCAAATTTTCTTAAATTTTATGTTAAAATCGCGAAATTTTGAAAAACATAAAACTTATGAATAACAATGTCCAATGCCCCACCCAAACGAGCCGCTTATGAGTACTTTAAAATATCATGCTGATATTCTGTCATTACATTAGCATGTCTTCCAGTTTCATTATTTTTGGGAATTACCGATCCTGTTTCCCTAATTCTTTGATGAAGGAGTGTAAATGATTTAGGAGCAGGACCTAGAAATTTATCTGCACATCTACGTGCTGCTGCCCGAGCACTGCGTTAAATTTCGCCGTACACTAAATGCATATCGGTATATTCCTCGTTACTAAACGAAAACGTTCTAACAATAATCAACTTTTTGTATTTATGGTAATGTAACTAAACAATAAAAAATCTTTCATTTAAAACTTATTTGACATTTTAACCTCAACTAGTATCTGTAATAGTAGCTATTTTGACGTTCACGCAATCGTTATTTTGTTTATTTTCCATAGCCATCTTTCATAATTGTAAATGAATTCGTTAGCTAGCTTTATGAAACTATGATTAACACATGAAAAGTTCAAATCGATTTATTTCGAAAACGGTGCGTCGTAGCGACTGTTGACAAGAGTATCATTCTTTTATAAAAAAATCGAAATTTTTAAAAATTTATGTTAGAATTGAGAAATTTTGGAAAACAAAAAACTTATGAATAACAATGTCCAATGCCCAAACGAGCCGCTTATGAGTACAACTAAAAAATCATATTCACGCCATACGATTGGGCATATTCCACTTTTGTATTAAGGTCATTTACGTTAAATCGACATAAAATCAGCTCTAAAATCTGCAGTTTTCTTTTCTGAAATGAGTTTGTGGGCACTCTATATATATATATATATATATATATATATATATATATATATATATATATATATATATATATATATATATATATATATATATATATATATATATATATATATGTCAAGAAAAGGTGTGACGTCATCGACATTTTTTTAAATGTCAACCCCCATTTTTTATTGCAGAATTAGAAAGGGTACATCTTTTTACGTACGGCAAGGTACATATGGATGATGTTAATACAAGGAATGTCCGTGGGCGATACCTACCTTATTTGATGAAATAGGAGAAACAATTTTTGAAGTGTAGTAGAAAGAACTCGCATATTTTAAAATTATTTTAGGTTATACAGGGTGTCTTGTTTATACAGGGTGAACCAAACATAGATTTTTTTAGCGGGACACCCTGTATGTTATTTCAAATTTGCATTCAGTTCACTTCGGCTATTCCTTCAATATAAGGTTTGATTACGTTATACAGGGTAGTTTAGAAGATGTGGTCATTTAGGAGAAAAAATTGTACCAAAATGGACACCATGTATCGTTTCTAATAAAAAAATTCAAATGATTTTTTTATAAAATATGCTTTGAAACACAGACAGTTTTTTGGATTTAGACCTAATTTTGTTATAAAATGATTACACTAATTTAAATTGAATGTTCGAATTGAGCACTGTTAACAATCTGACAACAGCCAAAGCGATTAACAAATGATTTTTGAACGTTGTCGATGACATCTGCGGCAATGTTTCTAATTTCTGCTAAATTTGCCGATCGCGTTCGCTTATACCTTATCCCGAAAATTCGCCTAAACTCTGCTTGACGTGATTTGGCTAATGGACGGTCGATCAGGGTGAGTTGCATTAAACAATGGAACCACTTCTGAAAAATAAATCGATGCGTTTTTGTTGAGGGACGAGGAATTCACCTTATCACTTACCACAAAAGCAGAGCCTACACCATCACTTGCTTTTGGACCCGTCCGTATGAATAATTTTGTCTCAGTTCTTTTTATTTATCGTTTCTAAGAATTTGTGTCGCCATTAATGGTTAGATGTTTCATTTTTTAGATTTTCAGTAAGATCAAAATCTATTTCGATTTCACTCAACTTCCAAGGAGGAAATTCAGAAAGGCTTATACTCACTATCTCTGGTGAAAGATGTTCTTCGGAGATCAAAAAGTTCCTAAATCTTCCGAACGCGGATCGCTCCGATACAGCTTCTCCAATGGTAAGTTGGTTACGAGGGTGGCTTTTGTTGCTTATTAGTTTGGCCATGCATTTGGTGAGTTGACGGAGGACTGCAATTTGCACTGGATTTCACGAACGGTTTTACCACGGCACAATAAGGTAAGATCGTCGACATCAGGCTTAAGCTGTTTGGCAATTTCATTAATTGCCAAAGCAAACAGAGTGCAAATGAGCATTGAACCTTGGGGTACTCCATTTTCTAAAAATCTGGACGACGGTAGGACATTACCAGCACGAACATGGAATAAACGATTAGATAAAACTTAGGTAAGTTACCAAGTAGACCGTATTTATGCATTTTTCCAGTATTCCGTACCTCCAGGTCATGTCGTACGCACCTTTCGGGTCAAAAAATATTGCGGCAAGATGCTCTCTTTTCTTCAATATCCAAATCCAAATAAGCAAGATGATCGGTTGTTGATCTATATCGAGGGAATCCTGTCTGCTGCTGCACTAGGAAGTTGTTTATTATTATTTTTTTTTTAGTTGTTACGGTTAAACTACTATGGTTATCAGCCGTATTTCAATCAATACATAATTCCATATGTATATACTTCTATTTTCATATTTTTGAGTACAAGCCTGTTTCCTTTAAGTATCCTATAAGGTATAGAATCATGTTCTTATCACTTGCGAGCAATTTATCTATAGTATCCGGAAGATTGAATTTTCTTCTAGCGTGGAGGTATACAGGACACGTTAGTAAGATATGTGTGACATTTAGTTCGATTTTACACGTGTCACAATGTGGTTTAGGGATCATGTCATTAGGTGGAGGTTGCTGATGTTAATGTGCCCAATTCTTGATCTACATACAAAGACTTGGTCACGCCTTCTCATATATTTGGGACACAACCACCTTTCGAATTTTGGTTTGACCTCTTTCAAATGGCTGTTTGTATTTTTCCACTCCATACACCAGTGTTCCAGTATACCATCTTTATAGATTTGTTTGGCGTCTTGTAAGCGAAACGGTGAGCTACCTACATCCTTGATTTCCGCTGCGGCCTTGGCTAGTTTGTCGACCTCGTAGTTTCCTATAATTCCCGCGTGACCAGAGATCCAGGCTATCATTACGTGAACTTGGCTCGTCCGTAAATAGTGAACGTGTGCTCTGATTTCCTGTACTAGCCCATCTTCGCTGAAGTCTTTACTTAGAGCTTCAACAGCGCTGCGAGAGTCGGTACAAACGATATATTGGTCGTAATAATAGTTTTCCACGAAAAGCAAGGCATGTTTTGTCGCAATTAATTCCGCGGTAAATACGCTTACCCTAGTATGGAGTGACAAAAGGTGGTGAATGCCGTCACACGCAAAGGCGCAACCGACACCGTTGGGAGACTTAGAGCCGTCGGTATGGATAAATCGGTGCCCTTGGTAAGTATTCCGTAGCTCATAGTACATTTGTTGGTACTGTACATTGGACGTTTCAGTTTTTTTGGAGGTTCCTAGGGGCGTATCGAATTTCGGACGTCTACTGTAGCAAGGCGGGACTTCGTACAGTTGGCTCCGCATGACGGATATCACAGGTAAGTTGTAATTATCTAATATTTCCTTCCACGGACGGTGCAAGGGCGAGTAGTTGTGGGCCTGTTACTAAACACACTGACATTGTAGTCTAGCATCAACGCATAATTGGGGTGATAAGGATCTGGTAAAATTCTGGTGTAATAATTCATTACAAGTCTTTTGAAGCGATACGATAGCGGTTCTAAGCCAACTTCCCAGAAGACAGAATATCTGGGACTTGTGAGGAACGCACCTAGGGCTAACTTCAGCGCTGTATAATGTAGATATTCGAGCGGGGCTAGTCATGACTTCCTGGTTGAAGAATAAACGACTGAACCGTAATCGATTTTCGAGAGTATAGTGCTACGATACATCGTAAGTAGGATGTTCTTGTCGATTCCCCAATTTATGCTTGAAATACACCTCATGATGTTAAGTACTTTCTTACACCGTGTTGCCCAGACCTCTATATGCTTCTTCCACGACAATTTTTTGTCCAGAACAATACCTAGAAATCTGTATTCCTGGACTAAGTAAACAGGGACTCCTTCCATTCGAAGGAAAGGACCATCGTGGCATGACCTCAGTCGGCCGAAGTGAACAGCAACCGTCTTCGAGGCAGAAAAGTGAAACCCGATGTTAGTTGCGGTTTCCGTCAAGCGATCTATGGAGGCCTGGTGTACCTTGTTTATTTCAGCCATCGACTGCGAGGGTTTATATATATATATATATATATATATATATATATATATATATATATATATATAGATCGACAACGTAACGCTTAGAGCGGATCCTTAGAGTATACCATTCTCTACGACGTACGAGCACCCGTATTTTGCGGTGTGATAAAAAAACTGCCGACCAATTTAGTAATCTTCCCTTTTATTCCCCATTCTGCCATTATTTTGACAATGTTATAACGCCATGTCATATCTTAGGCCTTTTCGATGTCGAAGAATACAGCCACGACATGTTCTCGTTTGGAGAACCTTTTCTGTATGGTGTTTTCCAGAGTTACCAAATTGTCGAGTGTCGAGCGATTCTTTCTAAAACCGAACTGAAACGGGGACAACAAGTTTCGGTTTTCAAGGTGCCACGTTAGCCTATAATTTACCTTTCTTTCCAGGGCTTTGCCCATTGAAGAAGTAAGCGATATGGGTCGATAATTCTCGGGAACATCGGGCAACTTCTGCGACTTCAAGATGGGGACAACTTCCAATACTCCAGGTAGTTACCATCATCCCAGAGCTTATTGTATATATCGAGAATCTGCAATTTTCCTTCGAGAGGGAGACGTTTAATCATATCGTACGCAATATCGTCGCGTCCAGGGGACGAATTCCCACACTTTGACAGAGCGTATTCTACCTCCTGAATAGAAAATGGTAAATTATATGTCGTTTCTAATAGGCACCTCGAGTGAACGTTTCTTATTTTTAAATGCGGTGTTATAATTATTGGTACTACTATCGCTTGAGTAATGTTGTGCCATAATTTCCGTCATCTCCGTTGGATCGGTTGTGGAAGTTTGATCTTTCGTTAGGATAACGGGAGTAGAGGAGTACGTTCGTCCATATATATTTTTGATCTTTTTCCACATCTCGATTATGGGCGTGGTAGATGTCCGAGTTGAAACATACCCCTTCCAGCTATCAGTTTTGCGGTGAGTATAAAACGCCGTGCTTTAGCTCGGCACCGTTTATAACGGATACAATTTTCGACTGTCGGATTACGCCTAAAATACTTAAATGCCCTTTTCTTATCCTTAACAGCCTCGGCTACCTCGTTGTTCCACCATGGAACAATTTTTGTTTTTATTCTAGGGGAAGTTCGGGGGATATTTTTCTCTGCCGTTTGATAAGTTAAGGCTATAAATTCCGGCATAATTCCTAGAGGCTAGGAGTATAGAGAAGTACGCCGTAAATTCGTCCCAGTTGGCTTTTTCCGTAATCTAACGTGTAGGAAAGTCTGCTGTTGCCATACTTTCGTGAAAGCAAACTTAAATCGCTATATGGTCGGACATGCCGCCATCGGGCGAGACCGACCATCTCAATAAAGGTGCTAACGCAGGAATGCAAAGCGTTAAGTCGTTGGCTGAGAATAAGTTGGATCGAAAATTGACCTATGTCGGTTCTCCACTATTCATCAAGATCAAATCGTTGCTATCGATCAAATCTTCAATTATTCTGCCAGCAGCATCTACACCCTGAGATCCGCATATAGTATTGTAGGCGTTAAAGTCGCCCAAAATCATAAAGGGTGTAGGCAACCGATCTATGACGTTTTAAATCTGGTTGGATGTCCAATTGTGATTCGGAAAAAGTACAGGTTACACATAGTCATTTTCCGGGGATAACAAGTTTGAATAGCTACCACTTGCAGTTGAGAGTTAATGGGTATCTCGACGACAGGCACTCCTTCTCGAAAATAAATGGCAACTCCACCGGAAGCTCGATTTGTAACTGGGCCGTCCTATCTAAAACAACTGTATCCGCGTAATTCAAACTTTTTATTTGGTAGAAATTTCGTTTCTTGTAAACAGAGGCAATATGACGAGCTGTCTACAATAAATTCTCTGGATAATGAGCGATTAAGCCGTTACCATTAACCTGCACTATAGTGTTGTAAGAAGCCATTGTAATGGGTTTGTATTATAGATAATTGTCGCAGACAGATTAATCCAGAAATAATTTAAATATCTAATTTGAAAAATAAATAAATAGATAATAAATAGACAGACAAACAAATAGAGAAATAAGTAGACGAACAAATAAATCAGCAAATAAATAAATACTAAAAATGACTAGATTAATATCACACCACAGACTAAATAATATAGTAAATATCACAGTAATTATCACAGTAAGTATCCCAATAGTGTGGATATATCTTACACATAATCCTGTCTACTTCCACGGAGTTTACCTTTAGACCACTCCTTTTTCTTCTTTTTCGTTTCCTCTAGTAACGTCTCATCTATGGATTCCAGGGTGTAATTTTTGGAATTCGAAATAGAGGCAAGAGATATATCTCGTTTGCGTTTTTCGTTGCTGATCTCCGTTTCCATATTGGATGGAGACCGAGCAGACAGTGCTTGTAACGCAGATTGAATAAATTGCTGTTTTTCTTCTTCTATGGAGACCTTTCCTTTGGTTGTTGGAACTTGGTGTAGTTCTGAAGTGGAAGGGGTTATGTTTTTAATGCCTCTACCAAAGGGGGAATGAGTTCCTGTATTAGTTGTTTAGTCTCGTAAGCTGGTTTAGCTTTGGCTGTAGCTTGGGAGTATGAGACTCCGTGATCAGGTGTATTTATAACAATTTTCTTTTTAGCCTCAGTATGACTTTCTTTCATCTTAATTTCTTGTATAGTCTGCTCTTGTTTGTACACTGGGCATCCAGTAAAACGGGCTGAGTGATTACCACCGCAGTTAACATATTCGATTGGTTTATCGCATGGTCTCCCTTCGTGTTTAGCTTTTCCGCATATACACACTTCATCATTTTTACAGCTCATTATGGTATTTCCAAACCGTTGATCGATTTAGGAAGATTTAATTTATTAAATGTAAGAATGTGAGTTCCAGTTTCGATAGCTACTTCTTTTCTCCGTACAATAATACGTCGTACATTAACAAAACCTTGCGATTTCAATTCTTCAGTAACTTCCTCTACAGTGCAATTCAAAAAAACTCAAGAGACCATTGGCTTGCCCTTTAGAAACCGTTTCAACCAACACACCATCCTTTGTTTTTTTCAGCATATTTATTTTTCCGATTAATCCATCCAGCGTTTTCCATATAACAAAAGGGCTCACTTTTTCGAAGTCACCTTCTAACTGTTTGACGATCAAGAACCGGGGGACTGGTCCCTCCTTTCCTTGACTCGTCATTTGTATCTGCTATGTAAGTCGCACATCCTTGTCCATGTTTAAAGAGCTGGACGACTCTTTATTTAAAATTTCTTGTTTGGTTTACTCATATGAAGTCCCACGAGAACCTAGGAAATAAAAGTCACTCGCAGCAGAGCCTGTTTACAACGAGAAGGCTAAATACAGCCGGAGGTCGCCTGATATCCGGAGGATACCGTTCGAGACTAGCTAACGAATAGCCATTCATCCCTCGTATTACACCTTGGATTACGCTTTTGTTAACGGGGCCAGGTCCCCAAGACAAGAAACAAATGACAGGACCAAGACAACCATAGAAACGAAGGCAAACGAAATGCGACCTGCTTTAGCGTTACCCGGGGAGTACCAGGTGGAGGTGCTGGTTCGACTTTACTCCCCTATTATTATTTTTTTTGTGGCATCGACATCTAAGGTCATTAGCCCAATTTATCTCGTTTAAATCTTACCATACACGCCAATTCTTTTTAGGAAATTTATTACTATTTTTAAGTCGTCGTATTTGTTACATTTTAATAGTTGAACGATATTGAATTCTTTTGTTATGTTTACCATGATGTTTTTGTTTTTATGTTTTTCGCAGGTTTTTCAAATGTGTATAACAGTCAGGTTTTCATTACATTCATTACATTTTGGCGCTTGGTGTCCTGTTAATAAGTATGATGACGTGAGGTTGGAATGACCAATGAGTAATTGTGTTATTACTACCCGTTCCCTTCTAGTAAGCTGGTTGGGTAGTTCCCAGGGACGTACTTGTTCTTTGAACATTAGTAGTTTACGTTGTTCTTTTTCCCAACTGTTTTGCCAGGATTTCATTATTTGACTTAAAATGTACCATTTCATGTCATCGGGAGTTACTGGTTCATTCGAAAGTTCGTCTGAAGTGGGTGCTTCTTTTGCTGCTTCGTCTGCTATTAAATTACCGTTAATGCTAGAGTGGCTCGGAACCCACACAAAGATAAATTTATTACTTCTTAGGGTTGTGATACAATTAATTATTTTATGGATTCTTTGCATGATAGGGTTTACGGTAGTTTGATTATCTAGTTCAAGTAACGCTGAAATTGAATCCGTACATACTATACAATTTCTGTTTTTAACTCTTCCTATTCGTGTAATTCCGCAGAATAAGCGCTACTTATTTCAGATATTTTCCATTTGTATGATTTTCCTTCCACACAATAAGCGTATCCTGCGCCTACCGAGTTTTTTGACCCATCAGTGAAAATTAGCAATGGGTTAAAATATTCTTCTACTATTTGCTTAAACTTATTCACTATAATTTGTTGGTTTGTTTCATTTCTGCGAAGTACCGATAATTCGAGCCGTGTCAGAGTGTTGCAATTATTCCATGGAGGGAGTTTGTTAAACTCCTGGACTGTTATTGCAAAGTTGGAGATTGCGAGCATATTTATATATTCTATTGCACGTACGCACATTGGCCTGGTTGCAGTTGGTTTTTTATCGAATTTTTGGATAACTTGTTTGCTAGTAAATAGTTTGTGGTTTATATGGTTTGTATTTGATCTTACATTTGTTACGTAGTTTAATGTAAGTTTCTGTCTGCGATATTTTAGTGGCATCATGACTGATTCGCAATGTAGACTTGCAAACGGACTAGTTCTATATGGTCCTGTTATATCTTTTATTGCATTACAGTGAATAGAATCTAGAACTTTCAAACGGGATGGTCTTGCTGCTCCATAAATACTGCATCCGTAGTCTATTTTGGAGAGGACCATGGCTTTATACATTTTTGTAAGTGTTTCGCGATTAGATCCCCAGTTAATATTTGACATGCATTTTATGATGTTTAGGTAAATTCCACCTAAACCTCCAGTTGTACAGTTGTAGAATATTTTGTTGCCATGTTGTATCAAAAGATTTTTGTAAGTCCAAAAATACTCCTAGAATATGTTTTCTATCAATAAAGGTATTCTGAACAGCGTTTTCTAATCTAACTAGGTGATCGAATGCAGATCATCGTTTTCTAAAACTTGCTTAGTAGGGTGCTATTAAATTATTTGTTTCTAGGAACCACGCTAGTCTGTTGTTAACTATTCCTTCCATTACTTTACTTAAGTAAGAGGTAAGCGGTAGTTGCTTATGTTGTTGCGGGGTTTGCCCGGCTTTAAAACAGGAATTATAATTGCCCCTTTCCAACAATTTGGAAAAATGCCTTTCTCCCAAATGGCATTAAATAATGTTAGTATTTTAATTTTTCCTGATATTGGAAGATTTCTTATGAAGTCGTAAACGATGTTATCTTTCCCAGGTGCCGATTTTCTTGATAGCTTAAGCGCAACATTCAGCTCTTTGAGGGTCAACGGGCTGTTATAATCTATATTATATTCCGAATGTGAAAAATCCAATTCAGTTTCTGCTGATAGTTTCGTCTGCAAGAATCGCTGATCATAGTTACTGTTTGAGCTTGCACTCTCGTAGTATTTGGCAAATGCTTCTGCCGCTTCTGGTTCGCTTGCAGTCAACCTACCCTCAATTTCTACTTTAGGGATCGAAAAGTTGCTTTTTCCTGATATGTCTTTATCTTATTCCACACCTCGTTGACTGGACTGTCAAATGTAAGATTACTAACGTAGTCTTCCCAACACTTTTTTTTTGCTCTAACGTATTAAGTGCCTAGCTTTTGCCTTTTTAAACAATATTAGATTTTCTTGGGTAGGATGCTTTTTGACATTATTTAGGTAGTATATCTTTTCTCTAATTTTTGCTTCTACGTTTGTATTCAATCAGGGAGCAGAGTATCACTAACTATACCCTTCGTTTGTTGAAAGCAAGCTTGTGCAGTTTTTAATGATGCTATCTGTTACTTCGCGGACATCTGTGTCTATATTATCTGTTATCTGGGGTGCAGTGTATAGATTTGTATCTGTTGCAGTCTACGTCTTTTAGTAACCATAATATGTATTATTATTATTATTATTATTATTATTATTATTATTATTATTATTATTATTATTATTATTATTATCATTTTTATTATCATTATTATTATTATTTTTATTACTATTTTCATTCATCCCTTGTTTGTGTTTCAGTGTAATTGAGTCGTTTTTAGTGTATGCATATAAAACATAAAAAATGCGCCATTTTATCTGCCTGTCCAACTGGCGGTGTCATTATCAGAAGTTTACGGAGCGCTCAACAGCCTTAATTTAGTTACTATCTTATCTAGTATGGTCGCGTAGCTTGCATCAAGACGGAATTTTTTATTTGGAAAAAAAAGTTACAGCCTAAACTTCGTTCGTTGATTATAGGAATCTACTTGTCACCATAGAGTTTCTAATAATCAACTTGGTTCATTTTTGAACGCAGGTGGTTATTATATTGAATCAATTTACTATCTGTTTGACGCCCTTTTTATCATTAAGTTCAAAAGCTGTTATAATCTATTAGACATCATTTTGGGTATAACATATTCAAAATTATTAGTTACAAGTGAAATTCATTAAGAAACCAGTAATAGTATCACTTTTGATGGGTAACAACTACACAATGTGTTGTTTCGATCTATTGGGCATCAATGCAGCAACTTGAAGATATTTGGTCAAATACATTGGAAGAAACGGTAACAGTATTGCTTTGATGTGAAATATCTAAAATTTGTTGTTTTAAACCTTTAACTATAATTTTGGGTTCGGAATACTGAAAAGATTTATATTTCGTCCCAATTGACTGGTTGACAATTCTGTCCGGTGTTGTCAGGAATTTTTAGTGTAATTTCTCGTAAATATAATAAACAACATATTTTATTTATTTAGTGCTGTGACTATAGATGTATAAGTTTTATTACAGTATAATTGGAAGTATCATGAAGAAATAACTCAATATAATATTCTCGTATTATAACATCAATAAAGTATTCAAAAAGATATTTTATTATTATGATAAAATAAACACAACCCCTGCAACTGTGGTTTGACAACATTTTTCACAATCTGACAACATCGGCGTCCTGTGGCAGTATTAATATTAGTAACGCAACTGCTCTAACTCGTGAAAATTAATACAGTGGGATCATCACTGTTTGACGGTGCCGCTCCTAGAACAGTACTACTGTTCCGCATCCTTAAAATGAAAATTGTGCTATACCCAGTGGCGTAAATGCAGATATTAAAATAAATACTACCATAAATGACAAAAACTTTGGTGAATGACGAATTGCGTATTATGTAGACGTACAAAAACTTCAATAATTGTAATTTAGTCTTTCTTAAGACTAAAGGGAAATTGTTATAAGGTATGTGAAAATTTGGTTAAAAATTACCATTTATTATTTTTAATTGATAATATAGATTTTCTGGATTTCCAAGGCGTATTTCTGGTGTATTAAACCAATACATGGTATTTACTCGTCAAATTCAAATTTTGTAAGTGCTTTTATATACTAAAAGTAATGTTTAAAACAAATTTTGCTTTTTAACCTCAATTTGGTTATGAGAATAATGTACAGTTTAGAGAGTAAAAACTGTTTAGATGAGCGTTTAATGATCTTTTTGTTTATATTGACATGAGTGGTTTGAAATAGGCTATAATGTATTAATTTTGTTGTCAGGTTTAAAATGAATAATCGAAAGGTAATTCATAGCCAAGGGCGGAAAATTATCTACAATGTGTACCAATTTATGAAAAAAGAAAAAGAAGGAACGATGACAATGCCATTATCCCAATTACAAGAATGTGTTGCTGAAGAAACCGTTCTAGACTAGCTACTAGTTGAAAATGGTCATGCTGTCCTTCGTCTCCCTTTGTACCACTGTGAATTAAATCTTAAAAAAGGAGTGATATTGGATGATGTTACCTTTACAATGACATTAAAACATTTAATCAGAAATCAATGTAGGATATATTTGTTAAATAATATTAGTGAAAACAAATTACATGTATGACTGGTTAGTTTATTATAAATGCATACATTCAACATATTCAGCACAAGTCAGGTACACCATTTTTGCTGACCAGCTTTGAATGTACACTGGTGAACATCACAAATACATTATAATGCAAAAAAAGAACTTATTTAACTTAATGCTAGATACCACTTTTGCATTGCATTCTAGTTTCTGAACAAAAACTTATTTCAGATTATATACCACTGATTTAGTCCTTCTCATATGGAACTAGTTATATTGATATATATTGATCTAAAGCACAGCAAATAATGAATTAATAATGCATTGTTTTTTTAGATCTCAAACGTGCATGTAAATGAGATCAATTCAGCTAAAGTATAGTAAGTAATGAGTAAAGATTTTCAATTAGTGCACATATTATTTACATACAAATATAACGATATCGTACATTTTCCACTACTTCCTCTGTAAGTACAGTTGTGCGACCCGTAGATTTTCCCTTGCAAGCACTACCATGCTCATGAAAACGACTAACAATTCTTCGAATGTGTCGGCATAAAACATCATCATCTAATTCGATGTTCTGAAAGTGATGTTGATATTCTTCAACACATAATCGTACCGAATACTTCCAGTTTCCATCTACATCTTTTTCGCCGTTTCGGAAATAAGCTTCCAAAATAAACTTGTCTTGTTCCACAGTAAAAGGCATTATAACCTAAAAAAATTTATTTACGAAAAAGGCATAAAATACACGAATAAATTTACCTTGAAAGTCCTGGTTAATTCATTAATGAGTTTTGAAAAAAACTATTTTATTGTAATACAAATGTAGATAAAGGAATAATTGAAAAAGGAAACATCTATGTACGTTTATGAAATGTCAATCGAAGACGAAATAAATATTTGTGCCTAATTTCACTAGTAACTTGGAATAAACTTTTGATAAAAATTCTGTAAAAAGCAGTTTTTTTTCGGTCATTCATTGTTGATATCCCGGTACTATGTTCGCCAGGAAAGTTAATTTATGAATTTAGCTATCCAATTTGCTTATACTGTCTTCTCATATAAAACAGTGAATTAAATAAGGATGGTGAACATTCGTAGTGCATTTGACGAAATTGACATACGGTATTGAATAAGCAAATGTAGTAGAGAGAGTAAACCTATAAACGCGAAATCAATTTGTTTGACATGCATTAGAATTTAATTCTCATTTGACTAATACCTCATAAGCTCCATTTTTTTGTTTATCCTTTGACTGTTTCCTCATTTCCCACATTTACTTCTTTTAATCATCATTTACCACATACTTTAAAGAAAATGTGGGTACCCTGATAGCAGTATGTACTGTCCAAGAAGTAAGTATGACATTAAGTGTTTATATCTTAATTTATTACAATCACGAAATTGCATCGTGTGGCAAGCACCTTGGGTATATCTGAGAAGACCGTAAGAAATATCAACTCTCGAGCTGCATCTAACCCTGTTTTAACACAACGACCACGCAAGAAAGCAAAATCTGACGATCTAGCCGACACATCCGAAATGTATACACAAAGTGAGTAATATTACATCACAATCTTTTACACATGTTTGACATACTAATTTATTTACAGAAAAACATGTCACAGTTTCGTATTAGTCACGTATTAATAAGTGGCAAAAGTCTTCATCGTACAATCCAGTCGCTAGGATTGAAATTCAAAAAAGACTCCAACTGTAGAGCATTATTGGAAAAAAGTTAACCGCAGAAATGCCATTTAAATTGCTTAAACAATACATTAAAGAGATCTATTTACCTAATTGTCGGCAAGAAAACTCCTTTAATTAGAATCATTATGGGATAATTGTGTGCGACATACTGAAGAAACAATAAAGCAATGGTATAAACGGGAAGAAATGTTGAACATCACAGTTCACAAACTGATTATTAGCATCGGAAACTATTCTGAAAGCTCAGATGTAGATAGTGATTAGAAGCTTAACACTTTGATAACCATGTTTCTACCACCTACAATTAGTAGTGCGTTAGTGTGCGTGTTAGTTCATATTTAATACAATAAATTTGTATTAGAGTAAAATCAACATCGGAAGACACCATGCTGCGCAAATAAAGTGACGTCAGAGTATAAAGCTCATAAAAAAATATACGTTTAAAAAAATAAAAGTTTAGGTTATGTTACTTCGCGTTTGTTGTCCAAGAATACAATTTTGGGTGTAAAATTTTTGTAATAATCATAAAGTAAAATCATATTTTATTGTCATAGTTACAAAATCTAGTTTTTTAAAATACATTTGCCAATAGCAATGTAACATTTTTTTAGTTACGAAGGCTATCAAAGTTACTTTCACATCGTCTTACACTTTATTGTCAATTAATTACTGAAAAGAAACAGTTTGTCAATTTAATCTTCTGAATCAGACGAAAAAGTTATATCATCAGAGGAATCACCGTTCACTTGAATTATGAGTTTGTCACAAATGTTATCCATTATGTGTTCCTTATTTATGTAATCCTCTTCAACTTCCTTCACATGACGACGTACTTCCGCCCATTCCTTCTCACCAACACTTCGAAACTTTTCTCTAGCTAGTTCCGCAACATCATTAAGATTGAAAGTGGTATTTTTCATTGCCACCCAATGTTTTACAATCGCCCAAATCTTCTCAATGGGGTTTAATTCCGGGTGGTACGGCGGCAGGCGGCATACGGAATGACCAAATTTTGCAAACACCTCATCGATAGAATACTGTGTGTATCTCGGCTTGTTCAATTTTATAAGTTCATATAACTCAGCTTTTGTAGAGTTATGATCATAAGCAATTCCACGTTCACTTAACCACGTTGTCATTTCATTTTTTTTGGTGGTGGAAATAGGATGCTTTATAGCTAAAACGTTGTGATAACTGGCATTATCAACTACCATAACAGATTTTGGTGGTAAATTTGGTATGAGCTGCTGTTCAATCCATCGTTTATAATTTATAAAATTCATGTCGTCATGATAATCTCCTGATTTTTGGCCAGATTTAAATATTAGCAGAGCATTATTTATAAAGCCCATTTCACCACCTAAAATAATGATAAATAGCAGCATATTTACATTATAAAATTAAATAAACATACCAGGATGTACGATTATAATTCCTTTTCCAATAGGAGATTTAAGACCTGCGTTTGTCCCATCTGTCCACGAATATGGTGTCGTATTAGACGAATGTATCTATATTTCATCTAAAATTTACATAAGATTATGCAGTAGAATGTATAGTTTATAGTCTTCAAAACTAACCTGTGTATATAATTGGTCGTCCTGCTTTCCGATAATTAGTGATCGAACGTATATAAGCATAACGCAAAGAACGTATTTCGTGTCGTTCTATTATAAATCTTACGATGATCAGATGTTTGTTTCCACCTACATGAAACCCAAGATAAGATATGATTCAAAATTAATCAATAAACTTACCTGAAGCCCATTTTTAAAAGTAAACTTCTAAATGACGTTTTCTTTCCCGAATATCCAATTGTTTCATCAGCTTTAATGAGGTTATAAATTCCTTCGACAGTAGGCTTCTGCTTTTCGACGAATGACTTGTTCACCACAGTTATCCACGGAAAATTTAGGAGAAAGTTTAGGTGTTGGGGTTGCATTTGCAAACGTAATCTTCTCTCCAAAATCAATGGCTCGACCTTGTTTCAAAATACGAATTACTGTGCTTTTCGATACCCCCGTTGCCTGCACAACTGTGTCCAAAACGTTGTCTATAAGATTGCAAATATTACAAAATAAAACGTTGTGATCTAACTGCTTTTTACCTAAATTGGTACTTTTAAAGTATTTGTAATTGTTCCACACAATCTTGCGAGCATCTTCATATAAAACATGGCGTTTTCTTGCTTGAGGTGCTTGAGCGTTATGAGATGTACTTACGTCGCACATTATGTAAAGAACTAGATTTGATTACATTAATATAACATGAAATTAATAATTAAAATAACTTACATATAAATTCAATACGGCAGCGGATAGTAAAAAAAAAACTGTTTTGTAGAATAAGTAATAAACAAATTTGATACACCGGAAAAACAAAGAAGTTATAAACAAAAGTTGACAAACGATCAGCTGTCATTTTCCAATCATTACTGCATCTTTATCTAGTTTAAAAATGCGTTTCTGCGCTGGTGTCTTCCGATGTTGATTTTACTCTAGTAATGTATTTCAATTATGTAAGTACAATATATTTGTAAAATGCTTTTCAAGATGTTAAGCACACATTGCCCATAGAATTTTTGTTCCACATTAAATGTTATCGTCGCACAAATAATAGTTCCGTTTTATTTAGGCACGTAACTTAACATCTACTTTGTGTGATAATGTTACCATCTTACAATAACAATAAGATATTATGATTATGAAACGTACTAGCCTTGCGAGGTGTATACATTGCAGATAGTTGTTCCATACAAATTATTTAACCTATAAATTGAATTTCAAATTATCAATTGTATGATTGTTTAGGTACCTCGTCAAAACAGCCCCGGACAAAACAGCCCCCACAAAACAGGCCACCGACAAAGCAGCTCCCGTCGAAATAGCCCCCGACAAAACAGCTTTTCATAGGTTCTGTCTTAATGGTGTTTGGGTTACGACACAATCGTAGATTTGACGTGCAAAACGTAAAGGTTGATATAAAATTTATAGAAAATAGAAAAAATTATGATTTTCAGGTAGCGAATTGTAAATTATTAAATTATTTCTGTTGATCAATTCCGGAAGGAAGAAGACCGGGTAGAAATAGAGCTGCAACGTTTTCGAGCCGGTATCAGAAATCCGGAAGCTTCCAAAAAAAAGTATGTGTGTCTTAATCGCCGATTGGATGCTCTGGTGGGAAATTATAACGCTGACGATCATATACCGTATCTCCGTGGAATTGCCAACAATCTGACATTATAAATTGATTTTATATTATATAACCATTATTAATTGTTGTGTTAACCTTTGACAAATATACTTCGTAGAATTTTGTTTTTAGATATATATTATAATAAAATTTTATACATTTATTTTTGTTTCTATTTCGTGTGTAAATAGCAGTTTTGTTGAAAACAGAAATAAAAATTAAAGAAAATAAAAATTAAGCAAAAACTTTCATAGAATAAAAAAAAAAATAAATAAAAAAATTGAAACAAAAGTTAAAAAAACAGTTAAAGAAACACAAATATAATCAAAAAGTATAACTTTCAATAATTATCGACAACTCAGGTAGACGTACTGTATAAGTATAATAATTATAAATTCTACAAATATATATGGTATTTATTTTGACTTGGGCTGTTTTGACGGGGGCTGTTTTGTCGAGGTTGTTTTGTCAGGTCACCGATTGTTTATCAATAACTTACAACACAACCATTTTTTTGTTTTTATCATTGCGCTGCAATTATTACATGTTTACGTTTTGTTGAAAATTGCATTGTTTGTTATAGGGCAGAAGTGCATTATAACCTACATAACCTGCAGGATGCAAAAATAACGTACCAATCACCTATTAGATTTCAAGGATATTGTTTTTCAACCGTTATCATTACGATAATCAACGTACAAGTAATTGTATTTTAGAATTCTGCAGCTTTAAATGCTGCCATCTCGGGGTACATTTTCTAATCAGGATTTATTATAATCATTATTTTTTGACGTTTCTAAGAACCAATAGAAACTTTCAATTTCAGTCATGTGTGTACATTTAAGCCAATCCAAACATTATTATACTGGGAATAATCTACTTTATTAGAGCGAGAATAATTTCAAGTATTTTGTTTTTATTGAATGACAACGTATTTTCGATTTGACTTCGGTCATCAATTTGAAAGTTCAGAAACCTGAATTTGTTAAAACAAAAATACAATATTGAAAAAGTGTTTCTTATTGTAACGTCAAAAATAATCCAACGAATACCACACGAGAGTTCGATAAATTATAAAATAATTCTCCATATTTCCTCAACCCTGTTGCCATTCGGCAATAGCCACTCGAGCCCTATGGGCTCTCGTGTCTATTACCTGGCAACAGGTTTTCGAAAATATGTCAAATTATTGACAATTTATTCTCACTCTCTTGCGATATTATTACCGAAAATAATTTTTACTCATGTTTTTCATATTACACCATATGATTGTATATGACGACGTAGCTCTAAACTTTCCTGGCGAGGATAACATATTATTGTTTTAATGGGCAACCACTGAAGTTTGTAATTTCAGTAAATGGGAAGCCAAAGTAGTTTAATGCCACTTACACTGATATACCAGGAGGTGGACAAATTCGTTACTTTTTGTCTGTATCACTTACAAATATTTTACTAATCGCTAGTGATAGTAATTATTTTGATAAAATCAGTGAACATGAAAATTCATTCTTTTCTTAGCATTGTTAACCCTCTATCTTATAATAAAATTAAAAAAAGTCATCCCTTAATATAGTTTAGGGTACGTTACTTGGAAGCAACACTGGTCGTCACTGGGTGTGAAACTGCATAAGGCAGTTGGATGTTGGTGTGAAGCATAAATATTGCTTACACTTAGAGCAAACCACTTTAGGAATTCCATGGCATCCTGGATTCTCACATCTTCCCCTCTTCTCACTAAAAGTAGGCCAATGTGCAGTTTTGTCTTTTCTAGTGTCTTCTGTGGGCATTTCAGATATCTTGCCTTTGCGTTTCTTATTTTCAATCTCCTGCTGAATACTTGGGGAGCCAGTAGGACGTCCTCTTTTTCGGTGATCAATTACATCCTTTCCTATCGTGCACAATGTGTGAGCTAAATCAGTTTTAAATTAGAACAGACTCATTTGATGCTTGCTAATAATATTACTCCGTTTGCAGTCACGTCAATAAAGGAGCCATGCGTTTACAACGCATAAGTCCATAAGATGGAAGTAGATTTAATGGTACCATTTATTGCTTCTAATAGTTGTTCGGTATAAAGCAATTAAGGAATCTATTAGATCAACCCCTCCCATAAACTGATTGTATTGAGCAACCCCATTTGGACATGAAACTTCAATTTTGGAATTCGATTTCTTATCCCACCTCTTTACTGTAGTGACCGGATTAGTTCCGACGAATGTGCTTAGTAAGTGAACGGGATTATTGTCATACCACTTTATTGCAATGATGTCAACATCTTTTTTTTTACTTTTCGTTGTTCCATAGTACCGACATTTCTTTATCTACAGAAAAGGTACACCCTTCCAAACGATCCAGTATCACTGTTCTTGCAGTTTTGAACTATTGAACCAGTTATTATAGTAAATTTTGAAGTATTGGTTTCTAGGAACAATGTTTGTAAGCCGCATAACAACATTTCCACTGATACCTACATCAGTAAAGGTTGGATCGAGGGGTACTGAACCGGAATATAGTTCCCAATTGTAAATTATACCATCTGATCCACATAAAATGAATGCTTTATAGCCCCACTTTTTCGGCTTCTTTTTCAAATATTGTTTCAAGGAATGCCTTCCCTTGAATGGAAATATTTGCTCATCCACACAATTTTTTTCAGTCATAGGGATTTTGTTGACTTTTTCAATTAGTTTATTTATCAAAGGACGAACTTTGAAATGCTTGTCAGTGGTGTTTGCAGAATTATGATTGTCATTAAAATGAAGCTTTGATTTTATCTGCTCCCATCGATTTCTGGACATCGTGTTTACCTTGGTTTCTGCTTGCCAGAACATTCTGGTTCTTGGGAGACCGTATATTGATATGATAAAAGTGATACCCATAAACTCTAGTACATTTTTAGTCAAAAAGAGTGGTTTGTTGGGATCGATTTGGCAAGCAAACAAGTTGCTCTGTTCAACAATATGTTCTAATAAATCGTTGTCTACGAGTTTTCGAAAATATCTCAATGGACTGTCTGGTTTGTGTTGGTCCAGTAGGTCGTCGTTAGGTAACTGTTCTTTCCATGCTTCAATAGGTCGTATAATTTTGGTCCCTACCAGTTTCCAATCTAATTTCGATTTTTTCTTTATTTTTTTATCCTTTTTTATGGGATCATTTTTCCTATTTTTATTTTTTGAAATAACTCTCATACTTTTTATTTTATTACTTGACTGTTTATATTTTGGCCGTTGTCATTACCTTCTTCTCCACTGCTTACGTCCTCATCATCAAATTCATAGTCACTCCCTTCTTCACCACTAGCACATTCCTTATCTGTACCATCCAATTCATTATTTCGTGAGCAACTTGGTTTTTGTTCATCGAGAAATGAAATTTGAACTGAAAATTCGGTTACTAAATCATCTTCTTCGCCGCTGTCACTCATCAATGATTCATCAGACAATTCTCCATAATCTACTGTTTTACTGAAAATTTCGGAACCACTTTTTTTTCTATTTAGGCCGTAAAATTTACGAACATCCATATTCAAAATTGAAAGGGTCAATCGATAATAAAGTCTTTATAGCCCAGTGTATCATTAAAGTAACATGCCTGAATTTAGTGGTAACCTTTGAAAATTTAAAATTGTATCAAAAATTCTTCGTTATTATAACAGTAATTGCTTCATATAACAGTAAATAAATTTTTGTTTACGCTATTTTAATCACAAAAGGCAAAAATGCGGTTGTAAAAATATACTATTCACACCGCATGTCAACAGTGAGTCGTCATTCAAAGTTTTGGCGCGTAATTCCTTATACGATGTACAGATGTCACCACTGTACATGAAATACGTTAAGATATTGTTGCTTCAAAGATACATTGGGCTACGGAGGCATTAAATTTAAAATTTGTATAAGAAACTTCAAATTATACGGTACGTGTCTTGAAAGTAACGCGAGGCCATAGAGGGTTAACTTCCTTGCTTCGAGAAGGGACTTAAATCAAGAACTACATGAAAGATATTATACTTAAAACACTATAAAATTAATACATTAAAGTCTGAAACTTCCTAATATTCAATTAGATAAAAACTTCCTATATAATACATAGTTTTATGTAATGCAAGAAAAAAGGTAAGGAAAACATGTGTTATCCAAAGGACATTAACTAAACGGTAGCAATATCAAGCCCTAATCCAATACCACTCCGAACGTCCATAAATAAAAGAGCAGGTGTAAATTGGCAGTTCCTTTGAGTTATAACATTATATTTGTATTTTTTGTTTCTTCTGAATTTAGGCGGAAGTCCAATAGTTCACAATTATTTATCAATTTTAGTAGTTTATTATGGTATTTTAACTTCTATTGTAAAAAAAAATTATTAAAGCAATAGAGTTCATAAAATGTTTATTTTAAAATCTCTTAAAGTTAATGTCTTTAAGTGAAAGTGAAAGATTTG
The DNA here is from genome assembly GCA_036346205.1 of Vesta saturnalis. Classification (NCBI taxonomy): domain Eukaryota; kingdom Metazoa; phylum Arthropoda; class Insecta; order Coleoptera; family Lampyridae; genus Vesta; species Vesta saturnalis. The sequence goes on from JARFJB010000108.1 coordinate 53,064, forward strand.
CTCTTAATGCCTAGAAACTTACACTGCTGCACTTATTTAAGAAAACAAATAAAGAGAGAAAAATATTTTTCTTGAGGGTTCTTGTAATTTTCTATATTTGAGTAGCTCGCTAATAATCTTACGTTTCCTAATAATAAAAGTTTCATTAGTTATTCCAGAAGCTTAATTGGTTTTGATAAAATGATAAACGTACGTTCTATTAGCCCATGAAATGAATGTGCGTATTTAAGTAATACATATTCACAGAGGATTAAGAAAAAAGCATGATGAGTAACAACTTAACAAACAAGAAGTTCAGATAAGAATATTTACATATTTGTGAAAGCTTATGAAATGGTCAGTTCATACATTATACGTATTTTCCTTCATTTGTTTCCGACATAGACATATTTTATGAAAAAATTGTGAATTTGCTACGAAATGATTTTCAATCCATCACTAACAGGAATGGTCTTGTGACAGCTGGAAAAAGTGGAATCTAGCGACATTGTCACCGGGGAAATAATAAGAAAAGAAAAATGGGAGACGGAATTGTCGTGATTGATTCAGGATACTGAAAAACGGGGTAGTTTGTTTGAAGGCACTTCTTTTTTACTTTTATATTACAATTCAAGTTGTTTGTCATACGAAACTCATCAATACCTTAACTTACTCGTTCACATTAAAATGGATAAAACTAAAGCTAAATGTTAATAATATGGTCTTAGTTTTTTAACAGTATGGTTATTTGAATATGATAATTTTATTTCCTGAAAAATCTGTATGTATGAGGTGCACAGATTTGCAGCAATTGCTGGTAACGTGTACGAAGGAATGCAGACGCATAACACTAATATAGGTATCACGGGTTAGATTTGAAAGAATTGTTTCTGAAGCGTATCATTTGTCTGTATCTCTCTTATTTGACGAGCATAAGGAATGGCCAGTTAGGAAAAGCTTAATTTTGTATAATGAGCTCGATACTAGCGGGGCGACCAAAGCGGTATCTCGCAATATAGCGCGAGTTGCTCTAAATAAAATTTCCTAACGTATTTTATACTTGATTTGTATCTAAGTTTAATATGTAATAGTAGATGTAATAGTAATTATGTAACAAGCACAAAAAGTGTGTGTTTATTGCACGCGACGTGCATTTGTCCAACATGGCCTTTAGTTTGCGGTTAATAGTTATTAGACAAGTGCAAAAAGTGAGTGCTTATTGCACGTGAACTACATTTTTCCAATAAGGCCTTTAAGCCAAGTTGACAACGAGTCGAGTACAATGAATACTTTTTACTTAAGTTGCATACAATATGCTTATACGTTCATACAAAAAAAATAAACGATTTTATTAGGTGGTCATATGTCGATTAAAAATAGAACAAAATAAAATAAATAAAAAATATGTCTCAATAATATAGTACCTTTAATTTAAATTTAAATTTAAAGATTCTTCATTTACAGCCCACTGATTTCTGGTGGGCCTTAAAAAAATCTTCATCGTTATTTCCATGCATATTTTCAATAATATTTCTCATTTTATGCTATAAAACTATTTTTACGCTCTCACATTTTTTTTTATTTATTTAACTTGACAAACCAAAATAATTCTTAATGAATAGCTAAGAAACCTGTTATGTGTGTTCGATTTCCGGTAAAAAAACTGAAATATAGCAATGGAGTGCCCACGAAACAACCACGATCGTAAAAATACATAACTTTTTTGTAAAATTTTTAAAGGAAATAAAAAATTTGTGTGGTTGAAATTTAAATGTAACGGTTTATTAAGTATACAGTGACCTAATTAGGTTTCACCTAATTAAACCCCTTCAAAAAAGAAAATTAAAAACGTAATAGCCTAAAATATTTATCATTTGTTCAAATAAAGTTTAGTTCTTTTGTCAATCCATCTTACTGACGTTACTGCATTTGCAGTTGCACCTTTTAAATCAGCTTAGTAGGTGCGCATACGTAGCGTGCAGTAAAACTTCTATCGCACTAGTATACTAAAAAATATTTTTATATTAAAAAATGTTAATCCTTTGAATAAACGTAAATAAATAGAATTTTATACACTAGAACAAGTTGTAAACTTTCGCTATTATCACACATAATTAAAACACTTTTCATATTTCATAAATTTGTTTTAACATCTGGAGTAATTCTTAAAGATATTACCGTTTACTGAGAATTATAACTGTGAAACGTTTAAATTGATATAAAAGATAATTAAAGGAAACACGATTTAATTAGCGTAAATGTTAAGTATTTCAATTATTTGGTATTTTTTGTTTGCATTAAATAAGATAAATCTCTGACGAGTACCAAAGTAAATTCAACTTATATGGAAATTAAACGTTGAACTTTCTATATAACAGTGTTCAATTTTTTCGTAATTGGTGACGTATCGAACATTTCGTCACAGTTAGGAAGTTGTTTGAATTTGTATTTGTAATTGTGGACCGAGATCTAGACACAAACGGAAACGACATATTATTACCATTACCAGTCACATAAACTTTGCCCTACTAAAGTACTTCCGCCGTGAGTAAGGGGTTTAATCTCCTATTTCCACGAGACGTAGGCCACGGACAAGCTTGCGACCTGATCGCGACGACATAAACGTTGCGATCCGGCCGCAATGATGTGTTGCATTGATTACGTAGGTGGCCAGGCTTGCGACCAGCCACAGCGACTGATTTTGAAAACGCTTTTAAAATCGTTTTTGAGACGTTGCGACAAAAACGCTCCCTACAGGTTCTAATGCAGATGGTTATATTAGCGCTCCGAACGCGGCGTTCGATATTGGAACAAACATTTCTTCAGTCTGTAGACAATAAAAATTAAAAAAATGTTTGACACAGAAGTATTTATAAATGAAATTCAAACACAACCAGAGCTTTGGAATACAACGTTAAATGGTTATTCTAAAAGGAACATCAATGAAAAACTGTGGATCGAAGTAAGCAGTACTATAGCGCAAAACTGGGATGAACTCCATAATGTTGATAAAAACAAAGAAGGTAAGCAAATATTTGCTTGTACATTTCACTTTCAAACCATTTTCTGTTGAAGTTATAACAGTTAACTTAAATCTAAAGAAATTCAAACTACACCCTATATAATTAATATTAAAAAGGTGTTTTAAAAATGTTTTTACAGATTTGAAAACTTTCGTTAAATAAAGACATAATTACAGGACGTTTTCGACAATTCAGCTTCTCATTTTTTTCAAAATATCTAAAAAACCAAAATTTCTAGAACCTGGCCGCAAAATTGTTTGAAAATGTTGTCATTTGCTCGTTCTCCCATCTATTACAGTTATCAACATACCTATGCATGTAAACTCAATTTAGGCCACACTGTTACAATTAATAACACGTTATACTGCCAAGGTACGCTACCTGCACGAGTAATAAGAACTCAGCGAAAGAGCTGCTGACCTGTTTTCCGCTATTACTTGCACCACCTGTGCCTAGAACTGGTAAATCTACAATCTGGCAAGTTAGTATATCTTCAAATTTGAAACCATACTTTAACCTAACAAAACTGTGTAAAATACAGGCAGCTAAAGCTATGACAGTTACAAAATTGGGATCGAGGTGTATGGCAGAATGAAATATTCTATAAATTATTTAACATAGATTGTCTAAAAGTGTTAGAATCTACTGAGTGTATTCTCCAACATCAACAGCAGTGGAACAGTAATTTTCGTCAGCTACACCAAGTAAAACAATAAAAGAATAAAGTTTATAATTATAATACTGTGTGCGTGTGCTTGTGCGGGCAGTTATACCTACTGGTTATTCCGGTAGACGGAAAACCTTACGCGGGTATTTATTAAAACTAAGAATTCAATACTAAAAGTGTCATGATATACGAAAGCATTTAATGTAAGAAAGTGATAGTGTTAGTTAACAGGTGTTGATAATTTTTAGGAAATGAGAAACAAGGAGCATTTGTGTACAGAAATGAAACCGAACTTCATTGGAAGTAACCATTTCGACCACCGATAACATCAGGAAGTCTGAGTGAGAAATGTTAGTCAAATGTTCCACCGTGGCTATTACTAAGTGGACCAGTGATTGAATAAATACCAATGCGAAACAAATTACAACATTCCAATCCTCTAACCTGCAAATTAAAATAAATGAAATAAAACATTTTTTTATGATAATTATGCAACCCCTCGAATAAGTCTCATTGTAACTGATGAGCGTCGACGATGTAACCAGATCGCCAATTCGTGGCATAGTATATAGTGCAAAACAATGTATGCAGCATGCAAGCAAATAGGCAGTGTTTAAAAATTGACCAACATTACCTTTAAAAGACCAACACGTCCTACAATCCAAATAAAACAGAATCATAGAAAATCCATAAGAATGCAACCAGATTAATATTAAAAGACGTGACACGAAAGAACCTATTTCGTGCAACGCAGTACAATGCAATGCATGTTTCTTGAATTGTGGTGTACAGACATTGCGGTGTGCAGAGTTGAAGATGAGAACATTTTATTTGAATACTAATATGTAAATAAGCGCATACACATACAAACATACGCAAGCCCGCACGCACATACACAACGCACAAGCTCGTGTGCAAACGACGACCACGCACACGCACACGCACACGCACACGCACACGCACACGCACACGCACACGCACACGCACACGCACACGCACACGCACACGCACACGCGCACGTACACGCGAACGCGCGCGCACACGCACACACACACCCACACGCGCAAGCAAACGCACACGCACACGCACACGCACACGCACACGCACACGCACGCACATGCACACGCACACGCGCACGCCCACGAGCACGCGCGCACATGCACACGCACACACACACACACGCACACGCGCACGCAAACGCAAAAGCAAACGCAAACGCAAGCGCACACGCACCAGCACGCGCACACGCACGCGCACACTGACACCCACACGCACACTCAAACGCACACGCACACGCACACGTACACGCACACGCGCACGCACACGCACACGCACACGCACACGCTGCGCACACGCACACGCACACGCACACGCACACGCACACCAACACGTGCAGACACAAATACACACATGCACATGCACACGCACATGCTCACGCACACGCACACGCACAGCAACACGCACGGGCGCACGTACGCACACTCGCACACGCACACACGCACAGACGCTCACACGCACACGCACACACACACGCACACACGCACCCACGCACACACGCACACACGCACAAACGCACACATGCTCACACGCACAAACACACACACACACGCATACACGCACACACGAACACACCACACGCACATATGCACACATGCACACCACACACACGCACACACACACACACGCACACACGACACACACGCACACACACACACGCACACACGCACACACGCACACACACACCACACGCACACACGCACACGCACACACACACACGCACACACGCACACACGCACACGCACACACGCACACACGCACACCACACGCACACACGCACACACGCACACGCACACACGCACACGCGCACACACGCACGCACACACATACACGCACACACGAACACACAAACAAACACACAGATGCACACACGCACACACGCACACACGAACACACGCACACACGCACACACGCACACACGCACACATGCACACACGCACACGCACACAAGCATTACACCCACACACGCACACGCGCACACTCGCACGCACGCACACACGCACACACGCACACATGCACACACGCACACACGAAGACAAGCACTACACACACAGGCACACGCGCACACTAGCACGCACGCATACACGCACACGCGTACACATGCACACACACAAACACGAACCCAAGCATTACACGCACATACGCACACGCACACGCACACGCACACGCACACGAACACGCACACGCACACGCACACGCACACGCACTCGCACACGCACACGCACACGAACACGTGCAGGCACACCCACATCCACATGCACAAGCACGGGCGCCCGGACGCATACTCGCACACGTACACACGCACACGCGCACTCGCACACACGCTCACACGCACACGCATACACGCACACTCGCACACACGCACACACGCACACACGCATACACGCACACACGAACACACGCACAAACACACAGATGCACACACGCATACACGCACACACGAACACACGCACAAACACACAGATGCACACACGCACACGCGCACACACGCACACATGCACACACGCACACACGAACACAAGCATTGCACCCACACACGAACACAAGCATTACACCCACACACGCACACGCGCGCTCTCGCACACACGCACATACGCACACACGCACACACGCACACACGCACACACGCACACACGCACATACGCACACGCGCACACACGCACACACGAAGACAAGCACTACACACACAGGCACACGCGCACACTCGCACGCACGCATACACGCACACACGTACACATGCACACACACAAACACGAACCCAAGCATTACACGCACATACGCACACGCACACGCACACGCACACGCACACGCACACGAACACGCACACGCACACGCACACGCACACGCACACGCACACGCACACGAACACGTGCAGGCACACCCACATCCACATGCACAAGCACGGGCGCCCGGACGCATACTCGCACACGTACACACGCACACGCGCACTCGCACACACGCTCACACGCACACGCATACACGCACACTCGCACACGCACACGCACACACGCATACACGCACACACGAACACACGCACAAACACACAGATGCACACACGCATACAGGCACACACGAACACACGCACAAACACACAGATGCACACACGCACACGCGCACACACGCACACATGCACACACGCACACACGAACACAAGCATTGCACCCACACACGAACACAAGCATTACACCCACACACGCACACGCGCGCTCTCGCACACACGCACATACGCACACACGCACATACGCACACACGCACACATGCACACACGCACACGCACACAAGCATTACACCCACACACGCACACGCGCACACTCGCACGCACGCACACACGCACACACGCACACATGCACACACGCACACACGAAGACAAGCACTACACACACAGGCACACGCGCACACTCGCACGCACGCATACACGCACACGCGTACACATGCACACACACAAACACGAACCCAAGCATTACACGCACATACGCACACGCACACGCACACGCACACGCACACGCACACGCACACGCACACGCACACGCACACGCACACGCACACGAACACGTGCAGGCACACCCACATCCACATGCACAAGCACGGGCGCCCGGACGCATACTCGCACACGTACACACGCACACGCGCACTCGCACACACGCTCACACGCACACGCATACACGCACACTCGCACACACGCACACACGCACACACGCATACACGCACACACGAACACACGCACAAACACACAGATGCACACACGCATACACGCACACACGAACACACGCACAAACACACAGATGCACACACGCACACGCGCACACACGCACACATGCACACACGCACACACGAACACAAGCATTGCACCCACACACGAACACAAGCATTACACCCACACACGCACACGCGCGCTCTCGCACACACGCACATACGCACACACGCACACACGCACACACGCACACACGCACACGCACATACGCACACGCGCACACACGCACACACGAAGACAAGCACTACACACACAGGCACACGCGCACACTCGCACGCACGCATACACGCACACGCGTACACATGCACACACACAAACACGAACCCAAGCATTACACGCACATACGCACACGCACACGCACACGCACACGCACACGAACACGCACACGCACACGCACACGCACACGCACACGCACACGCACACGCACACGCACACGCACACGAACACGTGCAGGCACACCCACATCCACATGCACAAGCACGGGCGCCCGGACGCATACTCGCACACGTACACACGCACACGCGCACTCGCACACACGCTCACACGCACACGCATACACGCACACTCGCACACACGCACACACGCACACACGCATACACGCACACACGAACACACGCACAAACACACAGATGCACACACGCATACACGCACACACGAACACACGCACAAACACACAGATGCACACACGCACAGCGCACACACGCACACATGCACACACGCACACACGAACACAAGCATTGCCCACACACGAACACAAGTATTACACCACACACGCACGCGCTCTCGCACACACGCACATACGCACACACGCACACACGCACACACGCACACACGCACACACGCACATACGCACACGCGCACACACGCACACAAGCATTACACCCACACACGCACACGCGCGCCTCGCACACACGCACTACACGCACACACGCACACACGCACACACGCACATACGCACACGCCACACACGCACACACGCACACACGCACACGTACACACGCAACACACATACACGCACACACGCACACGCACACGACACACGTCACACCACAGCACACACGCACACACGCACACGCACACACAACACAGTCACACACGCACACATGCTCACACACCAACCTCTCGCACACACGCATACACGCACAAACACACAGATGCACACACGCACACACGCACACACGAACACAAGATTCACACCCACACACGCACATACGCACACACGCACACGCGCACACGCACGCACGCACATACACGCACACACGAACACACAACAAACACACAGATGCACACACGCAACACGCACACACGAACACAGCACACGCACACGCACACAGCATTACACCCACACGCACACGCGCACACGCACGCACGCACACACGCACACACGCACACATGCACACGCACACACGAAGACAAGCATCACACACAGGCACACGCGCACACTCGCACGCACGCATACACGCACACGCGTACACATGCACACACACAACACAACCCGCTACACGCACATACGCACACGCACACGCACACGCACACGCACACGAACACGCACACGCACACGCACACGCACACGCACACGCACACGCACACGCACACGAACACGTGCAGGCACACCCACATCCACATGCACAAGCACGGGCGCCCGGACGCATACTCGCACACGTACACACGCACACGCGCACTCGCACACACGCTCACACGCACACGCATACACGCACACTCGCACACACGCACACACGCACACACGCATACACGCACACACGAACACACGCAACACAGATGCACACGCACACACGCACACACGCACACACGACACACGCACACACGCACACGCGCACACGCACACATGCACACACGCACACACGACACAAGCATTGTACCCACACACGAACACAAGCATTACACCACACGCACACGCGCTCTTGCACACACGCACATACGCACACACGCACACACGCACACACCACACGCACACACGCACATACGCACACGCGCACACACGCACACAAGCATTACACCACACACGCACACGCGCCTCGACACACGCACATATGCACACACACACGACACACGCACATACGCACACGCACACACACGCACACACGCACACACGCACACACGTACACGCAAACACACAACACGCACACACGCACACACGCACACGTCACACGACACACGCACACACGCACACACGCACACACGCACACACTCACACACGCACACACGCACACATGCTCACACACACAACCTCTCGCACACACGCATACACGCACACACGAACACACGCACAAACACACAGATGCACACACGCACACACGCACACACGAACACAAGTATTACACCCACACACGCACATACGCACACACGCACACACGCACACATGCACCCACGCACACACACATACACGAACACACGAACACACGCACAAACACACAGATGCACACACGCACACACGCACACACGCACACACGCACACACGTACACATGCACACACGCACACACGCACACAAGCGTTACACCCACACATGCACAAGCGCATACTCACGCACGGACGCACGGACGCACCCACGCACACACGCACACACGCACACATGCACACACGCACACACCCACACACGCACGGACGCACGCACAGACGCACGGACGCACCCACGCACACACGCGCACACGCACACACGCACACACGCACATACGCCCACAGGCACACACGAACACACGCACACACGCACACACGCACACACGCACAAACGCACACATGCACACACGCACTCCCACACACGCACGGACGCACCCACGCACACACGTACACATGCACACTTGTCTTATACTCTATCACGTAGGTATCCCATCCATTGAGAATCTTTCATCTACGCTAGGCTCTGTTCCATCTTATTTTGTATTAGGCCATGGATATCTACGGGAAGTGAGTTTGCGCAAAAGAACTTCCGTAGCTTGACTTTAAAATTGTAGGTTATATTTTTAAGGTGAAACTGATGTTGCGATGCAACACAGGTTTTCACGCTATTTAGACTTTGTTTGCATGAAAGCTGTTGAATCTCTGGTGACCTATATAAAAAATAGGTAAATTTTAGTCTTCAGAAGCTAACAAAAATGCCATCTCCCTTTTTCACTCTTCCAAAATAAAAAACAGGGCAGAAATATGTATATGTATGAAATCCAGAGCGAAATTTCCTAAGTAATCCAGTCTCAAGACTTTACCTACTGCACTATCCTCTTGGTTTTTTTGGCTATTGAACATGATGTGGAGGTGTGTATACATGCAAATTTAGTTTTTCGGTACCATAGTCAATAGGTAACCAGAACATCAATATGCATCCATTTAATTTAGCCTATCAAGGTAATCCACAGCGCCTATTCATTCGCAATCCAATGTGAAGATTTACTTTCGTGACAATATTTGCTACGTCGTTCTGTACACATGAGACGAATAACCATTTAAGTCGTAGCTAAATGGAATTGACCACAAGATCGCTGCTTTCGTATGCATAAACATGACCCGAATAAATTTTTTTAAAAGTTTTTACTGACATTTTGATGCCAAACAGTGGGGTTTTAATTCAACTGCATTATATTACCAAAAGAATATGAATCCTTATCAGTATCTGAATCTGATCGTATTCTTAATTTTCAATCGAAATATTTCCCATGTTTCCCGAAATCATTTGCAATAATCTCTTGCGTATACGAACAGAAATTTTGTCACATTGTACAACAATTGATTTCTGAACCATATCTCTGTATGGAGATTCAGAACTGATTTGCTCATTGTAATAAATTTTACAAAAGAACCATGCTATTTTAATTACGTTATATTGACAATGGTAAGGAGGCAATCGTAAAACTCCATACCCATGCTTAATCAAAATATTATCAACTAGATAATTTTTCCGTCTGGATCTAAAAGGTTGAATTTTGTTCCACAGTTGTTTTTTTGTAATTTTACCCTCTATTTAGACCCCGTGCGTAACCAACCTCTTTTGAAGCTGATCTTTCTTATTACAATATCAGGGAGACTTGTCTAACTGCTCCGAATTAGAACAATTTTGATAAATCCACGTTTTGTTTATATACGCAAATCTGTCATCTTGGCCTGAACTTTGCAACTGCAGACACTTTTTCAAATACTTAATTTTGGCTATAACGACGTGATTGATTTCACATACAATTTTCTGCCCATTGACAGGTTTGTGTTTGTAACCCATTGATTTAGAAATACTAAATAATGTCCGTCGACCCCCATTTAAATCATGTTTTTATCCAAAGTCAAATATTCCTTTTTCGAGTTAAACTGCCAAATTAATCGTTGTGGATCTTTCCTATAGACGAAATCTAAAAACTCAGATTTTTGGGGTCTTTCAGTTATGTCTTGGATAGTTCGTTGTGAAAGCTAAAACCAAATACATACTTAATATGACCACAAAAATGTGATTTAAGTTCACACTAACTTGAATTATGTACGACGACACCATTACGATTAGTTCCACGTTAATTTTCCCCGTTACACTATGTTTAAGGTGCTTACAAATCTGAAATTACCCTTGACAGGACGGCGTCAAATTGACTTTTTGTCATTTTAACTAATGGGAATACCACTACAGAAAATAAAATAGCATGGCCCGCTTTAATGTAAAATAAGATAGAAGAGTATATGAAAATGTCTAAGCTGCAATGTCTGTACACCGAGCAATGCGTAAAATTGCGAACTACACTTAACTTCGTACATTCTCCCTTCAATCTAATAAAATAGTTCAAAGATGCGGATATGAGCAAAATAATTTTTAGAATCACGGTTTGAAACGGAAGTCTCTGGGTTAGTTATTATATGGTATGGTTTTAATTATGTTTTGTAACATTGCTAATGCTTGAGATCGGGTTGTAAGAATTAACCACTTATTATTAATCTCTATTTGACAAGAAGGTTTAAACGGCTATTGGACATACATTATTATTGGTGTTTTACAACGTTGCCTATTTCTATTATAAATATATTACAAAGGCTGCTTAATTATAAAAAAAATAGCTATTTGTTTTACTAAGGAGGAAAGTGTAATATTCCCTCCCGTCTATGAAGGTTAATGCACGAGCGTAGCTTAGCGAAACAAGGGCAGTAATCATCTAGGGGAGGGACTATTACTCGACGCCAGAGAGAAACATGGTTTTTTCATCAAGTGCAGATTTTTATCGTTCGGCTTTATCTCTCAAAGCTCTTGCATTCGAAAACATTAATGTTAGCACAGTAACATTGAGTGGTTGATCAAAACGTGTTTTAAATAGTTTTAGTAATATGGCAACAGGAGGGAATGTACATTGTCTCCGCTACTATTGGAAACCAATTACTGGTAGGAAAGTGCATATTTGCGCCCCTAAAAATTACCCTAACAACAGTCGACAATTGACACCTTCGGAGATAAATGGTGAAAAAATTTATTATTTCATTCAAGGTATGTTAATAATATACACTTTATACACAATTTTATATTTTTTTCGTTACACCAAAATACAAAATCTGCTATTGACGCATTCGTATAGGTACTTCTCTAGGTTTATTAGGCCGAAGATTTGAAATAATCTCCTTTGCACGGTTTAAAACTATTTTTTAAATTTCATTGCCTTTTTCTCTGCATATTTCAAAATTATCGAGGGGAATTTGCCAAGAAATTACTTTCGATCTGACATAACAAGTATCGAGACGAGTCGTATTAGTAGTGTTTTTCTATTTTCTCTGACCTTAAGTTTATTATTTGGAATTCAGTTTCTTTGATTCTAGGAAAGATATACTTCATTCCGGTTAAAAATAACTTCTTTGACTCGAAAAATATGAAACCTCTTTACAGCTTCTGTCATACCAGTAGTAGACAGACACTTGTCGCCGCCATCTTGGATTTTCTGGGGAAAACCCACCTTTCACTTTTTTATATGCCCACGTGGGGGACGTGTTTTTTCACCCCTATGGTTTCTTTTCGGAGGCCTTTTTCAACCCCTGCTGGAATTTTTCCTTAATCTTTTTTTATTAGCTTACGTGCGAGACCGTATTTTCTACCCTTTCCTTTCGGAGGCCCTTTTCAACCCTAGTTATTTTTACTCGCTCACGTATAGGACGCGTATTTTCACCCCTATTTTTTTACACTCCCACGTGTAGGACGTGTTTTTTCACCCCTATTTTATGACAGCTCACGTACATAGGCGCATTTTCTACCCTATGGTTTATTTTCGAGGGTCAACCCTAATTAGAGCCTTTCTGTACTTGCTCACGTGAGGGGCTGGGGTTGGTCTTGGGGCTGGGTGCTGGAGCTGGTCTTGGGATAAGTCTTAGGGTTTAGTCTTGGACCTGGGGCTGAACTTGGAGTTGGTCTTAGGGTTATTTTTGATGGTCATCTAATTAAGGTCCTTCTGGCTATATTAAGAGCAGTGCCCCTGGAGATTAGGCAATTGCACACGCATAAAATGTTGGAAATTGCATAATTACCCTAATAAGATATTATTATTAAAATTATCGATCCTATTGCTTTAAAATGGTTATATGCTATTGTATGATCTTTTACCTATACGAGAAAACGTATTTATAATAAGGAGGTTCTTGTAAGACAGCAGTTGTGTTAAGGATTGATTTTGCGTGGGGGAATTTGAATTACAGTAAAATTTAATTATAGAACACTTATTTTTATTGTAAATGTCATAATTAAAAAATCCTCAGTGAGTTAGAAAAAAAATTACTGACATTCGGGTTTAATGAAACAAATTTTTTTTATTAAGTTAATTAATTACATAACAGTTATTACAATATTGTGTTCTAAAACGAATATTAAAAACTGATTGTTTTACCTGCATCAATATTTTTTTAAAGAAACTTGTTACGTATAGCTTAGATGTGTTTTATAACTGTAATTAAAAATTTGTAAATAAATAAAGCACACTTACCAACTCTGTACTTAAAGAACGTTTTTGAGGCACTGCTTCACGAGTGATAGTCAATGCTTTGTGTTGCTTGTCTAATCAAACTAAAAAAACAACTTTCTACGTTGTTGTAAAAACTAGCTATTGATTTTCCATAATTAATTTTTAGAATGTAAATACACAAACAACCTTATTATCTTTATCACACTTACTGCAACTCGTATTTACCTTTCTCTTAAAATAATTAATAACAAATCGGTTTAAAAAATATGCATATTGCACATACGGACACACAAATTGTTTTTTATAAAAAAAACATGTTAAGAGTTTGGAATGTAATAATTACGTGTTTTAAATTCCACAACAATGTGTAGCAAGAAATCACTGTTCATGTTTTTTCATTTTAGCTAATTACCGTGTAATTATATAACTCTGTTAAATTTAATAGTCTAAAAAAATTGATTACCAATATGGAATGGTTAACATAATTTCTTTTTAAAAAACACTAAATCATAAATTTCATAAAACGATTTTTAAAAAACACACATATTTATCAGAATAGAATGGTTGGGTAACAGGTGTTAAACAGTAATCTGATTATCTCGTCATTTACAGTTAAACATGTACTAAAATAGTTTTTACAAAATCAAACATAGGTAAATTATGTAATCTAAAATATAGAAACATTAAGGTATAAAGTCCACACACATCCGAATGGTAGTCTTGCAGTATTGTTTTATTGTATACGAAGCATCTGGAATTCTTCTCTAGGAAACGTAAATGATATCCTTGCGGTGGTTGTCCAAGGGAATCAAAATACTCTCCGTTGCCATTCTCGTCAATGTAGATAGCGGTCCAATGCTGACCTGGTTTGTTTGCAGGATCCGTGTTTACGATAATTGCACACGGTCGAGGTGCGTGTCTCAGTAGTTGATTAGAAGCACATACAAGCCGAAACACATTCTTCCTGTGGCTGGGGATCGATTTCAATCATCTCAACACTTGTACCTCATACATCTTTAGAATTGGTATGCGTCCAGTCTTGCAGTAGTAAGGCGTTTTCCAGTGCACACATAGGCTCAGTGATGTTATGGTTTAAACAGCTATATGCTTTTGCTTCCTTTTTCAACTGTTTAATCGACGAGCAACCAGTCTCCTCTAGGTTTACAATTGTTTTGTTAAGAAACCTTAAAAACTGTTGTTTTTCACGGCCCTTAACGTGAATTTTGTTAAATGAGCGCAACACCTTCATCAACTCCTCACGGAAATTGTTGTAATGTACATGACCCGACCACCATTTCAATCCATGATAATTATCCTCCATAAATTTTATCTGTCGTGACACGGATCCTGATATAAAGTAGCCTCGGGGTGGTTTTATCACCATCAACGATAAACGACCATGATCTGTAATCACGGAAATTTCTTTCGGTATGAATTCGTTGTTAACACCACTAAACCCTTGTACGTCCAAGTATGCGTCCATCTTCTATCGGCTGCTGCTGTACACTAAAGCTTGCAGATTAGAGCTACCACTTTTAACAGCTAAAATCCACAACGACATTCCGATGTTTATCGATCTCGATCACGTTATCGAATTCTGCATACACCAAACAGTTAACGGTTACTGTGAGCGCTTCTTCAAACCCGACTTCCAGCCGAAGGGAGCCGTTTCTAACTAAATTCCAGTGCGTACTAGCGTTGGCAGACAAGTCAGGTGTTAGGTCAGAGGCCATTAAACTGTAGCCGTTTAGGGTAATCACTTCTCGATATATCGTTACCTTCATTCAAAAAGTGAATACCCGTACCAGAGAATAAGGTGTGGTACGCTCTTACGCATAAACCATTAGCTGTAAAGTCTGGTTGTAAGGCCTTCGAAGGAATTTTTTGCCCGTCAATATATAACGACATGTAGTTAATATTGCAGTGATGAAAATTGAATGGATTTGAGGGGTAATTGCCGTTGCAGGCTTTATTTGCTACAAAGCCTACGATGCATCGTATAGATAACTGACCCAGGAAAACATTATCCAATGATTTTCGCTGTATGCCTGCTGGTATAGTTAACACTTTTACGTCGGTCCTTGCAACAGGGTATTTTGCGGCTATTGTTTCTAAAGCTTTAGCGTGCGCAATTAGAATAGTTGGATTGATTCGCATACGTCTCACCAGTAAAGTAGTGTCTATAATTCGCGTCTTGTAATTTGAAGCGAGTGCCGCCATTACGCTAAAGGTATCTCTTGATCGTACAAATTTAGCCTTTAACTCAACACCACTTAGGGGAACCTTTTCTTCATTAAACAAATCCGAGTGCACGTGATCAATCATCTCTGTCTATTTCCCGGTAGCCGCAAGTGCTTGACGTTTTAAGAAACCGATATTTGCGTTTCCCAGTGTATTCATCTGTCCAGGTGTATCATTGTGCCATACGGTACATCCTAGATGTGAACTCTTGGCCTCCTTTCCATAATTTAGCAGTGTTTCGATATATGAACGGTAGGCGTAGGTGTTGTTTGGTTGTGACACCATCTTCTGATTTAAGTAAACCTCCTCCTGCAAGAAAAGCGAATGCATCCAATTGTTTACCGGTGCTACAACATCAGCGTCTCTAAGTGCTGTATCATCATGCTTTAGAACTTTAGCTGTAATGTACAACATGGTCTGACTTAAATCTATATAATCGTTTCCATTTCCGGGGACTACAAATTCTATTGGGGCGTCATCACTCAGAGCTGATAAGGGCTTGTAAAATATCCATTCACCACTCTCGATACTTGTCTGCGTCGACAGTAAAGCGAACAAATCCAATTCGGACTTGACGCATTCACACTATTGAGTATGTAGAAAAGCCATTATGTTGAAAATATATCGTCGTAAGCACGCTTCTTCTTAGCAACAGCTCTCAGTGGAGACTGATTATTATCGGTCAGACGTACTCTTTTATAACCCGAACCCTCTATCATTTTATCGATTTTCTCGTCGGCTTTACGCTTAAGGTTTCAACCTGCCTCGTGAAATCTTTCTTGAAACGAATCCTTAATAAGTCGATCCTCTATGACGTCACCAAGAATATTAGCACCCGTTCTAAGAGCTTCTTTACCAATAGCCTTTGCGCCAGACTTAAATAACGGTATTATACTTCTAAATATACCACCTAACCAGCTCCCTATTCCATGACCTAGTTCATATGGCGCACCTCTGTAGATAGAGCCGATACCGTTACCGGCCTGATTCATGTAATATTGCTGATAAGGGCAAACCATTATTGTACTTTCTTAAAGTGTAGCTTCAGACACGACGTTCCAAACTCAAATGGCATTGCTGCACCCGTATCTGTTTTTATATTAATCTCGATGCTTTCAAATTCCCGTGTCATTACCGGTATGTAGTGTGCAGGCGAAAAAACCACATCTTTATGACCCCTGTAAGCATAGTTTTCTGAAGTAATATTTATTATACGCATAAGCGGAGATGAAACATCACCCACAATTTGCGGTTCAACGATGTCGCAATAAACAAACATTTGAGTTGGTAATCCTATCCATATACTAGCGGGGTGAGGGGTATTGGTTCCATGGATATGTTCTGATATGGTCGATAATCCAATTGTAAGGCTAGACGTTGTGAGAATACGAATAGTGAGAGCTGAGTTTTTAATTTCATAGTGACGCGCTTAGTTAGATTATGATTTTCGATTGTTAGCAATTTACTTATTAGTACATGGTTATTTAGCTCGCTGATAATTTCTTCTATGCTGGCGTAATTTCCCGAAGCGAATCGTATCACGTACCAGCCATCTTCAATATAAATGATCTTCTCGTTGTCGAGTTGAAAATACTCTGCGGCCTTTTTTAATATCGTTTCTAACACGTTCTCGCCAGGTGGCTCTGTTCTATAATAACTTAAATTATCTGTTGCAATTACAGCGGCAAAGGAACGTGGATACTGAATTTCCGATATCCCTACAACCCACGAGCCCGTTAATCTTATTCGTTTTGGCAGTTGCGTAATAAAGCTTGACGTTATATTACCTGGAAAATACGTCATAGAGCTATTACTCAATAAGGTAAGATAAAAGTCCATTTTTCTATATCTGTCAACTGCAAAGCTAACACCCAGCTATTAAATTTGTCACTGTATCCACGCCACTTGACCAGGCATTGTTTATTTCGCCCACGGCCCTTCTCTGCTAGAATCTTATCGACTTTGAATAGAGTATCTTTATCAACCGTAACAGCTTGTAATTCTTCTTCGTAAAAGGTGCCCTCAACAGGATCGTTATTAAGATCGATTATTCGATAAACTGGTGGTCTTCTTTTTATCGCTGCACTAATTGTAGAAACTTCCTCACTCCAATTCGTTTCGTATCCCTTCTTAAAGGTGTACTTAGTTTTGGCGATTCTGACATGCTCACCGACTTTATATTTAGGATGGCGTACTGGACCTAAACCTTTCACGTACAGGTTACTCCACACTTCCAAAATGTTTTTATCATTTACAGCCGCAGGGGCCATCTTTATACTTGAATGAGGGCTATTGTTGTAGGCAGTCACAAGTCTTTCGAGTACATGAATATACCTGTAGGAATTTTTGTAAGTGAAATAACGCCACATCTTTATTTTCAATGTTTTATTAAATCTTTCAACTACAGATGCTTTTGCATCAGGGTTATTTGTTACATAGAAATTGATACTTTGTTTCTTGAAAAAGTTTTGTACACTGCTCGCCACAAACTCTTTGCCTTTATCCGTCTGTAGATTTGCCGGAGTATTGTCGCAATCCTTAAGAATATCCGCGAACGCTTCAATTACACATGAGGCTGTCTTCGTTTTAAGTGCTCTCGCCCATGCTCTCTTACTGAATACATCAATTACCGTTAGTATGTAGTTGTATCCGCTATTGTGTTTACTTAAAGTTCGCGTATCACAAAGATCCGCTTGTCACAACTCGTAAAGGTTACTCACAATGTATTTATCTCGTGGAAACCTTTTTCTGACTGGTTTATGTACCGTATAAGCTTCCTGTGCCTGTAGCCAGTTTTTTACTTCACCATTTCTACCCTTTACAGCATTAGTTAAACCGAACCCTGCTGGGTGAGAGGGATCATAGTATACAGCATCCATGTTATGGCCACCACGAATCCCAATCTAGTGAATGTCCTCTTCTTCTTCTTTAAGAGATTCTTCTCGGTGTTTCCCGCGTTTCACTATCAGTATCGCAATTCTCACGTATAGTTGTGAGGGTCCGTTCAACGCTGGGTGATACAGAAACATCATACCTTTGCGTATTTCCGATAAACTCTCGTGGTATATTTATCTCTTTAATGTACGTCGCAAACTGACGCCAACCGCGCGGGTTTGTGGTTTTTCGTTTTCTTAACGTCTCGTGAACCAGATCGATAATGTTGGAATGTGGTATGATCTCGCCTTTTATTGTGACAGTACCCCTTTTATCCCAAAAAACATCGCTGCTCGTATTCAGTATACGTAACAAATTCGCGCATTTTCTCTTATATGAAGGCGGAAGCGTTGATACTATCTCGTCGTCTGTCAGACCTTTGCGTTGCGGTAAATCTCTAATATCATCAGCAACAGCGACACCGCTAATTGTTATACTGGTGGGCTGACGTAACTAATCGGAAAAGTGTAGATACCTTTGAAGAACTTGGTTGTACTGCTGCCATTTGACACGGTCCGTCATTTCAGTTTTTAAAAATTTATCCATATCGTTACCCAGCTGCGTTAAAATATTGTTTTGTGTTCTACCATCGGTAGAATAATCATCTTCTTCAGAATGTGGTCCATGGCTATTGAAACAGATTACCCAGAATTCCGCCGAGTAATGGTTCTAACAGGAGTGGTAGAAATGCACCACCTTTCTGTACAAGAAACTGTTTCTTCTTTTTGATAGATTCGCCTCTCTGTGCCAAGCGTCTTAAAGTGTGCTTATGTTGAGAGAGTCGCTGCTTCTGATCAGCTGACAGAGGTACACGACCTTTTAAAATGTTATGTGCACACTTCCAAATACACTCTACCTGCTTACTATCCAAACATTTCAATAAAGCGTCACGTTGACTTTTACTTAATCTGACTAATGCACGTAGGATATCAGTGTTCTCGCTTAAAACGTCAGCCATCATATGTGATGTAATCTTTATGACTGTGCGACTTAAACCCTGTTTTCGCTATATATACCTGGCAGATACCTTGAGGCCCGAATATGTTTGTTCTATAACGTAGCACATCCGGTGTATTCTGTTTTAAATCGAACAATAAATATCCGTACGGGCTTGAAGTAGCATCTTGGTACGCGGCTTCTAAAAATTTTGGGTTGTCCGGCGAAATTTGTCTTGCTAAATGCTGTGTCTGGGCTCTGTCAAGTGGGTTCTTAAAAATTATGTAATGTGCGTTGAGAGAAATATCCCGCTGTCCACATCCTTGATGAAATATGTTCTGCGTTAAGAAAAACACATTTAGATTTCGATGATGACAGCCCTTCGTAAAAATATCAACCACAGAGCTGTTAGTTTCGCGCATTAGATCGTCAATTATTATTAAGACAGGTTTTTCCCCGTCAAACTGTTCCACATCAGGTAAACCCTTTTGAAACTCCACAGAGAGATCTTTGAATAAAGGCTGCCACTCACCGTAAAACTTGATAATTTTTTCAAAAGCTGTATCGCAGGCGATTTTGATATTTTTTAGAAAATCAACGATAAAATACGATTTCCCACATCTCGACGGACCCGCAACTATAGCTGAAAAGGAATGCTTAAACTGGCCTTCCATCTTGAATCAGAACACGTGCAATTGCCTAACCTCCAGGGGCACTGCTCTTAATATAGCCAGAAGGACCTTAATTAGATGACCATCAAAAATAACCCTAAGACCAACTCCAAGTCCAGCCCCTGGTCCAAGACCAATCCCCCAAGACCAGCTCCAGGTCCAGCCCCATGACCAAACCCTAAGACTTATCCCAAGACCAACTCTAGCCCCCAGCTCCAAGACCAACCCCTCACGTGAGCAAGTACAGAAAGGCTCTAATTAGGGTTGACCCCCGAAAAAAAACCATAGGGCAGAAAATACGCCTATATGCGTGAGCTGTCATAAAATAGGGAAGAAAAAATACGTCCTACACGTGGGTGTGTAAAAAAAATAGGGGTGAAAATACACGTCCTATACGTGAGCTAATAAAAAATAATTAAGGATGAAAATTCCAGCAGAGGTTGAAAAGGGCCTCCGAAAAGAAACCATATGTGGGAAAAAACGCGTCCCCCACGTGGGCATATAAAAAAGTGAAAGGTGGATTTTCCCCAGAAAATTTAAGATGGCGGCGACAAGTGTCTGTCTACTACTCATACCAAAATATATTTTGACAGATACAGATATAATTCGACGTTACGACAATCGACAATTTCAAGAAATCTGAAATAACAACCTTTAGGTCGCTTATCCATAGGAGGGCCGGTGTTTAATTAAGAACCGTTTTGTACTGGAGTAAGAGAAACTTTATTTATGAACGCAAATTTTATCAGAAAGTAAAATAGTACCTTTTTTTTACTTTTAAACATAGTCGCCCTTAATATTTAAACATTTGTAACGTGTTAAATTAACTTTGAGTTTTAGAGCGAGTTTGAGAATTTTCATACCTGTTGTGTAAGCAACACACATTGGTTTCAATTACAATAAATTTGGCAACGTTGTGCCTGACAAATTAAATTTCAAATACATTTAAAAATGCGATAACTTCTGAAATTTTTGGTTACTTTAAAATTATCAGGTGACTTCTATTTGGGTCTTCTTCTTCTGAAACAGGACGTCATTTTGTGAAGGCAAAAATTGCGTTGTTAGAAAGTAGGTATGTTGAAGATATTTCTTTCTATAATTCTTATAAAATTTTATTTAATAAAAGTTACCTTCAGCATAGTGCTGGTTTTTTAAAATCTCCACAATTAGTAAAAAACGGTACTAAGTAATTTAGTTTTCATCGCTACGGAAATAAAGCTTCTTAACAATAGCTTTACGTTATACCTATACAAGTGCTTACTGCTTACAGCTAATAATCTAGCTTCAATCTTTTACTATATTTATGTTTAGTAACTTTAAATTTTCACAAAAGTTGTAGTGCTCGTATTTACACAGCTGCTATATCCTTGTACCTTCAGTTTTGGAAGCAAACATCTGTGTACAATCTGAATTTTGACACTTACGTAATTCGACAGTGCCCATACAGAGTGCTTTACGATATATGTTAATATTTGTACTTTTATGAACGAAACTGCTTATATAGGGTAACTCATATCAACAATTTATAGATTCTTGATATTAAATGGTTAATGCATGTTTAAGTGTCTTACTTATTAGTAGAGAGCGGATTTTATGCACTATAAAATGCCGAAATATGTGCATATATATGCACTTAAAAACCTTAAAATATGCATCAAAAATGCATTATTAATTCAAAATATGCAAAATATGCATAAATATTGAATCTTCTATTTACCTGTGTTAATTCCATATTATAACATTAATATATAAAAAAAGTATATATGCTTGTAATTTTTTAATAGGAAAAAGATAAATTGCATACAAACTTATTATTTTAACATTCAAAATTATGTGTTATTTAAAAACTACATATTTACTTATACACTATACATTTATAAAAACTGCACCCTGTCATTACTACTTACAAAGCAATTATTATTTTAAAATTATGTGTTATTTAAAAATTACATATTTACTTACACGCTATAGATTTATAAAGATTACACCCTCTCATTGCTATTTGCAAAACAATTTATAACTAAATATTTTTCCAAGTTTTCGGGCAGAAAATTTTGGCGTCTGTCCGATAGTATGTTTTTGTACAAAGAAAAACTTCTTTCTACATCCACAGAAATTATGGGTGCATATTTTAATGCGGCTAATATGGCCAAATCTAAATTTATAACAAGATCATCGGAATTTTCCTCAAGTTTCAGAACTTTATTAACTTTTAGTAACAACTGATATCCACTGTTTTTTTGTAAAATTTCATTTAATTTATTAGAAATAGTTTTACCAATATTTCCTGAAACAGCAGAAATCAGCAGTTGAAATTTATTAATTATTTTCATAGATTCATTCAATGACAATGCTTCCATTTCTAATTTAGCAATGGTTGAACTTACAAAATAGTAATTTGCTTTTATAAATGCCAGCTAATTGCACAATTGTGTTTTCTTTAAAATGGATTGAGCTTTTTGAACGTAAGTACTTGAATTATCAGAAATTTCTAAAACTAACTCCTTTATTTTTTCCAAATGATCTGCATAAAAAAGAGCTGCATTTAACCAAGTACCCCAACGCGTAATCACAGGCTCTGGTGGTAGAGGAATATTAGGTAACTTTTCTTTGTACAATTGAATCCGTAACGGAGCTTTTAAAAACACTTTCTTTATACTACTTATTAAACTATTTACTAATGGAAATTGATTACGAATTGTTTCTGCTACTCTATGTGCTACGTACTACATGTACTAGCTATGTACTACATGTGCGAGACATGTTACATGTATTAAATTTTCATAAAATAATTTTAATTGCTGTCCAGCTTTTACCATATACGGTGCTGCATCAGACAGCATTAAAACTATTTTATCTGTTGCAACAATATCAGGAATAAAAAATTGCATGAAAGCTTCGTTTATAAAGCGAACTATTGTCGCATGATTGGTTTTCTCAAGAACTTTGGAAACGATTAAATATGGTATACTAGACTGCGCCTCACTTAAATAACCAGTCATTAAATTTGCAACATATCGCCCGCAACAATCTGTAGTTTCATCTTACTATAAAATAAAGATATTTATTTTTTGTAATTTTCTTTATATGTCCCATAGTTTCAAGATATAAATCATTAATATACCTTTTTCGAAGCGTGTTTTCATCTGGCACTTGCTTTTTACTAATTTTTTCTAAAAATGATCTAAAACTAGGATTTTGCAATTTCTTTAATGGAATATTGGCTTTAACAAGTGCACTACACAATTCGAAATTAAATTCCTCTTGTGCATTTCTTTTGGCCGTTTCTTGAAACAACGACTGGCGAAAAGGTGTCTGACAAACTTTTGTTTTCTTAAATGTTTCTAATTTTCTTTTATGAAGAGAGGTTTCAATGTGCTATGTAACTTGAGATTTCCTTTCGCGCATGATCTAAGGAAAAATTAATTTTAAAAATAAGTATTTAATTGCGTTTAAAAACTGATAAAACAGTGAATTCAATAACCTACATCAATTAATAAGGGTTTAATTTCCGAAATCAATTAAAAATATGTAATGGTACTTACTATTTTTCCACAGGCTATGTAAAACACTTTTTCATCATCCAGACGTAGCTCGGATATATTTTTTATCCATACTTGAACTAAACTATTTTTAACTTTCGGCATCTTGAAGTTCACTTAACAAAGCCGTACCATTCAGTTACGTCTTCGCCCAAAGAATGTTTAAAATTTTGCATTTTGTCCGTTACTCTCAAATTATTTTCAAGAAGGATTAACTAACTAAACACTTACCTTGAAAAAGTCCAAATAACTTTAACCCTTGATTGAGGGAATTCCCTCAATCAATGCTTTAACTATCCACTTAGGTACCATTGGAATTTTCAAATACTACGAAATAGCGGCATTGAAACTTCATAATCCGGAAGTATTAACGTTGCACTTAACTGCAGGTAATAATCTTTCTTTAAACCTGTCTTATTCATATAAAAATACATTTCTTAGTTAGACACAATAACAAAATTTAAAATAAGTTAGAATAATGCATTTTAAAGCGAATTTGGAAGATATAGAAAAAATGCGAAATATATGTTAATTATGAATGAAAAGGCAAAATATGTATAAGACTGCAATATATGCAGTATTTGGCGAAATATGCAAAATATGCAAAAATTAATTAATGTCAAATGATTGCATTTAGTGCAATTCGTCCAAAAACAAAACGATATTCTTCAACTATAAAAAATAAGCGATATGCATTTTGCATAAAATCCTCACTCTACTTATTAGTATAATTATCTACGCTATAACTATATGTGTCCACAAACGCTATCACAGCAAGGAAGCTATTCATTTTTTTCTTATAACTATTTCGGCTCTCAGCCACTGAGTTATACATATTTGCTCAAATTTTTTTTTTGTAATTATAATAGTTCCAGCTTGTGCTTTTGATATATGATTGTAGAAACAGTAGCAAACTAACCATTTCTGTTTGCTGTGTGAAAAATGTATGTGTCATATTTTTTTTAGTACTGTTAATTTAAAATTAAATTGATTGGTGGGTTTAAGAAAAAACGCAATGGTAGACATCTGGCTGAAATATTTTGGTAATTTATATCGGGAGTAAAATTACTATTCATTTGAATTAAAACTGATACGATTTTGATTATTTGTTATGTGTTTGATTTCTAGGATCAACGCTAGATGTCCGATAGTGCATGATATTTTTGGGTTTTCAATATTGTATAATGATAAATTTTTTTGGGTTATATTATAGGTATAGCACTTTCCAGAAAGGTAAGTGTTTTACTATTACAACGTTTGGTTAAATAGATAGCTCCGACTTAGAATTTTCTCAATTTTGTTCACAAACCGGATAGCTATCTAAACTTACGATAACGATTGTGTTAGTTTTATTATTATTTATCAACCGCTACAATTATCTATCCATATTATCGGGTCTGTACCAAGATTGTGATATTAATGATATTGTATATAGCTTTAACGAAAGCACCGATTTGGATTATGAATTTATGTTCAAATCAAACTGAGTTGTGTTGAACTACCAGTAGTTGTTTTTTGATCACTGCGGTTTAGGAGTAAATTCTTAGACGGAACCATTCCCTTCTTGTACTGTGTCCAACATTATTTTAGCTGCAGAGAATCTCCTCCTGTGTGGTAGCCCTATTTTTGATCTAAGGGCGAAATAAAAATAAATCAAGTGGTGCTCTTTTAACCTTTCTGTTTATCTACGCCAGTCATAGCTACAGTTTTTGCCTCCCCTCATCAAAAAGCCTTACCGCCAGGCAGTTAAACCAGTTAGTAACAATTTCATAAACTGCTAACCTTGAAACTTCGAATGAAGTTCGTCAATAGTGTGTGAAATCTTCACTCATGACTTTTCTTCATTAAAAAGACTACACCATTTACGCACATTTCCGTCATTCATTACATATTCACCATAAACAACAAGCTACCGGTGAATGTCAGCAAAACGGACTTTTCTTGCGTTTACAAACCGAATAAGAGAGCGCATTTCACAATTGGAGAGATTATTGATCAACATGGTGACAAACGTAGTAAAATAACCACACAACCAGCGCCAGTAGAGACGTGAAACGTAATGTCGGTGTAGTGTGGGTCTGACCAAGAGTAGCTAATCTTGAACGGGCGTCGCGTGACAGCCTGCGCCGACGCCATGTGCAACCGGTTCTTGCTTTAAAAACGACCCTCGTATATGTAGATAATTGATACTGCCCTAGAACAAAGTGAAATTGCTGTTAAACAAATTCTACAATCTCTGAAGTAGTTGACTAGTCATGTGGTGTTGTATTTATTGAATGCACTTTCTCGTGTAAGATATTAAATTGAAAGTATCGAAATTTAAAACGAGATACTTTTGACAAATTTTACCGTTAGCGCTTACTGAAGTAATAACGCAACACCTTTTCATCTGAGCTAACTGACTTATTGCTGCTAATTGTGCGTATGGATCAAAATGATTATTTAGCCACCAAGAATAATTATATTTACCTAAGATAGGTAAATATAATTAAGCAAAGCAGTAGATATGTAATATAGTAAAATGTAATATTTTTATAGTAGATACTATGATAACTACAGTCAAATCCCTATTTGCATTTGTACAAATGTTTACGTAACACTGGTGCATAAAAATTACATTTGAAATTGAATTTCTATTCATATATTACAAAAGTAATGCTAAATACACATGAAACCTAATGAAAGAACAATTCCATATTCGCTTATCAAGGTTGCTTTTGTGCATCTCCGGAAATACTCATGTGAAGCTTGGAAATGAAATAGAATCTGTACTAAACCAGTAACATAATAATCTCACCCTCTTTTATTAATGCGGGTTAATTAAAATATCAAGAGCTCACCTGGGAGATGAATCCACAATTTCAGTTTCCTCTTGATTATACTTTGTTTCTAATTCCAGGCATTTAATTTTTACCACTAATGAAGTAGTCGTAGAATATTATTATTTACACGCTCAGGTTCCGTTGAATTTCTAATTGGTAATTTTAAAGAAAAGAACGTTCATCATATTTATTTTAAGAAAATTAAGTTTATGAAGAGTAAAAATTCAACAATTTAATTTTTTATGAAATTAATTTATAGTTTAATAAAAAACAGAACCTTTTTTATAAAACAATATTTTGACATCCTATGCTAAAGCGTCCTTTGTAAAAGCTTAAACTTTGTTTTGAACATTGAGTTAAAACTTTTCGGTAGAGAACTTTTTTGTTGTCCCCATCTGCACGTTGCAATTTCCATATGTAATTTTTTAGATTGACGTAATCTATGTTTTAATACATTTTCTTTAAATATTTGTGATTACTAATAATTTAGATCCGTTACAGTCTGTATTTCGCAAAAATGTAATTAATACCAGAAAAATGAGGATTTCACTAATCAGAGAAAAAAAATCACAAGTTAATGTCATTGTATCATTGACTTTCGATAAATTAAGATACCTGGTGTGGAACAATACACGGCCTTCCAACCTACAAAGAGGCAATTGAAATAAATCAAATAATTTTTTAAGTTTTTTGCAATCATTACTTTTAATACATAACGAGATAAGTGGTATATAACTAAATACATAAACTTTGTTGCTTATGTATTTAATTTGACATTTGTCAACAAATATTTAAAAATTTAATAAAATACTTATATTTTTGGTGTTTTCAATGGTGTATTTTAAATTATACAATCTAAACGTTTCGATAACACTTACAGTTATCTTCGTCAGTAGTAATATCTGTTAAAATTGTTAAAGATGTTGTAAACAATCAATAGATAGTCTATTATTTTGTTGTTTGTATAATTTATTAAATTTTTATTTTTGACGTTGACATGAGATGTCAAAATTTATTTTCATAGATTTAAACGTTATAGAATCAATTTTATCCCAATCTTCTTTATTCAATATAGATGAAATTTCTAAATGTAAATATAAAAGATTTCTATCGGTGTTATCCAATAACTTCCTAGTAATATGTATTTGATTACGCAGAAGAGCATTATCAGTTCTAAATACTATTAGCTTGTTTGTTAAAATTAAAATTTCTTTTAATATAGATAAACTTGTGAGTGACGATAATAATTGTGCTTTACGTTTCCTTAATTTTTGAAATTGTCTGATAGAACGATAAGTTTCCTCCCCATAATGGACTGAACTATGAAAATGTAAACTTTCACCAGTATCACACATAATAAAATACTTATCTTTTTTGTGATTTTTAATGGTGTATTTTAAATTATACAATCTAAACGTTTCGACAACACTTACAGTTATCTTTGTTAGTACTAATATCTATTAAAATTGTTAAAGGTATTTTAACAATTTTGTCAAAGTTGAAAAATAAAACATAGACATCGGCCTGCTATTAATATTACAGTTTGAGAAACGTATAAAGCCAACTTTAGAATTCAATATTTAACAAAATCCTTACAAGATAACGGATACTCGCTTACAGATATTAATAATGTTATTACACCTTCTAGACGTAACCTTAGAGAAAAACCAGTTCTTAATGTTGGTACTGCTTTTCTTCCTGTTATAGCTAATGTTACAGATAGTATTGAAAAAATCCTAATTGAATATGGTATTAGGACTCTTTTTAAACCTACAAGAAAAATTAATGAACGTTTAAGATCACCTAAAGATGTGTCAAACCCATTATCATCTTCCGGAGTGTATAAGTTATCTTGTTGATGTGAAAAAGTATACATTGGAACCACAAAACGTAGCTTTGAAACAAGACGTAAAGAACATATGAGATTTTGTAGAATAGGTCAACCAGAGAAGTCGACGGTGGCTTACCATGCCTTGAATAATCTAAATCATGACATTCTATTTGACAATATGGAAATATTGTGAAAGACAAACGCATTATTATGTTCATTTAGAACGTGAAGCTATTAAGATATATAAACACCCGAATAATTTTAATAGACAAGAAGAATAAAATCTCCGTTTAAATAGGTTTTGGCATCTTATAATTAAAAAAAGGTGATACGTCTTAATTTTGATTTTAATTTTGACTTTTGGTATGTCCAGGTTTTTTACAATTATTGATAAAGATATCTATTTGTTAGATTTAACTGGATTATTTTGTTTCTCACAACTTTACACTGACATCATAACTTGATTAAATTTTGTTAAATGTGTTTTTTTTGGCTGATATTTTTCATTGTCATCTTTAAGACAGTTAATATTTAAATATTTAAATTTTGATGACCTAGTTATTCTTTACTAAAAATTAATTCTATAGTTGGCTTTATACGTTTCTCAAACAGCAATATTAATAACAGGTTATGCGTATGTTTAATTTTTCAACTTTGACGAAATTGTTTACAACATCTTTAACAATTTTAAAAGATATTACTACTGACGAAGATAACTACAAGTGTTATCGAAACGTTTAGATTGGATAACTTAAAATACACCATTAAAAAACCCAAGAAAGGTAAGTATTTTATTATGTGTGATAATGGTGAAAGTTTATATTTTCATTGTTCAAAATTTAGTTTTTCTAATTTTATGTAAACTATTACAAAAAATTTTGTTCGAAACACGTGCGCTGTAACTTCTTTGATAGTCGGCCTTATAACTTATCCCTCAGCTACGTCTCGGGTAAAAAAGAACGGCCTCGTACCAACAAATGTGTAAGCAGCGCACTAGTTGCACTACTACCTTAATACCTTCTTAACAAAGTAGGCAACAATGTAAAAACTAAAAGAATGTCCATGTCAGATGGACCTTCAAAATTTCATATTAGATAAAGGTTAATAGACCAACTTTGTAAAATTGTAAAGCCGCCCGCTTCATAAATGTACATATACATACGCACACAAATGCGCGCGCACACACACCATCTATGCAGACCACACTACACACACACACACACACACACACACAAACACACAAACGCACACACACACACACATGTAGGCAAACATCCACTCACGCACCAACCCACGTACACACACGCACGCATACGCACACGCACACGTACACGTACACGTACACGCACACGCACACGCACACGCACACGAAACTATTCTTCTATGCTCAAGAGGCTGTAGGTCAGAAGTCAGAGACGGGTCACTTATAAGCCTTATAGCTCTTTTTTTGGATGCTGCTTACCATAGCAAGGGCGTATTGGGAAGCACTGACCCAGAGGTGTATTCTAGATGATGTCGCATTTGAGCCTTATACAGTAAAAGGACTTGTTACGATGTGAAGTACTGTTTAGATCTGTATAGAAAACCCAGTTTACGGGCAGCTGTTTTGCTGGCTGACAAAATGTGGTCAACCCATGAAAGGTTCGATGATACGGACATCCCTGACATAGAAATAGAGTTTGAAAACTTTAGTTCCAAGCCATTCATATTTACTGCTGGAAATGATCGGTCTTTCTTGGCGGACACAAGGCAACACTGCGTTTTGTCGTCGTTAAATGTGAGTAAATTCTTCCTTCCCCATTCAAGGACACGTTCTAAGTCACTGTTGATTGAGTCTGCTCTTTTCACCTTAACGTCCTGGCTAAACTTACTGTTGTGGGAAAACTGAGAAGAACTACAATGTAGAGTACTGCTGTATGTAAAGCAGGACAGGGTTAGTTGTTGAAGAAATGAGGTGATTTATGTATAGCAGGAAAAGTGTGGGAGCTATCACTGATCCTTGGGGTACTCCCGCGTTAATAGTGGTTTCTTTCGAAAAGAATCCATCGACGACAACGCGTATATATCTTTTGTCGAGAAAGCTGGATATCCAATTGATGAGCGTATCGGATAAGCCGAACGAAGTAAGCTTGGCAAGTAGACACTTGTGCCAAACCTGGTCAAAAGCCTTTGAAATATCTAAAGCTACTACGACTGTTTCACCAGACCTCTCTAATGTGTTATTCCAAACTTGGGTGACATATGAAAGAAGATCACCCGTTTAACGACTCTGTCTGAACCCATACTGGTGGTCGTTTAAGAATTTATTGGACTCGAGGAACGAAGGTAGTTGGTGGTCAATGTCGTCCTCCATGATTTTCGACAGAATAGAGGTGATAGCTATTAGTAGATAGTTTGAGAGATCGGTTTTGTCGCCCTTTTTAGGAATTGGTTGGACATTTGCCAACTTCCCCGATGAGGGAAACTCTCCAGATGGCACGGAGATCAAGAAGGGTTTGAACAATACAGGTACTAGCTCGGGGTAGCATTTTTTAAGGACGATAGCTGGAATACGGTCAGGGCCAGTCGCCTTGTTTGAGTCAAGTTTATTGATAATTGATTCTAGGAGCTTGTAACGAAAGTGGATTGGTTTAATAGCATACGGGGTAGATTTTGGCGATGGGTACAGTTTTACCAGAATCATTGAGGCATGAATTTGATGCACAGTAATCGACAAACAGGTTGGATTTTTCAGCAGGATCAGCTACTACAGCTCCGTCGCGAGGCGTCATGGGAGGAAAGAAAGACATACTAAAGTTTTTACTGATGGCTTTAGCTAATGACCGAAATTTACGACCACCCAAAGGACATGATAGTTGATAGTAAATAGTTAATAGTTATAATATACAAGACCATGCAAAATATATCGTTGGAATAATTTGTCCCATAATATTATGATGCCACTGTATGTGAGATGTGAAATAAATAGTGACAATAATAGAGTTTATTAAGGTGTAACCTGTCAAAAATTAACAGTAAACGGTAATAATACTTTCAATTTTTTCTACATAATAAAATGAATGAATACAAAAATTTAAACATAAAAGTTAAAAAAACCAAAATATCTAGTCCGATATTGTTACCAGTACTAATAAGTTTCTATTTCACGTTTGGTACGTTAAAAAGATATAGCAAATGTTGACGCCTAATTCTAATAAAATGTACCACTTAAACAGATGTAAGGCATTAATTATATTGTTATGCGATACCAGAAGCAGTATTTCAATTATTCAGCGATAATAATCTCTTCCAAAATTATGTAACCAAACCAATCAGTTTGGTAGTAATCAACACTTAAAATCCTATTATACAGGGTCCGCCATCGCTCTGGCATTCCATTTTAGGATAGATAACTCGATTTTTTTAAATAGAAAGGTGTATATTTTTTTTAAATAGACAGATGCGGATTTTTTCTCTTTCGAATTTGTTGATACACATATGGTCTATCTTTAGCCGTTTTTATAGAATTGGCGATTTTCTATATTTTTTCTTCTTTTTTGCTATATCGCAGTAGCCATGTAATAGAAAAACAAGGAAAAGGGCGCAAAACAATAATTTATTTTAATTTTATGTTAATCATATTCCATTTATCAAACTAAAGCTATCATCAGGAAATAAAAATAAACGATAACAAACATTTTAATTCAAGAGGTGCTCAAAATTCTGTCCGTTTAATTCTAAACACTTTTCAAGCCTTGTCTGCTGAGATTGTCGCACATTTAATAGCATTTATGGAGCCTGCAGTTCTTATTCTGTTTTTCATTACTCCTTGTGTTGCAGGTTGCTTCTTTATATACGAAATTTTTGACAACCCGCCCACAAAAGTCCATCATGGTAAGGTCCACCGATTTTGCAGGCCATGACACGGCACTTCCTTGACCGATCCAGGAATATTTAAAAAATTCTGCACGTTCCTTGCATAGTGGCAAGGTGCACCATCATGCTGACACACATGATATGTGTTATGGTGTCAGGAACATTTTAGAGTAACTCAGGTAACACATTATTTAGAAATTCCAGATATCGGTTACCCTTCAAATGATGATCAAAGAAATAAGGACCTATCACAAAGTTGTTTACAATTCCTCCCAACAAATTTACCGTCCATCTGTGCTAA
Organism: Vesta saturnalis; assembly: GCA_036346205.1. NCBI lineage: Eukaryota > Metazoa > Arthropoda > Insecta > Coleoptera > Lampyridae > Vesta > Vesta saturnalis. The sequence continues at coordinate 86,592 of JARFJB010000108.1, forward strand.
TGATCCAAATATCGCAGAATGTGTATTTATATTATCATAATAATGAAAATACCGACGGTTTACTCGGCCGTTCCTGTGGAAGGTACCTGCATCGGTAAATAAAATAAGGGATGTAAAACGCAGGTCCTCCTTTAACTTATTTAACATCCATTGACAAAAAGGTATTCTTGCATTAAAATCACCCACAGTTAATTTTTGGTGTAATTCTACATGGTATGGATGATGTTTATTATGTTTTAGTACCCGTCTTACCGACTAATAGTACCAATGGCATTAGATATGTGGCTTGTGCTGACGTTTGGATTTTCGACAACGCTCTGCATTATCATAAATTCAGTCTCTTCTGTTCTAACTGTTCTTCTTTGGAAATTTGCTTTGTAGTGTAAGCTTCCCGTTTGTTCAACTCGAGCCAATAATTTTTGTAACGCACGGGTATTTGGAGGACGTCGATCAGGATATCTTTGTTTATACACACGAACAGCCAAAAGATAATTCCTATGACACTCGCCCAAAACAAACACATTAAGAGCTAATAGCAACTAATAAGTCAGTTTCTGCCATTTCTTGTGCTTTTGTTTTTGTACTTCATGTAAATCTAGAAAAGCCTACTTGAATAAAAAAAGTGTACTCGTAAATATCATCCATACCATGATGAATATTGGTAATTTGTTGTCTAGTATCACGCAAGAAACAATAAAAAATAAAATAAAAATCGCATTTTCCAATGTAACACAAAGATGTCTAGACTTTAAAATAAAATGGACGACATTTTGAGAAACTTATTGAATTAAAATACTTTTAATTGCTTTCTTTTGATTTTTTTTCATTTAGCAAAAGTAGTTAAATGGAATATGATTAATATAGAATTAAAATAAATTACTATTTTCCGTCCGTTTCCTTGTTTTCCTGTTACTGGCTAATACGATGTAACAAAAAAGAAAATAAGAAATAGAAAATCGCCAATTCTGTAAAAACGGCTAATGATATACCCATATGTGTATTAACAAAATCGAAAGAGGAAAAAATCCGGGTCTGTTATGTAAAATATATATATATATATATATATATATATATATATATATATATATATATATATATATATATATATATATATATATATATATCTTTCCATTTAAAAAATCAAGTTATCCATGATTCAATTTTTCGAAAATCAAAAATTTACCCGCAAAAAATCTGTTTCTCAAACATTATTCTTTTCATAAGTTTTTATTGACTTTTTCATGCTCTATCGAATGATGGAAACCGCATGTCCCTACCAATTGTACTTTGCCAGATATTAGTCATCTTTGAGTACGCCGCAAACGCTTTTTTTTAAAAAAAGATGACATATGTCCATTTAAAATAAAAGGGTAGAGTGCTGTGCAGCAAAAGTGGAACACCCTGTATACATGAAAATTTTTTTAGGTTATAGAGCTTGAAAAATAGGGTAAAGTTCGCTTTTACACTTTTTCTTTACAACAAATAGTAAAGATGCTAAAAAGGAATTCCAGAGCGATGGCGGACCCGGTATAGTATGGAATCATGGAGAGGCACGTTGTTGGTCCCGTTTTTTCGATGGAAACATTTATCTCGTTCTTTTTTAATAATTGTGGTTGTGAAGACGCTAAGTTTATCCTAACGTGTTATAGCTAAAACACTCAGGTATACCTAGGAGGATGCAACCTTCATTTGTAGTATAGATTTAACCCAAATCAGCTAGATAAAATGTCTCCTGTCTGAGTTACAGGGTGTTTTATATAAAAATTTAAAAAATATTTGTGCCCAGTACTTTAAAACTATTTGACGTTTTATTGTCATACTTGGCGGAAAGTACTATACACCTTACTAAATTATGTTAAATTAACGTTTCTGGCTACTACCAGAGGCGTACGATAGTGGCTACTTGATCCGTTCCAAATTCTACGCCACTGGCGGAATTGCAATTTTAGCAAAATTTTTCGATTTTCCAATACTGTCTACGTAAATATCATACTCTTTCTTGATAACGATAAAGTCATTATTTTTCGAGATATTTTAAGTTAAACGTGAAACTGCACAACTATTTTGATTTTAATGTGTATGAATTATGAAACGAATAGATGCATTAAACAATAAAAAACAAATTGTGGTTCTGAAAATGTTATAATCTAAGTATAAAAACAATTTTAATAACAAGAAAATATCAAAAAGCACACGTACAAAACTTAAGAACCTGTTATAACAAATGTTCTATGTGACCCCCGTTTACCTCAATAAGTTTATCCATTCTTCTAACTTTAAAAAATATGTTTGGCTGATTGGCAATAAACTTAAGAGAATTTATAATTTGCTGCCATAGCTCCTGACGAGTATTTATTGCTTGGAATTAAAGGATAATGAGGTGGTGCTCCATTATGCATGAACCACGTGTCTCTTCTTCGATTAAGTGGAAATTCCTCCAGTTAATCGAAAAGTGTAGTTAGTAAAATTGTAAATACGAGTTACCATTAAAATTTGCCGGTAAATCATAAGGACCCAACAAACTATCTCCAAATATACCGCACTACACAATCCTAAATTCGTGTTGAAAATGTGGTTTTTGAAATAGAAGGGGATTGTCAATATCCCAATTGTAACTATTTCTCCAGTTGAAAACTCCTCTAAGTGTAAATGTGGCCTCGTCAGTAAAAAGAATTTTTTCAATAAAATTACGATTTTCGTTTTTTTTTATTTAGCATCCACTGAGCAAAATTCATTCGTGAAGGATAATCTCTAGGCAATAAATTCTGTACCGGTAAGATCTGGAACTATGTTTGGATACATTTCTTGATATCTTCTAGCATCAGCAAGACAGGAATAATTTTCATTTACATAACAGAGCATATCTCGCGTTTCAAGATTAGTGAAATTGTTGTGCCGCGGAATTTTTACTTAATCGACTTTTTTAATTTTACAACAATCACAATCTTAAGTGACAGTAACAACAACTAACAGCAATGACAGCATCCCACTAGAATGAAACCAGTAAGTCAGATCAGAGACAACTACACAGAACCTAAGCTTATTTTCAATATGTCGTACGCACTTGAATACCATGAAAGCATTTATCTAAATGATATGGATTCATATCGCATATATTTATGATATTGTACATACATTTAGAGATTATGTTGTTTATTTTAAAGTGTTTCTTAGTTATTTTAATATTACTTTTGAGTTATAATATCGTTTAGCGAAAGAATGGATAAACTTATTGAGGTAATAAGGGGTCACATTGAACATTAGTTGTAATAGGTTTTTAAATTCATGTGCTTTTTGATTATTAATAGTTATTTGTTATACAAGACGATAAAATAAAATTTTATCAATGAGTGAAAAATGTTAATTCATGAGCGACGAAGGAGCGAATGAATTAATTTTCACGAGTCTTTGTTTATCAGAATTTGTGGTTTATTCTATGTGCTTTTGCATTCTTTTCTGAATACAGTGCAAGTAAAAATGAGTGAAAATAATTGGGAAACCGATTTCGAACAAGAAACACTTTCCTCAGATGTGGAAGAACACGTGATGGACGCAGTGGGTAAATTATTGCCCAAAAAATCGAGGTTGATGTACCAAAAAGAATATACGTGCTTTCAAATGTGATAAAACGTAAATAATATAAATCATGTGAGTGAAAAGGTACTTATGGCATACTTTTCGGAAATGTCAAAGAAAGTGAAACCATCAACATTGTGGTCGTATTACTCGTTGATAAAGTCTACGGTGCTAGTGAATGAAAATTGACATTTCAAAGTAAATAATATGTCAAGAGTATGTGCCCTGTCAACTAATTTACACATATTGTTTTCAGATACAGCAAACTGATTGGATTGCTGAAGAAGCTGAGTGATGGTTATAAGTCTAAAAAGTCCAAAGTCTTTGAATCGGATGACGTTAGAAGATTTTTAAAAAAAGCTTCAGATGACGGCTTCTTGAATTTTAAATTACAGGTTGTTGCGGTACTGGGTTTTTATAGAGCGTGTCGGTCCAATGAATTGTACAAGCTAGAAAGTTCTAATGTTGATGATCGAAAATCTGTCATAATCGTCTCAGTTATTGACACAAAAACTAAGCAAGATCGCTCATTGTGCATCACTGATAAGGAATGTGGTGTAACTGTTTTGAATATTATGAGAAAATACGTTGCTTTACGTTCTAAAAATGTGCCTCACCAAATGTTCTTCATCAACTATCGATAAAGAAAGTATACAGTTCAACCTGTAGGGATGAATACCTTGTATAATATTCTTAATAAAATTTCCGATATTTTGAAATTCCCGTATTCAGAAGTGTATACTGGCCATTGTTTTTGCCGCTCTGTAGCCACAATGCTGGCAAATTCTGGTGCTGGCCTGATGGGAGTAAAGCGTATAGGGGGATGGAAGTCATCTTCCGTCGCCGAAACTTATATAGAAGACTCAGTAGCGAAAAAAAATGTTGTATCAAATAAAACACTCTGTGGAATAGAAAATTCATGTAACTCTACGTCGTCCATACGTTTTTCATATGAAACAGGTTCTATTCTTACTTGATATTTCTGGAAATGTAAATTGAAATATTGAAGTTATTATAATGCAAATAAAAATTAAAAATAAGTTGTGTATTTATATAAATAAAAATTAAAAAAATTAAAATACTTTATCTACCCTTGCTGTTAAAGTTCAGCTTTATCTACCCTTGCGGTTAAATTGAAATTTGATCTCTCGATTTGGGTTGTTCAAAGCACACTTTAACAATTGCTACAGAAATTTTTTTTTTACTTAGATTAACATTTTTTTAACCACAATTTGTTTTTAATTGTTTAATGCATCTATTCGTTTCAAGTAATTTCGGTAAATAAGAATATGTTTTTTTGTGAATACGGATTAAAGTTTCGTTTGCCTAATAAATGCAATCCAATGACACAAAACACCGATATAATTAATACACACTAAAATCAAAATAATTGTGCAGGTTCATGTTTAACTTAAAATATCTCGAAAAATAATATGACTATCGTTATCAAGAAATAGTATGACATTTACGTAGAAAGTATTGGAGAATCGAAAAATTGTGCTAAAATTGCAATTCCGCCAGTGGAGTAGAATTTGGAACGGATCATCAGTCACTTTCCCCTGTCGTACGTCTCTGGTAGTAGCCAAAAACGTTTATTTAACATACAGTACATCCCAGGGATCTTTTGGATTGCGTAATTCGTATTCAACGTCTGAAGTAAGATTAAGAATTGCTAGTTAAATCACATCTAGATTAATTCACAAAAGTAAACAAAACCTGGACATAACCTTACTAATTTAAAAGTTGTAGAAACAACGAAAAATAAAGTAACTACGTCGACTTTTGATAATAAACATTATGTATTGAATTTAAAAATTGATTTTTAAAGCATAATACTGCATGAAATTCAATTATGCTTCGTTAAGGTATTGGTGTCGACTTAGTTTTAAATCTATATTAAAATACTTATCGTAATAGTTTTAGTAAAGAAAAAGCTGGATTAAACTTTTTTTAGTTATTTAGAACAATACCTGTAATTTCTTTGAATGCCCTGATAAAGCTTGCTAAGATAGTGAATTCAACAAGCGAATTTAATACTGTCCATAAAAAATTACTTTTAGAGAGTCGCTGAAGCTTTAGGTATCTGTAAAGTTACCGTTTACACGATAAGGCGGAGGAAAGCACTTAATCCAGTGTTGTCAATTATTATGAAGAAAATATGTATTGTATTAAATTTTTATACAAATACTCATGGACAAGGTTACAAAAATATGTAGTGTTTGTTGACAAATTTTTTTTAACCCCAATTTCTTACAAGCTACTTCAGAGGCAATAAGTAATATGTAATGTTTTCAGGTACTGTGATAGTGTAATCCGCCTTACAACAGTCTTGTGGAGACGTGTTCCATTGAACTCTCTCCATAATAAGATACATTCTCATCTAAAACAAGAATAGTAAGGATTTGTGTTAATATTGACTGTACTAGCGTCGAAATTTAGTCAAAACGTGTAGGTAGGTCAGATGGTTTGAATTTTTTCAGTCTTCTAGGTTCTTCATATTCTAGCATTAGAGAATGGACTTGTACATTTGGGTGAGCACTTATTCTCTCTTTATAATTTTTTGCAAAGTTTTGGATTTCACTTTTCACAGTTTGAATGCACAGATCACTTAGTAATACTCTATTCGGAACATACCATGGCGCATTTGCAACAGTACGAAGCACTCTGGTTTTAAAACGTTCTAGGATACCAACGTTGAACTTGTACGTAGTTCCCATAGTGATATTCCATATGTTCGTATGGGTTTTAGGGCAACTTTATAAAGAGGAGTTTGTTAGTCAATGATAGCTTCGAGGTTCTTCCTATTAGGCAGTATAATTTACTCAGTTTAAGACCTAGTTGTTTACACTTACTGAAGATATGTGTCTTTCATGTTAGCTTGCGATTCAGATGAAGTCCAAGGTACTTGGTGGAGTCCGCCTGCTTAATCTGTTCACCATTAAGGGTTACTGTTGGACAGTTTCTCCTTTTCATCGTAAAAGTTACATGCTGGGGTTTAGCTTCATTTATTTGTATGCTCCATAGTTTGAGCCATTGCTGAATTTTGTTTAGGTGTGCTTGTAGATATATGGACGTTTCTTCGGGTCAAATATGTGATGCTAATACTGCTATGTCATCAGCAAAGGTAGCCGTCGTGGTCCGCCTCGATGTCGGAAAATCGGCTGTGTACAGCAGGTAGAGTAGAATACTGCCTTGCCGGACTCCAGAGTGTGTCGGATGGAGTTCAGTAGTTGCATCTTTATATTTAACGAAGAAGGTTCTATCAGTCAAGTATGATTTACGTATAAGGTATATTTGAGGAGAAAGGGTTTTTTTAATTTGTAGAATAATCCTTGATACCATACCTTACTAAACCTTGCGAAGAATACAGGAAAACAGCGGAGCAGTATCTGTTGCTCGAGACCACTAAATATCTTACTGACTACCCGGTGAACTTGTTCAATATTCCCGTGTTTGTTACGGAAGCCATATTGGTATCTTGGTATCAATTCTTGCTCGTCCAGCATTGGTTTTATTCCTAACAATAGCAGTTGTAGGTTTTTGAAAAATATAGGGAGAAGACTAATATGCCTGTAGGACGCGACTCCAGGGGGTTTACCTGGGTTGAGAACCATTACTATCTGAGCCGTTTTCCATATACTAGGTACGTATCCTATTCTTAATGTGGCATTATAGATTTGTTTAGTACAGCGAATTGCTTTTTTAGACAGTTTCTTTACTGGTACACCAGTTATGTCATATCCTGGAGCTTTTTTGGGATTGGTTTTATCTATTACTTCCTGCACTTCATAAATTGTAAACAGTTTCAGCGGTAGTTGCATTTGAAAAGGAGATTCTACAAGGTTAATATCTCTATTTTTTTCAGGATTTAGAGTCGTATGAGGCTTGAAGACATTCGCTAGATGTTTCGCAAAAGCATTAACTTTGTCAGTATCGCTACGAACCCAAGAACCATCTTCATTTTTGATTGGAGGTATGTGTTGTGTTGGTCTTCTTGTATTACGTACCACTTTCCATAATGAGTAATCATTTAGATCTGTAGCTGATGGATTTTATAAATGTTCCTGGATGCTATCGTTTTTGTGTGGTAGGAGATGTTTGGTTGCTTTGTTTAGTGCTTTCTTATCTGCATCATATCTGGTGATTTACCACCGAGCTCGCAGTCGTCTTTCTTCTTTTATTTTTTCTTTTATTAAGATAGGGCAGTTTGCGCTTGCAGTAGGTTTTGTTAGCACAGGTGTTGCTTCCCATGCAGCCTGCTGTATTAGTGCTGTTATATATATATATATATATATATATATATATATATATATATATATATATATATATATATATATATATATATATATATATAGTATGTATGTATAGTGGCTGTACTTTCAATGCCATAATCAGTTTTGAGCGGTATTTGAGAATTTACCAGGTAGTCAAGCCTGAGTCGGAAGTACTCCCAATCAGTATTTTTATTGCATAAGGGTGGTCGCTTGGTTATGTTTATTATATCTGAGTATAAGATGATTGAAATGGCTGAATGATCAGCAACTAGCTCGAGACAAGATTTTATTTCACATTGTCGGGTGTTAAAACTTTTAAGAATACCAACATCAATTAAATCAGGAAGCTTCTTGTGATTGGTTGGCCAATAAGTTGGTTCACCGGTAGATATACAGTTTAGGTTATTTTCTTTTGTGGAAGCTAGTAGTCTTCGCCTAGTGCTCATGTTTAGTATTAAAGTCGCCGGCTAACAGGAATTTGTTGCCTAAGGTTTTCAAAAAGTGACTGTAGTCTTCTTTACTAATCATATGCTTAGGTGGGCTATAGATAACTAAAACTGCAAAAGGAGCTACCTTATCTTCTATTAATACAGTGGTGACTAGGATTTGATTCTGTTGATATTTTTCCATTTCATAGTGCCTAGTGCCACTCCGTATAATTAGAGATGTTCAATCGTGCGCGGTGCCATCCAGGTGATTAGTGTGGTATATTATGTTTAGGAATTTTTAAGTAGCTTAGGTTAGTGAAGTGAGATTCAGAGACAAGCAGTGTGTCAATCTTATTGTTTTCAAGGAATATTTTAACTTCTTGGGCATGTTTCCTTCAGCCGTTGGCGTTCCATGCGCCAATTTTAACTTCTTGAGCCATTATGAATGTAATCAAGGTAGTGAGAGGGTTCATGATTGTCCCCATTTGAGTAACAAGAGTTTTCATTATGTTGCTTAATTCTGCTATGCCTTGAGCTTGTCGTTGTGTTTGTAGCATTTGACCTTGTTGATTTGTCGTCTAGTTTGCGTTATGGGCAGCTTTTGAGGCATACGAAATTCTCGGCAGTACTTCAGCTTGAGGATAGAATTTATGTCTGGTTGTTTGGATATTATTTCTCAGCCTCGTGTAGAGTTTTTCCTGTAGCTGCTTGTCAATGATGCAACCTCGTAATTTGCAGGGTGGTTATCCTTGTAATTAACACAAACTACCTTGTCATCTTTTATTTTGCGCGGACACTCAGTAGTTTTGTAGAATAGTGTGCATTTAACACATCCTGAAATATGTTGGCAATAGTTTTTTGTATGGTCAAAGCGTTGGCAATTTGTGCATTGTGGTATTGTCCTCTTAGCATGGGGAGATTCAATCACTACGCTAGTGTTTATTAATAGCTTGATGTTGTGAATTTCTTTGTTTTCTTGTTGTTTTAGTTGCACTTTTAAACTATGCATTATCTTCTTTATACATGTCGTATAAGGTATTTCTAATAGCCATTTTTGTGTTTTCGGATAAATCTTTGGTCTTCGGTTTGCGTCGTGGTCCTTTTTTAACGGGCGATGACAACACTGGATCAAGGCCTTTCCTCCGCTTTATAGTGCAAACGGTATTTTTACAGATACCTAAAGCTTCAGTGACTCTCTAAAAGTAATTTTTATAGACAATATTAAAGTCGCAGTTACTTTACTAACCTCACAAACAGCAGTAACTGGAATTAATGGGCCTTCGTTTGCTTTTTCTGTATTAAAGTAATCTCTTTAATTTAATCACAAGTTTTTGTGATTGCGGGTTTTAACGTTTCCCCGTATCTCGACAACTAGAGCAAAAAATTGGTAATTAAGGGCATAGTATCCACATAAATATTCCAATAGAAATTAGCTTTCTTATAGACATCTTGTTAGTTAAAATAAATCTCGCTAGTTGAAATTCACTATTTTAGCAAGAGGTCGTTCAAAAAAAATTAATGATATTGTTCTAAATAACTAAAAACAGTTTAATCCAGCTTTTTTCTTTACTAACTACGGCGACATCATTGCCTTAACGAAGTACACTTGAATTTCATGCAGAATTATGCTTTAAAAATCAATTTTTTATTCAATACTGCGAAAAATAAAGTAACAAAGTTGACTTTTAGTAACATACATTATGAATAGACATTATGGCACACCGAATGTCAGATTAAGTTAGGTTTCGGAATTTGACTAACGTTGTACGTTGAACATCGTATGATTTTCGCTGCGCGTACGGTTTAAGCTATTTATTCCTTTTTTTACCGTACAAGATATTTTACAAACGTATTACGAGTACATGCAAAGACTCCCGTATTTATGTTCTATCCTTTCATGCGTTCTTTATAAGATTACTTAAAATTTGAAACATAGGTGGTTTAGCCAGCCATTTCAAGATTGCGCAATCCCAAAGATCCGTCGGATGTACTGTAATATAGTACCTACACTTCCCGCCAAGTATGACAATAACATGTCACATAGTTTTAAAGTACTGGGCACCAACAATTTTTTAAATACCATGTAATTCATGCAGGAGGCCCATTTTATGTAGGTGATTTGGGTTAAATCTTAATATTTTGAGCGCAGAATTCTACAGTTAAAATATTTTCAATTAGTAATGAAACTCTCGATTCGAGTGATTCTTATAACAGAAAATGATCGACCTTTTTGGCGGATACAAGGCAACAATGAGGTTTGTTAGCATTAAATTTAACTAGATTGAGGTGATCATTTCAGCTTTATTATATTCATTTGAGATAGAAGATGTATTGATATGGTGATATGGGATAGTGCTATCGTCTGCAAAGGAATGGACCGGATTAGTTGTTGAAAAACGAGTTTATTTATTTTTAGCAGAAAAAAGTGTCCCAACTATCACTGGTCTTTGTGGTACGCTCGCGTTAATACCTATTTCTTTTGAAAAGAAACCATCAACTAAGACACGTATTCGTCTTTGATCAAGAAAGCTAGAAATTCAATTGATGATCGTATCAGTTAACCCAAGCAAGGAGAGTTTGGCAAGTAAACACTTACGTAAGCTTGGTCAAACGCTTTTGAATTATCTACAG
>JARFJB010000108.1:105000-224543 GCA_036346205.1 Vesta saturnalis
CCTACCTAATTTATAATTACTAATCTAATAAATCAGTAGATTTATTTTATCTTCTAAAATCAAACGGCTCTCTTGAGTAACTGTATTAATTCATTTGTGGATTTAGTTTAGTAGATTTTAGTTTTTTACTTATTATTTATTTATATTGTGTGTACTAACTAATTTTTCATTTACCTTTCCTTTTCCTTGTTTTCTTTTACAACGTGTAGGATCTGCTTTAAGAAAATATGTATAGCGCTCATTAATTAAAAGGCTGCTTAACGCCATTTAAGATAGTCTTAGTGCAATTGAATAGATTCTACCTTCGCACATCCAAATACTCTGGTATCAAACTGTTGCTGCGTGCTGATGTCTATCTTATACTGGCTTTTACTCTCCAAGTTATAAATTGTTGCATACATTTTATATAACGCCTCTTTCACATTATAACGCGAGAGACAATTCGGATTGCCATCATCCAATGTATACAAGCGCTTAATAAGGATTTTTGGCCTCAAGAACAGTAGCTGACAAAAAAGTTATAATTTCTCTTGTGGCCGTTAAACAAAATATTATATTTACCTACAACAACCGAAATTGTCCAACTGTGTAAAACAAAAATAAACAGGTAATTAATCATTCCAGTAACTTTCAATTATCATCGAAACAATTGCATTATTGTTATTTTTACCTTATCGGAATTAATTGATTGGTCCTGTTTAAAAACCGCAGTTTTGTTGTAAGCCTTTTTTTATTAAAGAGCGTGTAGCACCACGAAGTATTGTACAAAACGTGCAAGATAAAATGAAAGCCAGAAACAAAACTCCAAAGAAACATTTGGAAGAATTGAAATCGTATTTAGCACTCCGATCAAACGGGAGCTGTCGATGAAAACGTATTCCTGTTCTTACAATGTGATGTCATGACTTAAACTATGCTTTGTTGGCTAATACTGGTAATTCGTTGTAGTCATTGGAGGTTTCAGGTAATTTAATTATTACCTCTCAAGGATAACAGTAGAAATCGTATTCATTTTTCGCTTTTATATGGGGGAGGGCAAAGCCCCCTCCGAAAAATGTCAGAAGGGGCTTGAGCCCACTCTGCCCTCCTGATTATGGAGCAATTGCAGCCGTACCGTCTTAAAGGAAGCCACAAAAGAAATTACAAATAAATTCAAGTTTTAATTCGGAACATGCCTCATACAACACACAGGAACGAAATCTAGCACGAAAATGTACTTTTGGGGCCAAGTATTTTGTTAACACCTGACATTAAATCACCTAAATATTTATTAAGCACTGTTGTAAATTAGTATTTTTTTATTATTTTGTACTTTATTAAATTAATTCTAACTTCTAAGGAAAGGTTCCATTTGGAAACAGTTGACGTAAGTAAAAATTATGTTACAGGGAACACATTAAAAGTGATTTTATTCAAGAAAGCCGTTACAAAATTATGTTATATACAGATCCGTTATGCATCTGCCCTATTTCCAATTCACCAATGCGAAATAGCAGACATGAAGATAAGGCTTTTTATTAGAATTTATAGCAAATGGAACAAGACCGCGAATCTAGGGATCAATGCAGGCCTAGCGCGTAAACAGGCGCTATGAATGAAGATGTCTTCTACAGCACGAGGGTGGCAAGGAGAAGCACTAGAAGACGGGCTTTAAGAGGGGCTTGTAATTTATGATCTCTTCCCGTGAATTAGAGTGCATCGAGGCTTGTAAATGTATTATTGCCATCTGTGTAACTAACTTAACAAATTGGTCGTACGTAAATGTTTGTATAAAATTTGCATAATACTTCATATTTTCCACTATATTAATTCTGTTTACTTTAGCGTCATAAAGTAAACGGTGAATATTTTACAAAAGTTATATAATATGTTCTCTAATTGATTTTAAAATGCAAATGTAGAAACTTTGTGAAAACTAGTTTCAGAGGGTGGAAGTAAATTATCTGCACAAAAACGTTCAGTAATAGAAAAAATAATTTTATCGTTCGCACAGTAAAAATTTTTCTCAACCCTCGCGATTGCAATAATGTTGTAGTGTTAGAAACCCAAACAGGGTGCAATCCGTCTATTGTGTATAAAATCAAAATCCATTACTCAAGATGTGCCATTGAAAGAACCTGACGCCTTAAGAATGCACTGTTAAGCTCTTATCAAATAAAGGGGCATTGTAGTTAGTGTGATATAGAGCATGTTTGCGATGCCGATATAGGATAATCTTTTCTTAAGTGCAGGGGAAATGCACTTCTCTATATCTCCAAACTTTACCGCTAAATCATTTTAGTCTCCGCTACCATCATAGTTATATTCATACTTGCATTCCACTAATCTCTTAACACAGACAATATAAAAAAACATATCTAAAGCGCTTGTTGCAAATTGCACATTCAAAATCATATAGCGTTTTAGGTACTACCTATAAAATTGTGTAAATTTCGAGATACATAAGTAAGCAAGTTTCATAAATATTTTCTATCACCACTTTACTATATACCATATACACTCTCCATGTGTAAAAGTTTACTCTGTTAAAGGCTTATAAAAGTTTATTTTTAATACACATTTACCATTAACCGTGCAGAACTTTTGAACTCTTCACAGCACAATAAACTTAATTTAAAAAAGAGATTTTAAACAGGTAGAGGGTACCAATTACTGCTTTTAATTGTCTTTACATAAAGGAAAAAATCTTGTACAGGGGTTAATCGATCGTGTGTTGTAAATACAAGTGGTAGAGAAGGACATAAAAGAGATCGATTTTAGAGAAATTTGTTGGCACAGCTTTCGGTTTTGAGCTATAGGTTTGCTTCGATTAAATTTGGGATTATTTGACAATCATCACGAAGATTAGAAACAGCTGTAAAGATGATTATTTCACAGATTCTTAAAACTCGGATAAAGGAATAACTTTTCCATAATCATCGTACTAGTTAATCATATACCAAATCGTATTGAAATGTTGGCTTCTGGTGTAGTGGCAATAGCCCAGTAAGATGTAAAATTGTAAAATTTAAAGGAGGGGGCACGTTTTAAATGTAAAATACCTTTCGGTCAGAATTTAACCAAATTTTGATGTTCTAGAACTTGACCAATTGATCAAATGTCTTCATTGCCCGAAAGCTCAAAGCTCAACAGTTTTTGATATACAGGGTCTGCAATATCACTATTTGACACTTTCAATATATCATAAAATGGACATTTTTGCCAATATTAACGCAAAACTTAGTGGATTGTTATTTTTTGTGCTACTGGTTACAACCTTTTCTTTACTTTCATTATTTTCGTACATACACCTGATATACACGGTGAGACCAAATATATGTATCTGAAAAGAATTATACGGTGGTATCGTTTTGATATTTTGGTGAATATATATATATATATATATATATATATATATATATATATATATATATATATGTCCATTTAAATTATTATTGCAAGTTAAGTCCCCTAGACGTCCGTTATACAGAGTGTTTCATTTCTTTAATAGATTTAATTGAGTATTATTATACTTCCTAGTTAATTTTCTGATAACTTAATTGAAATGTCTATATTAAAATAAGCTATTTGCTAACTGTATATACCTACATAATTGTCACGATGTGTTTATACTGATACTGGGTGTCCAAGTACAAAGAACCAAAGCGATATCTTAAACTTCATATAGGTATAGAAAAAACCGTTAACATAAAAAATCCCTTGCAATTGGATATCGTTGCGAAATACAAAGCTTTTGGAGATTGACAAATAGAAAGGTTAGATGTGCTTCATTTATTATTCTCACTATTTTCTAATAAAGTTATATTTAGTATTTACTTATTCATTAAACCAAAACCGTAATGTGGTATTGCGCTTTTTCTTCTGCTTTTATTGGTACGACTAGATTTTTTTCTGATTTTGCACTTTTCTTTCCGTTTTTCATACTACAATTATTATGTTTTTCTATTCCCAAACTTATAAAATAACAACAATGTAGTAGGTGGCTATGAAACGTCAAAAATTAATCCACTAATTAAGTGATATTGTTGATGCTTAGTTGCAAATCTACTTTTTGAATTAAAATCGTTGAAGAGTTTATGTGAAAAATGAATCGAATTCCATGTTTTGCTTGTGGAAATGCTTTAGTTACTAGGGTTATGGTGAAAATAAGTGGTGAGGTAAATGTAAGAAAGCAGGAAATTGTAATTGCACGTCGCCGCGAAGCAAATCTACCAGAGCGGGTCATAATAGAAGAAACTCGAATCTGCAATGTCTGCAATATTTATATTGTAAGGGAAATTCAAGCAATAGACAATAATCCAAATTGTTTGCGATTAAAGGTCAACTCACTTATGCTGCATTTGTAACGATGGGAATGATATACATAAAATATCCATGAAAGGTAGAATTAACATTTTTGTTGAGAAAATACGTACTGCTGTAATATTCATTTGGATGAGAATGGTAATCTGTTTGAGTTTCTGCTCCCTGGGTTACGACATGTAAATCGTCCATTATTAGCAGGTAATGAGATTTATATTTTTTTACAAGCATTACGTAAGGAAATTAAGAAAAAAAGATACCACACGACTTACGAAGACGAAATTAACTTCACAGATTCTCAATTTAAAGCAGTTTCTCCTATAACCAAAGATCAATTTAATAATCTTTTCAACTCTTGTGACCCCGTCAGAATAGGAAATTCTTTGAGATATGTAAGTAAAAAAGATCTCTTAGCATTCCTGTGCAAGTTACAACAAGGTCTTAGTGATAGTTTTTTAGCGGTTATTTTTAATTATTCCACAACAAGCCAGTTTAGCTACATCTCTAGTTAGACAATCTCTTTATGCAAGATTTGTACCACAAAATATTGGATTTACTGCTACAACAAGAGACAGCTACACCGAAAATCATGTAACTCCTTTTGCAAATCGTCTATATAATCAAAACCTGGATCGGCCTCAAGTTATAGTGTATAATGACTGTACTTATCTAGAAATAGAGAAAAGTTCTTGTTTTAAAGTGTTGCGACAGTCCTACTGTACTTATAAGGGTAAACATCTTATCAAGCCATCTCTGCTTGTTGCCCCGAGCGGATTTATTCTAGACATTCAAGGGCCATATTTCTCAAATTCAGAAAACAACAATGCTAACATACTTATAAGTGAATTTAATAGAGATGTGAATGGAATGCATGAATGGTTTAATGAAGGAGATAATTTCATTCTCGATCGCGGGTACTTGGATGCTATTCCAGCTTTAAATAGATTAGGTATTAATTTTAAAATGCCAGCCTTTTTGCCCAGAGGTCAGCTGCAGTTATCCACAGAAGAGGCTAATGATAGCCGTCTCGTTACGAAAACCAGGTGGATCGTAGAAGCACGCAATGGGCACTTAAAATCAATTTTTAATTTTTTTAGTTTTAAGATAAAAACACCCCACATTTGTAATATTGCTGATTTTCTTAAAATTTCTGGAGCAATTATAAATAAATATTTTCCACCCATTCTAATGCAAGATGCTACTATTGAGCTAGCTGAAAATATTCTTCAAAAAGTTCAAGAGTCAAATGTTGTTCAAGCCAGGGTTGAGGAGGAAAACATACGCGCTAGAAGGGGCAGATTGGTTGATTTAAATGAAATTATCGTTCCCTCATTCCCACGTTTGTCACATTACTATCTTAAAGAGTTAACTGTAGGTATTTTTCAATTAAAGCTTGCTCCTTCTTATATACAGGACAATGAAATAGAGGACCGCCAGGTTCAATATCAATTTGATGAAAACTACGAACCCGGTTTTATACGGGTAAGGATATACTCTCGCCTCAGAAATCCTACTCGTTACCAGTTGTGGATTGTATTTGTGCCGAATAATGAGGAAGAAGAACCTAACTCAATATTAGGTATTTACTGCACCTTTAAAGTAAATGTTAATAAAAATAAAAGTAATAACAGAATAACCAATACTTTATTTGAACAAATTTGCTGAAATTTCTTAACGCAAATTGAACATGTTTTTATAATGTAGAATACTGTTCGATCCTAATGAACATTAAAAATACATCAGTGCGTACAAACAAAGTGCATGGTTCTAACTACCTGAATGGGAAGAATCGTGATTCTCACGTATTATACATACTTATTAAGGTACCCGTCATTTTTCACCAGAAGGTCAAAATTGGGAAATATGCGTTAATTTTTCGACATCCCCTGAAACATACCGGGAAATAAATCATATACACGATCTGATATTATTTACTTAGACAGGAATGTAACTATTTACTCGGGTCTAACCTGTAATATTAACTCCAAGCCAAATTATTTGAATATTAAGGAACTCGTGAAAAGTTTTCGGCTTTCTTGGTAAATCCGCTACATACGATTATTGGTTCTCAAAAACTTACCAGTTATTGATATCATCACTTCAAGTTAAATCTAATCTTAACTTTAAAATATGGAAACTTATTCCTACTTCAAAATGAGGAATCATACAAAAAATTGATACACAAGAATTATCAATATAGCGATATAACGTTAATTATATGGACACAATATAAAAATATCTGGTGCAGAACAACACACGACCTTCCAACCTACAAAATGGAAATTGAAAGGAATAAAATAATTTTAATAATCATTTTTAGGATAATTACGCAACCTCTTAATACGTTCATAACGAAAATAGGCAACATTGTAAAACACAAAAACAATAATCTAGGTCAGATAGACGTTAAAGACTTCTTGTCAGATAGTGTTTCACAGACACCTAGCTAACTTAACAAAAGATTCCAAAGCCACCCATTTCTATAAAAATGTTGACAATACAGATTACGCTTTATATGGGAAATTTATGTGAAATTAAATTATCTTTACAACAATACAATACAACAATAGGTCTTCACATTTTCTTCTTCTTCTTATTGTTATTATCATTATTATTACTAGTTATTCATATATTGAAAAAAATTTAACAAGCACCGGGTGGCCAACTAAGAACGGCCGTCGGCCATATCTCAGGAATGGATTATAGCACAAGTTCGGGAAAAAAATTTTTATAACAAAAGTGGCCTCGAGAAACGCCTGGAAATTATTTTCAGAATTGTAGGTCCACAGCTAGTGGGCGTATTTGACAGTTAAAATTTTAAAAAGCAAAATTTTTCAAAATTTACTCAATTAAGGGGCATATTAAATATTATAATCAGATTCCTCGACAAAATTTAGTCTATCTCTTTAAATAAGGAGTGGGGGAGAGTGGGAACCTTGTTACGAAAAAACGCCTTTAATTCAGGTTCTGCTTGACCGATTTTAATAAACTTGATGTTGTTTGAAAGAGCTTTTGTTAAACAATAGAAAATTTGTAAATTTGAAGCAATCTCATTAATTTCATAAATGCTAGAGGGCGCTGTTTAATATTTTTTTAATATTGTGTTTTCTCTTTACAATTTTAAATGGAAGCATAAAATGGAAGTAGGTCTTTAAAGAGTAGACTAAATTAGTAATAAAACAGTGAAAACTGCAAGTCGATATCTTTTTCCTATCCTGAGATATCGTAAGAAATAGGTAAATGGCGGGAATTGTTCTTCCAACGTCTAGTAGGCTAGTTCACGTTAGAAGTGGCAATTCGTTGCTTAAGAAATCTAAATATCTTTTTCCATTAACAGTCTCATTAAAAAAAAGGCCCAATTATTTCTCCACCTAGAATCCCGCACCACACATTTACAGACCAACGACCCTGACGTTGGACCCCCTGCATCCAGTGGGGATTCGTTTCAGACCAGTAGTGCATATTATGTCGATTTACACTATCATCACTATGAAAAGTAGCCTCATCTGTCCACATAATTCGTGAAAGTATTTCAGGATCGTCGTGTATCATATTTGAGAGCCAGTTGTAAAACCTGGTATCGAAATCTTGAGCATTCAAACTATGGTGTAGCACCATGTGATATGGGTGCAATCTAAAATAGTATATATTATAAAGTAATCAGATCAATAAAACACATTGAAGTCCTTCGTCTAGCGGCAACCATAACATTAGTATGATAGCAGTTTAAATTACTGCAGACCAATGTAAGATCTTTTCATCCAGGCTAAATTTAATAATTTCCGTTAACGCGAACTAGCCTACGATATCTCAGGATAGGAAAAAGATATCGACTAGCAGTTGTCACTGTGTTATTACTAAATTAGTCTACTTTTTAAAGACCTACATAAATTTTTATGCTTCTATTTAAAATTGTAAGGAGAAAACACAATATTAAAAAAATATTAAACAGCGCCCTCTAGCATTTATGTTATTAATCAGATTGCTTCAAATTTACAAATTTTCTATTGTTTAACAAAAGCTCTTTCAAACAACATCAAGTTTATTAAAATCGGTCAAGCAGAACCTGAATTAAAGGCGTCTTTTCGTAACAAGGTTCCCACTCCCCCCCGCCCTTATTTGAAGAGATAAACTAAAACTTGCCAAACAAAAAATATGCAGAATTTGTCGAATAATCTGATTATAATATTTAATATGCCCCTTAATTGAGTAAATTTTAAAAACTTTTAACTTATGTCAAATACTCCTCTAGGTCTACATTCTGAAATATCCAGTTGTTTCACGAAATTTTGTAAAATAATTTCCCGAGTGCTCCTCCTTACCGACCCTGTTTTTTGCCAAAATCTTAATTCCCAGATCCACCTTGTATAAAATTCTAAAATGAAGCTTATCAGTAGTTCAAATTACTCCACGATTTGGATTCTGAATTGCATTGTCACGAAAATTGATAAAACAAATTATGCAGATGTTCAAGACACCTAGGATTTTCAGAAATCTGCATAGTTTCAGAAAATGATAAAACTGAAGCTTAGCACACGTCACTTACGACAGCACCCTGGATTTCACCGCACACGCACACGCACAGCAAAAACAAGCACACGCTAACACGCACAACGTCATACGCATTACGAACTGCACACGCACACGACACGCACACGCACACGCACACGCACACGCACACGCACACGCACACGCAATAGCACGACACGCACGCACGCACGCGCACCGCACGACGCACACGCACACGCACACGCACACGCACACGCACACGCGCACCGCACCGCACGCACACGCACACGCACACGCACACGCGCACGCGCACGCACGCCACGCGCACGCGCACACGACACGCACACGCACCGCACACGCACCGCACGACGCACACGCACACGCACACGCACACGCACGACGCACACGCGCACACGCACACGCACACGCACACGCACGCACCGACACGCACACCGCACGCACACGCACACGCACACGCACGCACACGCACACGCACACGCACACGCACACGCACACGCACACGCACGCACACGCACGCACCCACGCACACGCACACGCACAGCCACGACACCACACGCACACGCACACGCACGCGCACACGCACGCGACACGCACCGCACGCACCGCACACGCACACGCACGCACAGCACACGCACACGCACACGCACACGCATACGTACACGCACACGCACGCGCACGCGCACTCGTAATTAACGTAATGAAATAAAAGCGCTACTCATCTTTTGACGTCACTGATTAACAAATTTTAACCTTATAATACAATGGAAACAATTTCATATTTTAATTCACTGTGAATAGTGAATACTACATGCACATGACGTCACGTGTGGGTGGTTCGTATCTTTTTTCATTTTTCTTTCCGCTTCATCGAATTTTTAGTGTTAAACAAAGGTTATGGTTAAAAAATTAAATTGACGTGTCTTTTGTTATAGGTTTTCTAAAGCTTAGTAGTGTAGTTCTAATTAAATTTCGTGTTGGGTCA
The DNA here is from genome assembly GCA_036346205.1 of Vesta saturnalis. NCBI lineage: Eukaryota > Metazoa > Arthropoda > Insecta > Coleoptera > Lampyridae > Vesta > Vesta saturnalis. The sequence continues at coordinate 114,815 of JARFJB010000108.1, forward strand.
AAAACGTTTTTTTCCAAGTGTTAATTTATTTGGAATTGAAATTGCTGTTTTCCAAAGGTTAAGATAGATAGAATAGAGTTTTTAAAAATTAAATACATAATTTCTTGTTGACTAAATTAAAAGTGTTGTGAGAAATATAATATGTGGATGTAACGTTGTTTTTTTTTCGGATAACGAAAGCTTCGTCATATTTAGTTAATAGGTGATGTAAGATTTATTTTAAAAGAAAGGTTTACTGATTCATTTCAAGAGGATGGTTGTTGGAAGTGTAGAAAGTTTAATTGAGCTACAATGTATTTCGTTTCGAAAATAAGCTCATAGAACAAATTTATTTTGCACGTGTGAAGTGTTGATTGTGCAGCTTCCGAGTGTAAGAGACGATGTAATTACCAGAGGGAGAAGGGTTTTTGGCGGTTAATTGGGCAGTTTTATGTTGGACAGCAGAGAGTTAAGAGGCGTTAGCCCGCGCGGTGATGGTGGCTCAAGTTAAGTAACGGACCTGGGTTAGTAAACTTTTCGTGGGGATTTTTTACCAAAGGACCTGCGCGTAGATAATGAAGTGGTTCAGCGCCTCAGGATTTGTGTTTATTAGTGGACATTTTGTGTCATTTTCGTGGATTGATGTTTAATAAAGTGCGCCCCGATCGTGGAGGGTTTAACGCTTTTTAGTGGGTCAAGTTTACCGTTATATAATTTATGAAGAAGCACCGGTCAACCATGTACGCAAGCAGCCGTTTGGGGAAACAGAACGGAACCTTTGTAAATATAACAATATTATTTTGTGTACATAGTATCAGGTGATATAATTAATGTCACCAAGAAATCGAACTATGGGTTGTCGTCCTAGTTCTGTGTAACTGTATTTCGTAAATCTGGTAGCCAGTTATTTAAAGGCTTAAAGTCAGCAATGCGGATGAACGCACTTTGTTCGGTAGGGCTATTTATGTATAAACGTTTGTCAAGGCAGTATGGTAGGTAATGAAATGCTTTCATCCGTGTACTCAACGATTTATTGCTGTTTTCTTGTGTTAATTGGTTTGTACATTGTTTCCAAAATTTCACGTTATAAAATTATTAACTTTTAAGCGATCAGAACTAATCGTTGTACTTGAGAGATTTAATAAGAAATTCAATATTGAAGATTTAAGATAACAATTAGATTTGATGAAAGCCGATCTTGCAAGGTTAATTCCGTTTAAAAGATTATTACCTGACCTTTCATAGTATAAGTTCATGGCGTTATGCGTTTGAATTGACGCTGGTGTAAATTCTGGGTGTTGTTACTTAATTTTATTAGCTCAATATACTTGTAGTGTACTGAATTTAAAGTATTATTTGTAATTTCATGTAATACCACAGTAAAAGCAATTACGACATAAATTGAAATTTAAAAATAATAGATAAGAAAATAATAGATGCAGTTGCAAATTTATCAACTTAATTGATAAGATTTTTGATAAAAGCATTTGTTTAACGTAATAAATTAAGAGAGTTTCTCAATAGAGTTAATTTTGTTTTTTGTTTTCTTAAGTTAGTTTATGATAAACTTCGGTTAGATAACTGGTTTTGTTCGCGAGTGTGTAATTTTGCAATAATTAGCAAAATATTTAGTGTTTGTTTACGCATATGGTTTTTAAATGCGTTTGGGTATGCATTACGAAAAAGTAGGTTAAAGGAGACTGTTGACCCAACAGCTGTTTTGACAACACGCTTTATCGCTTTGAAGGCGTGTAGATATTTTGTAGATTTTACAGGTAGAGATCCTTGACCTTAATTATCGTACACCTGAAGTTGAGCGCCGCGTAAGGTAAGTGAGTATTTGTCTGCTTAAAGAGACTGTACCTTGCGTGCGCTCAGGTGTTACTTGCCGATACAGTCTGGCGCCCACTATTAATGACAAGTTGGTTATATTTACAGTGTGGCTTAACCCCAATTTGCTACTTACCTACCCTAGTTATTAACTTCTTTTCCACTGAGCTGTCGGTATCCTTCCATTATCCGCTACGTCCGGTGTTAATTCCGTTTCCACCCGTAACAATAGCAATAATGAAAATTAAGTATTTTATCAAGTTTCAACTGAAGATGTTTTAAATCAAAGAATATCCTTTTCACAATATCTTTTATTTGATGTTAATCGGTTTGTGAATTCAACAAAACGTAATTTACACATTTGAATAAATGAACCATATCAATTCAAAAACTTAAAAAAATTAAGTAGCGACGCATTATAAACAAAAAAAAAAAATGTGGTGTGACCAAGAGTTAAACATTCCCGGTACAGCTTTTTTTAATTGATTCAAATTTCCGCTTATATTAAATGGACAAAAAATATCTCCTTTCTTATCTATATCTAACCAATTTAGAGGTTATGGTAAGAAAAGTTTACTAATAATTTCCAAATTTCATTCAAATTATTAACGTCGTCTTAGTATGTTTTGGTATGATTACACACATACCAGATTGTTTGAACAACAAATTAATTTTTAAGGCTTTAGTTATTAAGCTTCTTATGAAACATTATTATACAGAAAACTTTATTTATGAATGAGTATGAGATAGAGAAACGTTGAGTATGACATATTTACAAAGGGACAAAGGAACCTAAAACACACTTTAATTATCACATATAAATCAATATATAAATAATATCTTTTCCAATACAAGAGACTGCTTAACAACCGATGGTATGTCCCGAAACCAACGCGAAATATCCAGCATGCTCAAAATAGCCGAACACTGGAGAGATCTTCCCAAGAAGGGTACCACATGCTTTTAAATCCACTTCCATAAGTCTGTAAAGGGGTAAGGAACAACAAAAGAAACCACACGTGTAACTGGCCGTTGAACGCATACTCCGCCCACGACATAACACGCACAACAAGAATAAAATAGTATATGTGGTCCCAAAGTTGCTCTAAATGCTCATATATAATTTAAACGAATAACTAATGTACAATCGTTAAGTACGCCCAGAATAAACCACACATATTTGTATAGATAATTATACACCACGGCACCAAATGTGCTATATAACTACGTTTGATACTAGCACATACAAATCTCAGTGTTACAAATCGTGATACATTATACACACTCGCAACCCCATCTAGGGGAAAGTATTTACAGTTAATTGGCACACAAGCGTTACACAAGCTAAGAAAATTTAAAGACAGCCTAACCTTATTTGGTAGTAGCATACCATAAGTCGGTGTAAGAGTAAAGTCAACTACTCTTTCCAGTACCGTTACACATATTCTTGTTGTGATATAAAGTCGGAAAGTGATTTCAACCTTAGAAATGTTCAACAAGTGCTAACGCATCTGTCATCCGTAAAGTCGCACGTAACACCACCAATCGTTGAAGAGGAGCGACCAGAAGTACATCCAATTAATGTTCGTGCTCATCTATAGACATTCGAACTTAACAATTGAAGTTCAAGTGCCACGACCAGTCCCTACGAAAAGTCAAACACATACTGCACACTACTAAACGTGAAAATGAAAGGCGATAAGCGAAGGGCTAAAAGTCTAAAATAATCTTAAATTAGCAACAGGCCTTGTAGCGTTACTATATATTTATATGGAGGTTTTAAACGGCCCAATGTGACTTCAGTCGAGCATTAGGTCAAAAGTTCAAATTTATCAATACCTAATTTCCATGAGACTATATGCGTTCAGCTTTGGCAAGGATGGCTTACATATTTTCTTTCACGGAAAAATTTTAATACATTATACCTTATAGCCTAAGAAAATGAAAGGGGACACTATCCAAAGATAAATTAATCAGGAATGCCAACTTAAATTAGCTGAAGATGCGTTTACGGTTTAAAACTAAACACGTGAGGTAATATGATTCACTATTGAGATTGAGAATAAAGAGGAGGGGGTCCTCTTTATTCTTTTGCACAATTACAGAAAACTTCACCCATAGACAAATTACACCCTAATATACAAATACGTGTATGATCTGGGCCAATTACTTCTCAGTAACCATCATTTACTAGGTTGTAATAGGGTTGTGCAACCCAACTCACATCCCGCGCAATTGGAATAGTCCTCGATTTGGTACGACGAATGCAGTATACTGTATTGAATTGAAATCCTTTACGTCTAAAACTAAAATTAATTATTTAAGAATAGATATTTTAATACAAACCGGCAGAGCTCAACATCAGCTACGGACGGCCTCCCAGAAGCCGATCAAAGAGGTTTACGTCACCACGATAGCCACCGACTCACCAATGAATTTGTATAGAACCACAATTTCCGCTGCGACGCCGATTCAGATTTCAGTCCGCGAGAGATTATTCATTCCGCTTCAGAATTCATCAAGCGAGAGTCCATTCCGATCCCGATTAATTAATTAATTTCTTTTCTTCTCATTTAGTCCGAATTTCTCACCTGGTGCATCTTCAGTAGTGACCGGATCCAATCTCGGACAGCGTTTACTCAGTGCTCGATATCGAGCCCACGTAAGTACCTTAGCAACACACTCGACAATGCAGGTACGGAAGTGTACAGCAGGGAAGTGTGCACGGATCCGCTGCATAAGCTCGTTGGCTAGACAAGAATCCTAGTTCGTCGATATACACAGGTTAAAAGGAGGGGTGATTGCTCTTCTTCTCAGGTTACTTGAGTACACCAACACAATCACGCGAAGTACCTAGTAGGACGAGATTATACCCATGTTCTACGTCTAGCTTTCATTACGGAAACCGACACACTTACAAAGTAGATTAAACGTGCACTGCGAAATCGCGTGCAAAATTTTATACAACCCCAAAACCCGTGCCTGTAATTCCTATTGCAAAGTTACGTACGTAAAATCCGCCGGTCTACTAAAACCCACCCCATAGAAAGTTTCGCATCATTAAAACCACCACCAGCCATACGGTGAGAAAATTTAACGTACTTATTTGAATGACAAACATCCGGGGTAGCTCACCATTCTAAAATTTCAATTAAAATAATCCTTTAAATAACCCTTATCTAATTGGAGACTTCCTCATAAAGCTAATTATTAAAACCAAATTAGTAATACACTAAAACACATTACGGAACTAACAGAAATAACATTCAGTTTGAAAATCAATTATTTTGGGACTATTGACCTAGAAAAATTTCTTCATACATGTATACAAACTGATAATATTGCTTACACTCGCACGCACCAACGCAGGGCCGCACGCACGCACATGACCACACTCAGTCGCACCCACATACACATAAACACATGCACACACGCACGCTCACACACACTCACACACACACACACTCACCCACACACCCACACACCCACACAGCCACACAACTCGACACGCATACACGCAACAACATCCATACACAGACACATACCCACCTAACACACAGACATCCACACATCCACACACAAACGTGCGCACGCACGCACGCACGCACGTTCAGACACATCCACACATACACACACATAGACGCTCGCACGCACACACACAAATACACGAACATACTTACCCACATACAAATACACACACATGTACCCCTCCCCCAACACACACATACACACACACACACACACTCGCACACACATACATACAAACACACCCAAACACTAAAGCACCCGCAAATGTACTCACGCACGCACACACACACACACACATGGAAACAACGACAACGCACGCACGCACACACTCACCAACACACCCGCACACTCACGCACACACACATGGAAACAACGACAACGCACGCACGCACACACTCACCAACACACCCGCACACTCACATACACACACCCACACACACTCACACACACACACGCACCCACACACCCGAATACTCACACGCTTACACACCCACACACCCAATCACGCACACAAACACAAACACACCCACACACTAAAACGTGCGCACACAAAACGTACTTATACACGCACAAATTCACGCACTTCTGCACTAACGCAAGCACTCACACGCCCATACACACACATACACACACACGCAACCTTTTCACACAACCACACACTTACACATCCACACACCATACCCCCAGACACACACACACACCCACCCACACCTAAACACACTCACACATTCACACACTCACACTTACGCTCTCACACACGCACATACACAAACGCGCGCGCACACGTACTCACACACGCCCAAGCGCAGGCACTCACGCAAGCATGCATGCCCACACATACACCCACACACACCACACACACACACACACACCCACACACACACACACCCATACGCCCAGACACGCACAACCATACACCCACACACATATACACCGAAACACATCCACGCGCAAACGCACACAGATACGCAATCACGCACGCACATACACCCACGAACGCAAATACGAACCCACACACCCGGACACCCTTACAAACACACACTTACAGACCCTCTCAACACACACACACACCACACACACCTAAACACACCCACACGCTCACGCACTCACACACTCACATCCACATACACACACCCACACACCCACTCACCCTCACACCCACACTCACTAAGACACCCACACACATAAAGCCACTCACATACACAAACGCACGCGCACACGCGTACTCACACATGCACAAGCGCACCCACTCACCCAAGCAGCCACGCCCACACACACACACACACACACACACACACACACACACACACACGGACAGCCATACACCCAGACACACACAACCACACACCCACACACATACACACCGAAACACATCCACGCGCAAACGCACACAGACACGCAATCACGCACGCACATACACGCGAACGCAAATACGAAACCACACACCAGGACACCCTTACAAACACACACTTACAGACCCTCTCAACACACACACACCCACACACACCTAAACACACCCACACGCTCACGCACTCACACACTCACATCCACATACACACACCCACACACCCACTCACCCTCACACCCACACTCACAAAGACACCCACACACATAAAGCCACTCACATACACAAACGCACGCGCGCACACGTACTCACACATGCACAAGCGGACCCACTCACCCAAGCAGCCACGCCCACACACACACACACACACACACACACACACACACACACACACGGACTGCCATACACCCAGACACACACAACCACACATACACACCGAAACACATCCACGCGCAAACGCACACAGACACGCAATCACGCACGCACATACACGCACAAACGCAAATACGAACCCACACCCGGACACCCTTACAGACACACACTTACAGACCCTCTCAACACACACACCCACACACTCCTAAACACACCCAAACGCTCACACACTCATACACTCACACCCACATACACACACACCCACACACCCACGCACCCTCACACCCACAGTCACAAAGACACCCACACACATAAATCCACTCACACGCACAAACGCACGCGCGCACACGTACTCACACATGCACAAGCGCACCCCCTCACTCAAGCAGCCACGCCCACCCACACACACACACACACACACACACACACCCACACACGGACATCCATACACCCAGACACACAACCACACACCCACACACATACACTCCGAAACACATCCACGCGCAAACGCACACAGGTGCGCACTCACGCATGCACGCAGGTACACGCACGCACGCACGCACGCACGCACGTGCCCGCCCGCCCGCCCCCCCGCCCACCCGCCCGCACACACACACACACACACACACACACACACACACACACTCACACACTCACACACTCACACACTCACACACTCACACACTCACACACTCACACACTCACACACTCACACACTCACACTTACGCTCTCACACACGCACATACACAAACGCGCGCGCACACGTACTCACACACGCCCAAGCGCACGCACTCACGCTAGCACGCATGCCCACACATACACCCACACACACCCACACGCCCAGACACGCACAACCATACACCCACACACATATACACCGAAACACATCCACGCGCAAACGCACACAGACACGCAATCACGCACGCACGAACGCAAGTACGAACCCACACACCCGGACAAGCTTACAAACCCACACTTACAGACCCTCTCAACACACACACCCACACACACCTAAACACACCCACACGCTCACACAGTCACACACTCACACACTCACAGCCACATACACAAACACACACACCCACGCACCCTTACACCCACACTCACATAGACACCCACACACATAAAGCTAGTCACATACACAAACTCACGCGCGCACACGTACTCACACATGCACAAGCGCACCCACTCACTCAAGCAGCCTCGCCCACCCACACACACACACACACGGACAGCCATACACGGACAGCCATACACCCAGACACACACAACCACACACCGACACACATACACACCGAAACACATCCACGCGCAAACGCACACAGGTGCGCACTCACGCATGCACGCAGGTACACACACGAACGCACGCACGAACTAACACACCCGGTCACCGTCACACCCACACACTTACAGACCATCACACACACACACACACACACACACACACATTCACACACACACACACACACACACACACACACACACACACACACACACACACACACACACACACACACACACACACACACACACACATACACACACAACCACACACGTACACACCGAAACACGTCCACGAGCAAACGCAAAACGGCACGCACTCACGACGCACGCACGTACACACACAAACGCACTCACGAGCCCATCTGGACATCCTCACACCCACACAGTTACAGACTATCGCGCACACACACACACACCCATACAACAACACACCTACACATCCATATAACCATTCACCGACACACCCTTACACACACACCTACACACACACACACACACACACGCACACACCGACCCACACGCCCACACACACCTAAACACGCCCACACACTCACACAGTCACACACTTACACCCTCATGCACACACCCACACTACCACGCACCCACACACTCAGAGATACCCACACACACATACACAAGCGCACGCACGCACACGTACACACACTCTCACAAGCGCACGCGCTCACGCAAGCACTCACACCCACCCACATACACTCACACACATACACACACACACACACACACACACACACACACTCCACACACACACACATCCATACACCCAGGAACACACAACCACACACCTACACACTGAAACACATCCACGCGCTAACGCATACGGGCACGCACTCACGCACGCACGTACGCACACGGGCACGCACTCACGCACGCACGTACGCACACAAACGCACGCACGAACTCACACACCCGGACACCCTCACACCCACACACTTACAGACCATCACACACACACACACACACACACACACACACACACACACACACACACACACACACACACACACACACACACACACACACACACACTCACACTCACACACACACACACACACACACACACACACATACACCCACACACCCATACACCCATACACCTACACATCTACATAACCACACACCGACACACCCATACACACACACACCTACGCACATACCCACACACTCACACACCCACACACTCACACCCACATACACACACCCACACATCCACACACCCACACACTCAAAGACACCCACACACACAAACACCCACATACTCAAACGCCCGCGCGCACACGTACTCACACACGCACAGGCACACACGCACACGCACACGCACACGCACACCCACACACACACTTATGCACCCATACAGACGCAACCACACACATACACACCGAGACACAACCACGCGCAAGCGCACACTGGCACGCACTCACGCACAAACGTACACATACGAACGTACGCACGAACTCACGCACCCAGACACCCTCACACTCACGCACTTACATCACACACAGTGACTACTATAATTTTCTGGTCATGGAAATTATTTACACAAATACAAAGTCATTAATAATCCAATGTACAACAAGCGCAATAAAAGTGATCAAACCGCTGATCATATAACTTATGGTTGCCCGCTTTTAAAATCGTACTTATATAAACTTAAAACTGAAATTTTAATAAATGGAGATAGAGCCGGAAAAGATTTGGTTTCTAAATATGATCATTCATTTTTAAAATTATTTTGTTAAATATACTAATTTAAAAAACGTTTAGTATACATTATAGGATTTCAATTGTTCAATTTTCGTATATTAGTATTACGTAAATTTATATTAGTTATTAATTTAGAAAACCTACGGAATATGTGACATGAGTTAGGTAGTGTTTTTCAATAGTTCAACTAATATACCAGCGTTATTTAAATATATAACGTTTATATGACGTCGATATCATTTTATATTAGCATAATGGTTAATACTATATTCTGTTATCAATAAACGTTCATATCTAAGGATATTAGGATTTCTTAAATTCATTATCGTAGTAGTGTTAAGTTGTTTTTTGTTAATCAATCACCCACTCTCACACTCAAACACTCACACACCCAAACACACTCACACACAAACGCGAGCGCACACACGTACTCACACAAGCACACACACACGCACTCACGCACGCACGCTGTCACACGCCCATACACACTCACACGCCCACACACACACTCACACGTCCACACACCCACTTATGCATACACCCACAGACCCACACACCCACACACCCACACACCCACACACCCACGCACCCACACACTACATCCACACACACATAGACACAGACACACACACACACACACACACACACACCAATACACACCCACACCCACACACCAATACACACACACCCACACACCCACACACTACATCCACACACACACACACGCATCACACACACACGCACACACACACACACACACACACACACACACACACACACACACACACACACACACACACACACACACACACACACACACACCAATACACCCACACATCCGCACACCTGCACACCACACACACACACACACACACACACACACACACACACACACACACACACACACACACACACACATACACCCACATAAACCAACGCGCGTACATACACGCGAGCACTCACGCACGCACATGCCACACACACACACACACACACACACACACACACACACACACACACCTCAATTTGCATGGCCGCCGAATCAAGTCTATGATCAAATTATTATACAATAAAGATATAATTCAAGTGCAACACTCTATATGCGCACATAGTAAAAAATGTTGGTGTTTTGTAAAAACAAAACTGCGGAACTCGAGAATACCTGGCGAATTATATTGGAATGTCTTTATTAGTGTGTTTGCTCCTCCACATGTTATTCATCCTTCTAATCTAAGGTTTGATTGAAACCCCTCAGTATCTATTAACATAAATTGCACAAATTGTATATTGGTCCCTTCTTAAGGAAACTAATGGTGTCAATGTAGCACTGAGTTTAATGTATGAGATACTCCATCACACTCTTGACAAATCTGTTCCCAAGTACGAACAAAGTAGTTCCAAATACCCAATCTGGTTTATACCTGAATTAAAGTATAATTTAAAAACCAAACAATCATACCGGAGAAAGTAGCTTTTAAGAAAAGATACATTCTATTTGTCGGCATTTCATAGGTCTTACTTTTAGTCTAACTCCCGTACTAATTATCATCGTCATGTGAATTATAGCCATGATGATTTCAACTAACGGTCTTCTTTTTTAATTGCACCTGTGACAGAAAATGATGTACTCAAACTCTTAGCGCATCTACCCAATAAAGCCTGCTGTGGTGAAGACCAGCTTCCAAGTGTGTTGATTGTAGATTTGATTTAGTTACGCCATTAACATTAATAATCAACTTGGTTATCTTGGGTTCTGCTTTTCCTGAAAAATGGAAAACAGCTAGAATTACTACTGTCCACAAAAAAAAGGTGTTAAATCTTGCATCAAGAATTACAGACCAATTTTTATACTCAATAACTTTGCGAAAATCTTTGAGTCAGCAATTCATAACACCATTCACTCTAGTATCAAACCGTTCCTCTCTAAGGATCAACATGGGTTCTTGCTGGTCGCTCAACTACAATGATTCTTGCTTGTATCACACAATTTCTTGCGGAAGTGTAAATTGGTCCGATGCGAAACCATTATAAAATTAATAACAAATCCTGTTTTCCAGATAAGAACGAAGAAGATTAGTTAGTTTCGGTGCGGCACCGAAGTTATAAATTTTATTTAGTAGCAGATCATGGTCTATAGAATCAATAGCACCAGCAAAATCGATGTATATATATATATATATATATATATATATATATATATATATATATATATATATATATATATATATATATACATACAATGTGTCCCAAATTCGCTTCTCTATAAAGGGATCTCGGCTTCTGTTATACTTACGGCAAAGGTTAAATGGGTAAAGCTTTAGAGGAAGGTTAGAGCATTCGATATTCGGTTTCAGATTTACGATCGGTCAATTGGTTTTGAAAATATCAGCGAAAAACCGAAAATGGCAGATTTCTTTTTCTGCCTGTAAATGCGAAATGGTTAATTTGACAACTGTCACAATGTGAGATTATTCGGACACTTTTTTAAGACGAATAAGATGGCGTGTATGACATGTCACAATGTTTTGTTATCCCACAATCTGCCTCAACTTTCATATTTCTTATTGCCGCCATATTGGATTTGTGTGTGTGTGTGTGTGTGCGTGCGTGCGTGCGTGCGTGCGTGCGTGCGTGCGCGCGTGCGTGTGTGTGTGTGCGTGTGTGGGCGCGTGCCTGCGTGCGTGTGCAGTACTTTTAAAGAAAATTTAATTTTACATAAATGCTCTTTAAAATTTTTGTAAAGTAAAGCGAAATAAAGAAATATGATTGAAAATACTGAGCTGTATTATCGACATTTTTTTTAGGTTAACATGTATGTATGTCTATTAATTTCTATCTGACATGAAGTTTTAAACGTCATTCTGACATAGATTATTGTTCTTGTTTTTACAATGTTGCCTGTTTTTGTTATGAACGTATAAAAAACAGGTTGTATAGTAATCCTACAAAATTGATATTAAAATTATTTCATTTCCTTTAATTTAAATTAGCATCTAGACCTCAGTCTGTCGTGAAGTTCTAACCGTCTGTTTGACATAGATTATTATTAGTTTATTATAAGTTTTTGTTATGAACGAATAAGTTCAAAGGTAAATATGTAAATAAGTAATTAAAAATTATTATTAATTTCATGAAATACATAAATATTTTAATTTAATTTAATTTAATTAAATTTATTATTAGTTTGTTCACAATGTTACCTATTTTCGTAATGAACTTCTTATAAAAGAGGTTGCACAATTATAAAAAAATATCTTATTAAAATTATTTCACTTCTTTTAATTTCCATTTTGTAGATTGGAAGGTCGTGTGGTGTTCCACACCAGATGTTTTTTGTAATATAATTGGGATTATATTCTGTTAGTCAAAAAGTAAATTAAAAAAAAAATAATAAATAAATTAATTAATAAGGATCCCATCAGTAATTTACAAACAAAAACTAATAAACTTATTAGATTGCTTAAAACCAATAAATTTACCAATGAAATGGAGGCTAAAACATTAACCACCTATAAGCCACTATCTCTATCTCTATGAACTGCCCAAAATACATAAATTAGGCATTCCCATACAAGATCTGAATTAAAAATTGGCTAAATTTCTGGCTGCTAACATTATAAATGACCTTACACTACCATCTAAATATGCTTTTATATCATTAGACTTAGTGTCGCTATTTACTAACATAAGTGTAGATTGTAGAACCTATTATCCAGATTTTGGATCATAATTGGAACTTAATTGTCGCTAACTGCTCGTTTCCCAAAAGGTACTTCAGTGAATCAATTAAATTGACTTTTGATATTACTTTTGTTTTAGCACCGAGTTTTACTAGTAAATATTTGGCATTGGTTCTAATAAAAATCATATACTAGCTGACATCGTTATGAATGAGCTCATTTCAATTTTACGGTAGAAAGGAAGAAAGAAGGTGGAGTTCCGTTTCTGAATACCAAAGTTATAAGAACTACTTACAACATCATTATATTAGAAACCAACTAGTTCAGGACGGTTTATGAATTATTAGTCTAATCATGCCTTCGATCACAAAATAAATTTAGTACTTGCACTTGACTCGTATTGAGAAAATCTTTCACCCGTCATTGAAACCTAGACAACTTGTATTAGAAAAGAATTATTCTAAGCCATTTCTCACAAAACTAATTAATCATACTAAAAGAACTTGTTAACAATCGGCGAATACAAGATAGATGCTGTTCAATCAGTGTTTACCAATCTGAAATACCAAACACCGGAGATACAAAGGTACGATTTGGTGTATAGCGTGCCTTGTGGTTCATGTGAACTTAAATATTTGGGTCAAATGTCACAAAGACTCTTAAATTGTCTATCTCAACACCGCAGTGATTGTAAAGTAAAACGTTAATCAAACTCAACATAGCATGAACTACCAAGAAACTAAGATCCTAGCTAGGGATAGTAACAATTTCTGACGAGTGTGTTTATAATGTGTCACATAAGTACCACCATAGACGTTATGAATTCACGCAGCGATGTTAATGATTAACATTTATACCTACCATTTAATTTACAATAAGTAATTTAAAAATTATTGTTTGTGTTTTTGGTCAGCTTCCTGTATATTGTATACTATTAACAACCAGTATACTTGTATATATTGTTATACGTAATAGTTTATAGATATGTGGATGTATCAGTTCTGCAAACGCTCTTTGGATTGTAAACATGTATTTTTTAATTTCTGTGAAGTGTGTTCGTAATTTCATTAATTTAAATCATTTTGCTTATTCTTGTAGGTTATCTTGTTAGAAACCTTAGATACTTGTAAGTTTTATAATTAATTCATAATGCTTTGGTCTGTAATCTTTATAAAGCCTTGATAAAGCCTCTAATTGAGTGCGAAATATTGGAAACATTACACTTTTTTTGTTACATATTACTGGTTGTTTGATTTGGCAACTGAGAATCCATGTGAAAAAAAAAAACGAAGTGTAATCACAATTACTATTCTGTCGCATCGAGCGCTTCATCTAACATTTAAGCTTTCTTGGCAGTGTGGTGCAACCAAAAGTTATTACGTGTTAAATGTAGTGCAACGGATCAAGCTTACATAAATTTAGAAACTTGCATATCCAAAATGAATAGTTTAAATGAGAATTACACTGTGGTATCCGAACAGTTTGGGTCTGTAATGAAACTCAACAACTTTTGATATGTGCTTATATAAGTAGGTAAATGCAAAACAATTTACATTGCAGAATATGAATACCTGCTTAATTTTGTTTTCATGTGTTTAGGACAAAATATTTCATTTAATTTGAATTCAGTAGTTGTATTTGTACAGTTGGTGCACTTTTAAATATTGTATGTTACTATTTGGTTATCGTACCAAATAACCTATTCCATAAATAAGCGAAGAGCTCTAAATCTCAAATGGCGCATTCGCTGCAGTAATCACTGTAACGTATTGTTTAATTTATAATTAGCAAGCAACATAGCGACACTTTTGGAAACGTAATGAGCCGAAAAAAAGGGGTTCCTGTAAAATATAACGACGAGGACGAATTAATCTGGTGTCGCTTGACGTCACTAATGGACAATGGCGGCCGGAAGCTGCGGGTTTATGGACACTTTCCGGAAAATATATATTGTGTAATGTGCGAAAACTGCTTTACTCCGAGAGAATAACCTTCGAAGGTTAACATTAATTTTTGCAGAAACCTTAACACACGTTACAGCAGGTAGAGGAAGAAATTCGGGAAAAAATCTTACAAGTGAACAAAAGAAAATAAATTCACTGAGAATATTTAATGTTAAATATATAAACGAGAATTTAATTATAGAGGAAAATCTTGCAGAAAATGAAATTTTGAAATACAAAATCAATCCAAGTCGGTTTGTATGAATATTTACAACAACGCGATTGGAAAATTTGTCCCTCGACAAAAGAAATCCGAATGAACTAGAAACTCGAGGGAGCAGAGTTTTTTACTTGTTAGCATCGACAGAGCATCGTTGTTTGTGGGTGGGTTATCGAACGATTTATACGCTTCAAACGGACTTTGTATAGGTCTACGTCGTGGTTAAGCTTGTTCAAGAAGGAAAGGAAAAATGTTTTTGTGGACGCCATCTAATGAATTATGTTCTTCCTTCAATTACATTAGTCAATATTTTTTCAGTGGCATTTTGAATATATATTCAAGCTGTCTAAGAAAGGCAAACTTATTTAAAAATATAGACAAAAAGGATAGCAACCTTTTAATTTGAAAGCAGGACGTTTACTTTCATATTTAGATTAAACTAAATTACAAGAAGATTAAAATTCGAATTCTTTGTTATTTTAAATTGCCAGATTAGACTAAATAATGATGGAAAGGTTGGAAACAAAGATTCGCAATATTCTACAGATGAAACAGCGAAATTGCTATGTAACGTATTGGAATTTGTGCTTTCTGCTGTTGACGGATGCTTTGAAGTGCGGATTCGTGGTATTTTCACGCCCATTGCACTGCTCTGTCCCCGAATATGACTCCCGTGAGAGTTCACTCTGGACAACCCCATGCATGCTTGCCTCGAAAGGGGTTTATGTCGATGATCGCATCAATAAAACGATATTTTCAGAAAATTTACTTCAAAATTTAAGCAAATGTGATTGGATATTTATATGGTAAAGGATTGACTTTTGAAGTTTCTGTCTAAATTTAACTTAGTGTAAATATACGTATTAATAAATGAAGACTACATTAGCGATTAACTATATTTACATATTTCAAAGTCTACCCCTAATTTGTAAAGTTAGTGTAAAGGAGTTAGTGAAATACAATTCAACTGAATTAAACTTTAGGGATTTCTAAAATTAAAGGATTTTGTACAGCATTTGTAAGCTTAGTGTTAATTCTAAAGAAACAGTTTCAACAAAATCGCTTCAATTTACTGAAGCAAATGTTACAATAGACTGATTTTCTAACATAGCTTAAACCCATGTGAATCCAATTTTTTCAATGCAACCGATTTTGGTTCGTGTGCTATATTTATTTCAAAACTAAATGGTTGGGTACACATCTATCAAACTTCGTTACATTGGATTAAAAATTAGGTTTCTTGCTTCTACTGAGACGTTGCTATTATTTGGTAATAATAAATTTGTTTGTTTATTCATAAACGTTGATTGTTGTAAAATGTTTTACGCGTTGATCTCGGGATTGAAATTATTTGTGTATATAATACTGATTACTATTTATAAGAATTAATGAAAAGATTATATGTGTAAGATAAAAAGTGAACACGTTACATATTACGATGCTAGTACAGTTTTATTTTTACCTTCCAACCATATGTATGTTATTCAATCGACTTTTTTTTCACTAACGTTAAATCGACTAAACTCCTTTTACTTCTTGCGAATTTGTTAATCAATGAAGTTATGATAAAAGCTAAGTAGCGCTTTGCGTTCATTAAGTTAATTACCGTGAAACCTATCGTGTTAGACAGCCTTAATGGCGTATAATGATATTACGTGTGCGCGTGCTTATGCGTGTGCGTGTGCTTGTGCTTATGCGTGTGCGTGTGCGTGTGCTTGTGCTTATGCGTATGCGTGTGCTTGTGCGTTTGCGCGCGCGCGTGTGTGTATGCGTGTGCGTGTGTGTGTGCGTGTGTGTGTGTGTGTGTGTGTGTGTGTGTGTCTGTGCGCGTTTGCGCGCGCGAGCGCGCGTGTGTGTATGTAAGTGTGTGCGTGCGTGATTGCGTGCGTGCGTGCGTGTCTGCGTGCGTCCGTGCGCGCGGGCGTGCGTGTGTGTGTGTGTGTGTGTGTTTGGATCTGTGGATGTATGTTAGTATCTGCAATATCCCCTGAACGACAACACGTATGTACTTCAAATTAGGTATTTAAGACTGTTTTCATCCCTCCAGATTAGATTTTGGGATAAATTCAGCGGTGGAGAGGGACGTTTATTAGCAGCAGTATTTAATTTCAACAATTATTTTTTGTTTTTTTAATGGTGTATTGAAAATTATACAATCCAAACGTTTCGATAACACTTACAGTTATCCTCATCAGTAATAATATCTATTAAAATTGTTAAAGATGTTGTAAACAAGTTTGTCAAAGTTGAAAAATTAAAACATAAACATCAGCCTTCTATGGATATTGCAGTTTGAGAAACGTATAAAGCCAACTGTAGAATTAAATTTTAGTAAAGTATAACTAGGTCATTAAAAATTAAATATTATTAAAATGTCTCAAAGATGATAAATCAGAACACTCTCTAACGGCGAATGCTAACAATGAAAAATGTCAGCCAAAAACACATTTAACAAAATTTAATCAAGTTATGATGTAAGTTTAAAGTTGTGAAAAACTCCAATTTCAAAATGATAGAAGCATTCACAAATATGAACATGACATCGAATAAGATAGTCCAGTTAAATCTAACTCAGAGATATCTTTGTCAATAAGTGCAAGTGTTTTTAACAATGAAAAGCATAATGCAGAAGGTCTTTTGCAATTTTTAATTTTAATCTTAATTTCAACTACTTATGTTAAATTTTTAGCATATAATTGATAAAACATTTGCTTCAGGGTCTAGGAAAAACAGCAAAAAACCTAGACACACCAAAAGTCAAAACTAAAATCAAAATTAAGACGTATTATTATGCCTTTTTTTAATTATAAAATCCCAAAACCTATTTAAACGGAGGTGTTCTTCTTCTCTATTAAAATTATTAGGGTGTTTATATATTTCAATAGCTTCACGTTGTAAACGAACATAATAATGAGTTTGTCTTGACAATATTTCCATATTGTGAAATTGAATGCATGATTCAAATTATTCAAGGCGTGGTCAGCCAACGCATACTTCTCTGGTTGACCTAATCTACAAAATCTCATATGTTCTTTACGTCTTGTATCAAAGCTACATTTTGCGGTTCCAATGTATACTTTTCCACATCAACAAGATAACTTATACACTCCGGAAGATGATAATGGGTTTGACACATCTTCAGGTGATCTTAAATAGTCCTAATGCCATATTTAATTAGGATTTTTTCAGATCTATCTGTAACATTATGAAGAAAAGCAGTACCAACATTAAGAACTGGTTTTTCTTTAAGGTTACGTCTAGAAGGTGTAATAACATTATTAATATCTCTAAGTGAATATCCATTATTTTGTAAGGATTTTGTTAAATATTTATATTCATCCTTCAAATATTCAGGGTCACAAACTCGTTTTGCTCAATCTACTACGATTTAATTACTCCAATTTTTTGACGTGGATGGTGGTTGAATAATTTATGAAGGTATCTATCAGTGTGTGTCGGCTTTCTGTAAGCCTTAAAAGATAGTGAATTATTATTTTTAGATATTAATATGTCAAGAAATGGTAAACTTCCATTAGTTACTTTTTCCATGGTAAACTGAATACTAGGATGTATACCATTTATAAAAACCAAAAACTCATGCAGTGCCTCTTCTCCATGTCTGCAAATAACAAATGTGTCATCTACATATCTATACCAAACTGAAGGTTGTTTAGGTGTATCTTGTAACGCTAATGTTTCAAAATTGTCCATATAAAAATTAGCTATATCAGGACTAAGGGGACCACCCATTGCTACACCATCATCTGTTCAAAAAATTTACTATTCCATTGAAAATAAGTTTTAGTAAGACAATGCTGAAAAAGAAATCGTTATGTCGTTTGGAAAAAGATGATCAATGTATTCAATAGTTCCTTTATAGGCACTTTTGTAAAAAGTGTAACAAATTCAAAACTGACCATTATATCACCCTCTTCAATTTTGAAACTGCATTTTTTCAACAGGGTCGGCAGGATTTTTAATGTAATGAGGTGTTTTTCCTATATGAGGTTGTAATAAAAATGTGAGATGTATTGCAAGACTGTGTGTAGGAGAACCAATTACACTAACAATAGGCTTTAAAGGAACATTAGGTTTATGAATTTTTGGTAAACCATATAGTTTTGGTGAAACAGCTTCTGAGTTAGTTAAGTAGGTAAGATTGGAGACTTCTGGGACACACCACATTTCCAAGGTTACCACATTTCCAAGGTTGCCACAATACCCAGGTCCCCACCGTACCAAGGTCAAAAAATCGCAATGTTTGACCTACTTACACATCATTACCACAAAACCAAGGTCACAAACCCCGCTTTCCTGTTCCACAATTAAAAGGCCATCCGTGTGACCTAATTACATACCATCACCAAAAACCCAAGGTCACAAACCCCGCATTCATGTTCCACAATTACAAGGCCACCCGTGCGACCTAACGTGCGTTCATGTTCCACAATTACAAGGCCATCCGTCTGACCTACTTTATGCTTAGCCACCTGGTTGCCACTCTTACCCACTTGTATTTTTTTACCCATCCACAAAATAAAAGAAACGATATGTTAATATATTTAATTCATGTAG
The DNA here is from genome assembly GCA_036346205.1 of Vesta saturnalis. NCBI lineage: Eukaryota > Metazoa > Arthropoda > Insecta > Coleoptera > Lampyridae > Vesta > Vesta saturnalis. The sequence continues at coordinate 135,294 of JARFJB010000108.1, forward strand.
AAATAAAGACATGTACAAATTACATTAGAAACATGTATTACTCAGATATATGATTTTCTTTAGGAATAAAACATTTTGATTTAGTACATACGTTAGTAAGCGTTTATCAAAAACTGTTGTAATACTAAGGATAATAAAAGTTTAGGTCACACATGTTAGCAGCGATGAACATACTACTAGACTGGCAGGAAATAATTAGTCTATACACTATATACATAAAAAATATAAATTAGAAACATGTATTACTCAGATATATGATTTTCTTTAGGAATAAAACATTTTGATTCAGTACATACGTTAGTAAGCGTTTATCAAAAAAGTTGTAATACTGAGGATAATAAAAGTTTAGGTCACACATGTTAGCGATGAACACACTACTAGACTGACAGGAAATAGTTAGTCTATACACTATATTCAAGAGATACATAAAAAATACAAATAATCAACATAACATACTTCATCACATAATATATACAATAGTCGTCATCGTACACATCAAAAAGTTGTGTTAGGGGTGCTCTACATGAGGAACACCAGTATTCACCGTGTGACAGGTGGTACCAAGCCGTCCAGCGCTCTCACACACTCAAACACACACACTGAAACATACACTCACACACTCACACACTCACACACACACACACACACACACACACACACACACACTGAAACACACATTCACACACTCACACACTCACACACTCACACACACACACACACACACACACTGAAACACACACTCACACACTCACACTAACACACTCACACTCACACTCACACATTCAGTCGTACATTATGTTTATCGACGACGGAGTAGGTCCGGGTATAACTGACTCGGAGCGGATGCTGCTGAGAAGGCCTTGGGGTGCAAAGTTAGACTTGCACACCCCAAGGAAGTGTTGTAGGTCGATCCAGAATGCTGAGAAGGCCTTGGGGTAGAATCGCCAGTCTCAGCGACCCTACTAAGGTGTAAAGTATGACTTGCACACCCCAAGGAAGTGTTGTAGGTCGAGCCAGAATGCTGTGAAGGTGTTGGGGTAGAATCTCCAGTCTCAGCGACCCTACTAAGGTGTAAAGTAAGACTTGCACACCCCAAGGAAGTGATGGATCTCGAGCTAGATTTCCAGTCTCAGCAACCTATCCTGTAGAGTAGTAAAAGACTTGGATTACTCGAGATCATCACGTAAATGCGTTTATGCACCTCTTATATACCCAGAAGTGGTTTTAAAACGGTTGGAGCTGCTTTGTGATTGGTTGTGCTCTAGAGGTTTCTGGCAGTGACCTAGATCAACTACGAGTATTAAAAAAGGTTAAGCGGAATACAAAGGAATAAACAAGTTTTAGCAGTCAAGCGAATATGATACGTATCGCGGGATGCAGACGAGACAGATGACCTTTATATACATTGTAATAGTCAGATATTACATTACGATTCGGAAACAATTTTTTAATACTTCACTAATAGTTATTATATTGAAAGTAGTGTTCTCCAAAATGATAATGAAAGTTGTATTTATATAGGAAACGGCAAAAAAACATGTACATTTATTTTCCTAAGTGTAGCGAAAAATTTTTTGTTATTATTAAAGAGCGTATGTAAATTACTTGATATATCATTAACTTTTGTGCTAACTACACCAGTTCATTGATCCCCTAGCCGGTTTTTTAGTTGAAGATCACTTAGAGTGGATGTTACATTCGTAGAAATAGATTAGTTTAATGTATAGATATATAACTTGTAATTGATATTGTTCTCTATTTTTTAAATTCCCTTTTAATTGTGAAAGCGTTAAGCTAAAGGAGAATTAGGTATATAAATTCACGATCAGGCTGATAAACCTGTAATATATCGTTTCAAAATAATTGTATAAATTTAGCGTACAAAGTTTAACCCACTTTTAGTAGTTCTTTTTAATTGAAGGAATAAAGCAAGTTATCCTATTTGTTTCAAAGGTAGATGCTGTCCTCTCATAAAATTCCAGTGTGCAAATGTGTTATATTAGTTACGTATTTTTACAAAATGCAGAAACAATTGTGTAATAATTCACTAATAGTTATTTACATCCATCTAAGTTGTTTAAATATATGAAACAGCAAAAAAACATGGGCATTTATTTTCCTAATTGTAGCGAAAAAATTTTTGTTATTATGAAAGAGCGTATGTAAATTATATGATATATCAATTACCAGTTTGATGATCCCCTATCCTATCTGGTTTTTAGTTGAAGAGCAGAGAGAGATGACCTCTCACTTAACGTATATGTTACATTCGTACAGGTAGTTTAATAAATATATAACTTGCCATTGATATTGTCCTCTATTTTTTTAATTCCATTTAATTGAAGGAATAAAGCAAGTTATCTCATTTTTTTCAAAGGTAGATACTGTCCTCTCATAAAATTCCGGTATGCAAATGCGTTATACTTTGTTTTTTTCAGTAAAAAGCTAAATACATTGACGTGTATAGATTTTAGGTAGAAAAAAATACATAAAAATGTGTTTAAGGTGTATATATATTTGTTAAGCTATTTGTGCATGCACATTCATTAAGTGAAAATTTGCTGTAAAAAAAATCATTATTTTTTTTATTCACCAGTACAGTATACATGTAGAGTTATAAGACAAAATAAACATATCATCAATTTCATAACCTTCTATATCTACATATGTATATGTAGGTTGGAAGCTAAAAAAAGGATTTTCAATGGTGTAACAAGGATTATGTTGCAACTTATATATATATATATATATATATATATATATATATATATATATATATATATATATATATATATTATAGAAGTAAACAAGAATTTCTAATGTAAACAATGATATTTTTAATTTAGATAGCGACTGGGTAATGGTGCTGACATCTCGTAGTTACTATATTAATTATTATGTTTGTTTTCATGATAGAGATTCTGTACGATAAAAAATCAATACATAAGTATAAATGTGTAATGATAATGATGTGTATAATTTAGTTAGCAACTCGGTAATGGTGCTGACATCTCACATTTAATTGATAGCTAAATCGGGAATTAAGAAAACATGTAAAAAGAGGCTTCCCTGGGGCATGCCAGATGAAGAATACGCTGAGGATGTTTCTGGAGAATTCATGTTTGTTTTTTTTTCTTTTGTTGTAGTCTATAGTATAAGTAGATGTACGAATCATTTGTGTTTTTTTTCCGTTCGCAAACTATAGGTGTTACCCCCACAAAAAAATGTTTTTCTCACACTTTTCAAGGTTATCTTGGGAGAGGGGGTCCGGATTCATCACTTCTGCCCCTCATTCCACTTTACCCCCCCCCCTCTCAACACTTCAAATTTTGTATTTAAGACGAAGCGGTTCCACTACAGTGTCAGTCCGTCCTTATGCGCCACCAAGTAAAGTTTCAAGTCTTATAAAGCGGTGTTACATCATGTCTTTAAAGAATGGTAAGTGTTAGTTTCGTATTGAATCTCTCCCGGCTATCCTTCCTATCCTAATCATATACTACTCTATTCCGCAACCTGAGATAGTCATTGCATCCTATCCTACCCCCTGGAGATATGTTACGTTGCGTCCCCGTTCATATCGCTGGATATGATTCTTTCTTTAACAGTTGTCAAAGAAAGTAGAGTAGGAAGTAAAGCAGTATGTTAAACAAGGAATCATAACAAAACACGTAACGCAAACACTTCAGCACATAGTTAATATTCTTTCTTTGTTGCAGCAAAAATGTACCTATGTGAATGTCTCAAGAAATTTTCTCGAAAGGATTCCTTACTGAGACATCACAAAACAGCATGCTGGATGTCAGTATCTACCCCACCATCTGGCATGCAGGAGGTTTCATTGCAAAACCAAACCACAGGGAGCAATGTGGTGCAAGGAATCACTTCCGACGATAACAAAGCAGTACATAGACATGTTACTGATTCCTTTGTGCAACAAGGACCATCTGGGGTAAACTACGCGAAGGATAATGCGAAACCCGGACCATCAGGGTTGTGCAACTCAAGGAAGCGGAAGTCTGACCAATGCGATGAACCGGAACAACTTAAAAAAATTGGTGAGAGTGTACACTACACTGATTTTTCAATGGATATACCTCGGTATGCGTTCCAAGGACACCTCAGAAGCAATAGGCATAAAGCAAATGTATGTTTGCTTGTCGATACTGGGGTTGAAGTGATTCGAAATGCGTTTAAACAACGCATTGTGTCGTACCGATCGTCTCCATGCAATACGCATACTGATGTGTCCACCTTTATGGCAGACGTTAAAGGGAACTTATTGAAAGTAGTACAAAGTCAGTTGCAGAAACACTACTCATTAAAATGTAATGCGGAACTGTTTGGTTTATACTTTTTGAACAGTAGGGAAAGCACAGAACTGAAATCCTTTCAGGCTAAGTATGACATTCTAAGTATTGGGACGGTGTTAGAAGAGTATTTCCAAAGAATAAGTGAAATATTGGATGCAAAGCAATCTGAATTTCAGCATAAAGATTCTGGTAAGTGTGAGTAATGGTGTAATCGATTAGTAACAACTGTTTTAGGATGGTCCCTGGTACAATTCGTATATGTAGAGGTCAACCTGTTGAAATTTGCGCCCACCACGGGTTCAGAATATATGGATGTCCCCGCTGAAATCGCACATAAACACGCCATAGTCAATGTAAGAAATAATGACAATCGCTGCTTTGCATGGGCTGTTGTATCGGCACTAGTGACACTAAAGGGTCTACCACAACGGACAACGTCTTACCCTCATTTTCAAACGTTATTCAACTGGAATGGTGTACAGTTCCCTGCTAAGCTGACGAATATTTCAACGTTTGAGAACATTTACATTAATGTTTATGGATTAGACGATACGTATCGAGATGGTCACCGTGTCACGGAGGTAGTGGGGCCTCTATACTACACCAAAGCCAAACAGGCAGTTCATGTTAATTTATTATTATTAGTCAGTAACCAAACAGATAATCAGCATTATGTATAGATAAAATATTTTTCTCGTTTACTTAGCAACCAAATAACTCGGCGGAACATGAAATGTATTTTTGTGATGCATGCTTGTATTACTTTAGATCCGAGGACCAATTAACCCGACACGTGACACACGACTGTAACTTCGTATATACAAAATTACCGGGTGTGAAACAAAAAAAAGACATTACCGGGGAATTCTATGCGGAAAATATACTCGCTTTTCGGAACTATCAGAAACAAATAGTTCTACCATTCGTAATATATGCAGATTTTGAAGCGCTCTTAGTACCGGTAGATACGGCTGAACCAGATCCCGAAAAACCGTTCACGATAAAAACGTGTAAACACGAACCATACTCGTTTAGTTATTATATTAAGTGTAGTGTAAACGATACGTGGTCTATGTTAGAGCTGTATAGAGGGAGCAATGCAGGGGAGATATTTATAAGACGATTGGAAAGTGATGTAAAACGGATATATAATGAACATTTCAAAGCTATTGTCCCAATGACACCATTAACGGATGAACAGCAGGTTACGTATGAATGCAGTGTATGTTGTTACATATGCGGTAAGCACTTTACGGACGATCCGACAAATCCGAAAGTACGAGATCACTGTCACGTTACTGGTAAGTATCGTGGTGCAGCACATTCAACGTGTAACTTAAAATATCAGGTACCTACATTTCTCCCCGTTTTTCTACATAATCTCAGTGGTTATGATGTTCACCTGTTCATTAAACAGTTAGCGAGTGAAACAATATCTCAGAATTTATCAGATGATCAATGTATGGAGGTACGGAAATATTTTAGTAATGATAGCGACTTCAACTTAGTGAGAAAGCAAGGTAGTTTCCCTTATGCGTACGTAGACAGCTTTAGTAAATTGAACGACGTCACGGTGCCATCATATGACAAATTCTACGATAAAATGCGCTATGCAAATATTTCCGATGACGAATACTGTCGCGTTCTACTGGTATGGGATCACTTTAAGTGTAATACACTAGGTGATTATGCTGATATTTATTTAAAATCAGATGTGTTGTTATTGGCTGACGTGTTTGAAAACTTTAGGAGATTATGTATGGGTGTGTATGGGTTAGAACCTGCACAGTATGTCACTTTGCCTGGATTGGCGCGGGATGCCATGTTGAAATGTACGAAAGTAGAGCTAGAATTATTGACGGATATGGATATGTATCACTTTTTTAAACAAGGTATTCGGGGTGGAGTAAGTACTTGTATCAAGCGGAGAAGCATCGCTAATAACGAGTTTGTTCCAAACTATGATCCTAAACAACCGAAAGTGTTTTTACAATATTTAGATGCCACGAATTTATACGGGTGGAGTATGAAGCAATACCTGCCCCACGATGGGTTTATGTGGTTACCGCAAGAGGAAATAGATCACTTTGACGTATTAAAGATTGATGATGACGCCTATGTTGGATTTGTACTGGAGGTTGATATACATTATCCCCACCATCTGCATGACGAACACAACGATTATCCGTTTTGTCCTGAAATGATCTGCGCACCACATTCCCAGGAGGAGAAGTTAATCCCTAACCTGTGTGATAAGACCAACTACGGTATACATTACCGCTATTTAAAACAGTGTATAGAGCATGGCTTAATTGTTACTCGTATTCATAGGGTTTTACGCTTCCGTCAGAGTCCGTGGCTAATACCATACGTAGACCTTAATACAGCTCTCCGCAACACAGCACAGAACAAGTTCGAAAAGGATTTCTATAAAATTTTGAATAATGGCGTGTTTGGTAAAACAATGGAGAATGTCGATAAACGTAGAGTTATTAAACTGTTAACACATTGGGAAAATAACGGTCGTCGGGTAGGTCTAGCACGGTACGTTGCAAAACCGCGATTTAAAAATGTTATTCAATTCACTGACCAATTGTTTGCGGTGGAATTGTCGAAACAGGTAGTTACGTATGACAAACCCGTCTATGTCGGATTCAGTATTTTAGATCTTTCCAAAATTATAATGTATCGGTTTTTTTATGATATCTTACGAACTCATTATGGCAAAAATATCACGTTGCTCTATACTTACACGGATTCTTTGATTGTTGAGATAGTAACTGATGATATGTATGTACACATGCGAAATAATTTAGACGAATATGATACTTCCAACTATCAAAATGAGTTGCATGGTATTCCTACGAATGCTTCAGTCGTTGGACGAATGAAAGATGAGTACGCAGGGAAAGCGATTCAATATTTTTATGGTGCAGGATGGAAGTCATACTGTCTGAAGCTTGCTGATACTGAAGTTGTTAAGAAAGCGAAAGGTGTTAAGAAAGTTGTTATTCAGAAAGTGCTGACGGAAGTAGATTACAAAGCGGTTGCGGAAGGGTCTGATAAAACAGTAATGTGTAAAATGCTTGTGTTTCGATCAACCTTACATGATATATATATATATATATATATATATATATATATCGAAATGTTAAACAAAATTGCCTTTAGGTCCCAGGATGACAAACGGTATCGTGTACGTGATACGTGTTCCACATTGGCGTGGGGGCATTGGCGAATACCGGAATTGGAGAATGCTGATCCTTTGAGCGAATTATTGCAGGTTGCTAAGCAAATGAATTTATATTAACCGGAAGGACAGAAGAATAGTTTGGGTACTGACACTTGCTAGTTTCTTTACTATATTCTCTCCATGATGAAACTAATATTAATACTAATTTGTATTGTTCCTTTAGTTGTTTAACATATATTAATATTATGTACTAATTTGTTAGTAAGAGAATATATGCTATACAAATACTGTGTGATAAAAAAACGAGAATGACTATTTACTATTTTTTATTAAAAAATGTGTACAAGACTTATTGCATTATATATGTATCACATAAATGGTATACCGTACTCAAAGCACAGTGACATAATGATTCACAATGAAAGTAACAAACGGGTTGCATAGCAGGAAGAGGTGGACTTTCCTCAAGTTCAATAACAGGCTAGGTCACAAATTTTCTGATGTAATCTGCTTTCTCTCTGCCCTTGACATAGACAGAATCTGTTGGCTGAATCAATCTCTCGAGCATTCTACGAAAGTGGTGTGGTGGTGCATACCCTTCTTCCCATTTAATACAGTGCTGGTTATGCATTAACCAAGTAGCTTGACGACGACTCTCTGCATCTAACGTATGCCAGGGATACGGTGATTTAAAAATAAAATGGGCAATTTGTATGCCATTATAAATGGCGAGTTCTTTTGGTATAAAATCTTTTAAAATTTTAAACCCTTGTACATCCACTATGACGGACATCGTATTACAACTGTCGTACTGCTTTGGTTAACGCGTTGTATGTAACTAAACGATCGTGGAGTATAACACAGTATGCTGTCGTATTGGCAGCTATGTTTGCCGCTGTTTCAAACTCCACACGAAGAACTACTGCTTTAGAGTGTAATGCTTCTTTTTGATTTGAGCAATCTACGACAATCAACGGTGCAGCTGTGGTAAATTGCGTGGGGGTGAGTAATGGTTGTCCCTCCCTTTGGTAATACGACATTTGGAATTTAGCAAACATTTCATACAACGTAGCAAAGCAATTGTTACCATAATTAACGTTGAGATTGTCATACGGATAACGATCCGTGTACAGGAGTACGCGAATATTATTTAGTGCACATTTATCGAATCTGCTCGTATCTTGCATAACATTATTCTCTCGCCCAGTTTGAAATCCTATAATAATGTATCTAGGTGTTTCTATACTAGTAGATGTTTTGATTGCCCATGTATGCTTATCTGTTGCTGGAACGGCGGGATATATGTGAGTTTCCCAACTTCTAAATGCTACTGGCGTATTTACATTTTTATCAATGTATTTCGTTAACGCCAACTCCTCTGCTAATTCTGGAATGATGTGTGGAACTTTCCAATATATCTTATCTATGTTAGCTTTTAATGCTTCTTCTACAGTTGAAATTACTGCGTCGGTATCAATGTTACTACGAATTAATACCAGTGTTCTTGTCTAATGTTCAAAATCACTTTATTGTAATCTTCGGCAAAGCCAAGTAGCTTTCGCAACGGTACACAAACATTAAAGTATCCTTGAGCATTTGTTAGTGTACTGTTTGCAGTAGGAAACCAACCTGCATTTTCATGACGGGCGAGATCATTGGACGTCAATGATACCAATCCTTTCATTGTCGACGTTAATCCTACATTTGTTACGGAATCTACCACTATTCCATTCATTTCATATCTAATTTCACTGAATAAAAATGCGATGCCGTTAATAACGAACCTGGCGGTGTTAGAGTGCACGTCTTCCTGAATGGGTATGCTGATTTCATCATTATTTCCAAATCTGGTAGTATATGGCTGATGGTGTGCAGTTCGGAATTAACGATAGCATTATCAACGACAACTTTTTCATTAACGTTTAATATACTCATTGTAGTACTGTAAAGCCGAGACTTTCCAATAATGCTTTGTTCTGCGGTGTCAATGCTTTGGGCGCTGAACGCTTACTGACTCTCACCTTTCCACACTTTGATCTTTTATAGTTTGATTTGCTCTGGTTACATGCACATGTGTTATAGAGCGTCACCATCTTTTCCTTAATGTAGTCGTATCGTTATGACTTCCCCGTTAAAATTGACGAGATCTCCGTCTTGGTCTACTATTTTAAGTGTTATTGTCGAAATGGTAGATGTATTGATAGGTAGATAGATGACATGTTGAGGGGACTCTATTATTTTATACCACGCTGGTACACTGGGAAAGAACTGATGAATTATGTGTGATGTTTCACCATTCTTAAAACTACCACTTGTTATATTGCACTCGATAATTAATGAGTTAATTTTGATAATGTTAATAGGATTATCAGAGGTATGCACTTTCTGAGCCTGGTAAACAGTTTTATTAAATCCCAACATAGGTCCTATCGAATTTTCCACATTGAAGTTAATGTCATGGGTTGCTTTCATAGTATTATTATTCGCTTGTAAATGCATAAATGCTCTCGATCCCTTCACTAACTCATTAATATATTTATTCACATCCGCGATTTCGTATGATCCTGGTGGTATTGTAATTTTATCGTTTCCAAACACGAGCTGTTTATTCTTTGAAGTAACATTCTGTATAGTATTGAAAGATTCAAAACTAGTCAACCCCATTACATATTCCGACTCATTCTCAAGAAAAATCGGTGGATTAAAGGTTGCTTGTAAGATACAATTTTTACCGGTAAATGTAAATGTGTAAATTACAATCACGTAACGACTACCGAAAATCAGTAGGAGCAGTCATATAAAAAGTGTAAGACTAAATGACCGCAGTTGTATGTATCAAAATCTTGAACCTTGGAAAAGTTATACTCAATTGTGTTTCTGCTACCATCACTTTTAAAATAGTGGAGTAATTCAAAGGGTGGTTTAATATGTCCTATGCTATCAAAATATGTAGTATGCCTGTTACGCTTAATGTAAGCTGTCCAGTGTGTACCCTTGTTATTTTGATCATCCAGATTCACAATACCACATTCATTCGCATGGATTCGTGTAGGTAAGTTATCTCGCATATATATCCCTCTAAAATAGGGAATCTGTAATTGCTCCACAAATTTTAATAGTTCAACATTACTTAAAGCGTGACGCTTCAGTGGAAGTTTTTTGAATACGGTTGTAAATATATACCTAACCCTCGTTTATATGGCTTTATGTATAAACCTTTTCCTAATGAAGCTGCTTCCATTGCTTGGTTGTGTCGTTTGGTTTCTTCAAACGTTTTTGTCGCAGCTTTTGCGTCAGTTACCGCTTTTGCGACTGCCGCAGCACCGCCGCCTAGAGACCCTAAAGCTCCTAGTGCTGCAAAGAGGGAAATAAGATCCCCCACGTCTTGGTATTGCTAATATTCTGCTCTTGGGTGACATAATTTTTTTGTGTTTTAGAGCGCTCAAGGCTTGTTGTATTGTCGATTTTAAAGATGATCGAAGTTTACCACCAACACGACGTCGGGCTAGAAGGACTGCTTTGTTAAACGAAATTGCTCTGCGAGAATGCTTCCTTCGTCGTGATTTGTTCCCCATTCCCAATTTCTTTTGTCCTTTCCGTGATTTGCCACCCATTCCCATTGTCCGTTTTCCTTTCATTATACCAGCTATGGTTAATGCAGCTACCCTTTCTCCAAAGTTAGCGTCGGTAGAACGAAACCTATTCCAAGCTTTTTGTTGTAAAGTCTTATCTGCTATGTGTCGTTGTCCTAGATCGTTTGACTGGGAGTATGCAATATCGTGTTCTTTACACGCTTCGTCCAATGCGTTAATACCTTTGTCGCCAGACCTAATCGTTTTTGTAAACGGGTACCTGGCCCACAATATCGATATCCGGGTATATGCAACTCCACGGGTAATTTATTTATTAAAGTATTAATTAATCCTGAACCTTTTTTTTCCTCTGACGCTGGGATGTATACTTCATACCACACTGACTGACACTTCACTACTAAACTACTTTCTGCACGTGGTGTGTATATATTGAAGCGTCATACAAGTCGTGGTTTAGTACCATAATGGGTGACATCCGTTTCATTCCGCAAGATACAGAATTACCTATCAAAAATTATGACATTACTCCTAACAAGGAGCAGTACTCTAACGACCGCGGTTTACTAAAAGGGGGATGTAAACGAGGTATAATCGTCGGACCATCCGGCTATGGAAAAACCAATGTTATGATTAGCTTACTAGAACATCCAAATGGCTTACGTTTTGAAAACGTCTATATATATAATGCAAATCTCTATACCAACCTAAATACCAGTACTTGCGGGAGTTACTGGCACCCATAAAGGAAATTAGGTATTTCGAATACAGTGATAATAGTGATGTTATACCTCCTAGTGAGTCCCGTAAAAATTCAATAATGATTTTTGATGATGTAGCATGTCATAAACAAAATGAAATTAGAGATCGTTTTTGTTTTGGCAGATATCGAAATAATGATTGTTTCTATCTGTGTCAAACGTATTCTTCAATTCCAAAACAGCTTATACGTGGCAATGCGAATTTACTTGTTCTTTTTCAACAAGATCACACTAATCTCAAGCATGTGTATGATGATCACGTTAATGTTGATATGTCATTTGATAGATTTAAAGACTTGTGTTGCTGGCGTGATAAATTCGGATTTCTTATGATTGATAAAGAAAGCGATGTTAATAACTGTCGTTACCGTAAGAGATTTGACTGTTTCATTGCAGTATAAATAATCTACTAGGACTGTCAACGTACAGTCGTAATGGAGGAGCGCTTAGTACAAGACATTTTGCGTGCTCGCAAGAGTGTGCAACAGAAATATGCTAGTTTGAAAGAAGATACTGCACTTACAGAACGTGCAATAGAGGCACACTTTAAACCTATCACACAATCATTAAAACAATTAATTACTAAAAATGATGGTTCTCTCATCAAAGCTGAACCCCTTACGCTAGAAGTCGGAAAAAAGGAGTCCATTGCATATGAAAATGAAGTATTTTTACGTTATACACCGAAAACCTCTAGAATACGTAAGGAGACCCGTACAATTGTTCCTGACACCATTCCCACACCTCTACAAGAATCTGTAATTGCTGATGTCACACATGACGACGAGGTGGAAATTCCTACTTTACAACAATTGAAATCGGAACTACTAGCTGCTGGATCTCAACCCGCCTTTGAAGAGTATCTTAATCAATACCAAGGACTAGCGAAATACTACGTCGAAGGTATGTTTAGAGATACCGAAGATGAATATGACTTTAACGTACGGTGTGCATTTTATTCCTGAAGAAGAGAAATTTTTTATGGGCGATGCTGAACTAGATTTTGTTGGAGAAAATTTGCGAATCGATCTTCCCGATGGATCATCCCTAGACTATGAGGGAACACCGGGATTATATGAACTACTTTTTAAAAAAGTTCCTACGGGATACAAAAAGAGGGATCTACAGCACTACAATGACATTTTGCGTCGTACGCATGCTGCCCGACGTAATTATAACCCTGATGATCAAATCCGAGGAACTAATAGTAAGAAGTACCTTGAAATCATTAAACCATTACTTCAACCTAGAAAACGTTCTGCCACATCATCTATTGCACCTCCAGCCACCAGATCTCGAACAACTTCTATATCCAAAAGAGGTGGTGGACTGCAGCTATTGCGATACAATAATAAACCTATTGAGTTTGTACCGTGGAATAATCCGAATAAGTTAGTCGATTGGTTAAGGGAATTATTAGGATCTATGTCAGCAGGAAATACTAGCAATCACAACGAAATAATATATATATAATTGACAAACTACGTAACGCAAAAGTAATAAAGTAACAGATCTTGTTATAAACCTACCACTATAGTCATTTCCTTTCATTGTTACGACGACTATCACTAAAGATAGTACTATATGTCCACCAGTGATGCCAATAGATTAATTTGGCGGACATCTTCATCATCAAATGACAGTGGATAAATTTCGGAAACATATTCTTCATCATAGCGATCTGTCTTATGAAACTTTCATTTCATTTTCTGGAATCGCCGCAAAGAAGACAATTAGTCTATCTACCGGCGTAGGTGATCAATATACCTATCCCTGTAACGACGGCACTATAGTACATTGCAGGTGGAGTCATCCAAATCTTGAGCTTAACATAGATGGTACAAAATTTGAGCTGGCAAAGGGTGTAATTGGTCAACCTCTTAAGAGGAACGATGTAGTTCGTGTAACCATGCCGAAGTTTGTAAAGCTTTCAACTGCAACGATATTCAACGTAGACTTCGTAGTAAAATCCAAAGCACAAAAATGAGTAAAGCCGATGTTGTTGAAGAACTGCACAAACCTGCAAGAAGAAATTTTCCGCGGCGTTGTGTTGTACTAAAAGGTTTAAATGATCTATTTCAAGCTGATTTAGTGGAAAGGATACCATATGCTCGGATGAATAAAGGATTTCGATACATTTTAGTAATAATAAATGTATTCTCTAAATATGTCTGGGCTTTCCCCATCAAACGCAAGAATGGTAAACTGGTCGCGGATGTAATGTCTGGTTTGAAAGGGACACCTACACATATACAAACTGATATGGGAACTGAGTTCTATAATGCTGAATTAAAAAAGTAATGAAAAAATTTAATATCAACCATTACAGTAGTTATTCCACCTTGAAAGGTAGCATAGTCGAACGTGTAAATCGCACCCTTAAAGCAATAATGTGGAAAACCTTCAGCATGCAAGGATCCTATAAGTGGTTATCAATATTGCCGCACATTGTCGCCAAGTATAATTCAAGAAAGCATAGAACAACTGGATACAAACTGGTAGATGTATCGGAAAAAAATAGTGCATCTATTTCAAAACATTTAAAATTTCAAAAAATTCTTGCCCGTAAAACACCTAAATTTAAAGTGGGGGAACATGTACGCATTAGCAAACATAGAAGCATATTCTCTAAGGGGTACACACCTAATTGGAGTTACGAAGTCTTTCGAATATCAACAGTTAAACGTTCAAGCCCACTCACCTACACATTACGTGATAGTCGAGATAAAGAGATTCAAGGTCGGTTCTATGAGCCCGAACTACAAAGTGTAGTCCAGACATTCACCTAGTTGAATAAAGCTCTCGTTAAGTGGTTGGGTTTTGATACTTCTCACAACTCCTGGATTTCTACCAAGGACATTGTGTAATACGCTAATTAACCTTAATTATATATACTTTAATATTAATATCCAATAAACAGATCTTTTTTTTACTTTTTTTATTAATACTATCCTATACATATATATCACTACATACTACTAACGCGTCTGACAAACACACACTCACGATGCTGTTTTTCGAGGATTGATGAAATTATATTACCACAGTCATCCATTCTTTTTTTAAATCGTGCAGAATCTCTAGCTATTTGTTCCCATTCTCCTTTTCGCGCATGCCTGTGCGCCAACTCCCATACTACTATGTAGTGAACTACGTTTTGGACTCATTAATGCACCTTCTTCACTGGGTGAGTCGTCATCTGCTGGCTCAAAATTCGGTAAATATCTTTCTATTTCGTGTATAAATTGCTCCAATGATATTTCTTTAAGGTCTTCTATTAATCGCTTTATACAACAAATACACTCTATATCATCTACATGCGATGTTAAGTATTTTTCACAAAGGCGTATTCCTCCCCCATACTTATTAACTAGATTATTTAAATAGTCATCACTAAATCTACCCATTCCATACACTTTTCATGATCAGCATCGAATTCTAATGATTGTAACTGGCATATTAGTCTTTGGACTGCACTAACACAATCTACAGCTTTAGGCCACGACTCCGCACTATAACACATCCACATATTGACTAACATCTAATACTATCCCTATTGACTACAAGCGCGTTATCCCCCCTTTCAGTTATAGGTTTGGCAAGATCCATATCCATATATAGTTTCTCCTTGGCAAATTCTTCCATTTCCAGAAGGCAGGCTATGTTGACCTCAAATACATCATGCAATGGACCTATAACTTGGTGAATGTTACATTCAGGAATTGCCGCTGCCGACTTTATTAGGTTTTTATAAAACACTGGAAAGTTCACAGTATCTGCCAACTCCAATCGGTAATTTATTATCTTCAAAAGCTTCCATAACTGTTCTATAGACTCCCATCCTAAATAGACATCAATTTCTTCACTATCACAGAGGCGTATAATTTTTTTCTTGTTAATATTTTCGTACGAGACAGTCTTCGATCCCAGTTTGGTAGGTAGCCATGTTCCTTCAGGACTGTAGAAATAATTAGTAATCACCCCTTGATTATCCATAAGTATGCGCCATTCCTGCTTGTCAAACACCACTCCACTACTCTTCGATCCACCGAGTTTTACGACTGGCTCAAATCCAAATTTGGGTGATAGACCGACACTAACAAACTTTTTTTTACTTTTATTTAAGAAATAATGCACATTATTAAGCAAAATATCGCAATATTTACTTGAATTTATAGCACCGATAATCTTCGCCTTTTCTATGGCATGACGTACGATGTTATCCATTATATACGATACTGGCTTTACATACATTCCCCCTCTTTTATATATGACACTCTCCCCACTATGCGTACTCCTCAAGGCTACTTACGTGACCTTCACGATTATACCACACATTGCTTTAGCGGTCTTGTCGGTTACACCTTTTCAAGGTTTTCTTTTCGTTCAAAGCGGTTACACATTTTGTTTTTCCAACCTTGTATTCACCACTACTTCAAGGATCCTAGGCATACTTATTTCCAAGGTTGTTGTTCCACTTTGCCACAACAAGGTCACTACACAAGGTTACATACCTCCACTCAGTATTATTCGTATACTTAAAGGGAGGGGTTTTTACATATACCATAGTTACCGATCTTCACTATGTCAGTTACTCCAGTACAAGACGATTGGAAGACTCCTGAAGTGTACCAACCACAAACCGTATTTCAAGTTAGTGCGCGACGGACATGTCAATTAATTCCGAACTGGGTAAATTTTGAAAAGAAAGGAATACTTCCGGCTTCCATAACTAAAGTGCTACGAAATAATTATGAACTGGTTCAGTGGAATTCAGCGTGGTATGCCGAATTGAGCGAGGTAATACGCGAGCACTTTTCGGCAAGCCGTGTAACAGCATATGCCCACATTGTATCAATATATGTTCGCTACCATATGGAGGACTACATGCATTTGTGTCATTACTGTTTCGCCCGATTGAAACCAGTATTACCGCGTAATTGACCATCATATGCACATGGAACGATGGACTGCGCGATACCACCTGTCGCACGAATATTATTGGTGCTCGTCGTGTAGGGCACCTCTCACACAGTTATATGATGAGTACGATCATGACTCATGTATTCTGTGTGATGAGGTGTGCTACATAGACGAGTAATCTTTTTCTACTGCATCTATTTTATCTATTGTATGTATTGTACATATTGTACATATTGTATATATGTTGTATATATTGTATATATACATATAAATTATTTCCTGTCAGTATCATATTGTTTTCGCTGATGTTAACAAGTGTGACCTAAACTTTTATTATCCTCAGTATTACAACTGTTTCGATAAACGATTACTAACGTATCGAACATGGTCTGGAGTTCACTCACCCTCATCGCTTGCTGCAGCAGGATTCATTTCCACATCTTCAGACGATACGGTTGAATGTTTCATGTATGGGGTTAGAATAAACCGATGGCAGCCAGATGTCAATCCGTTACAGGAACATCCACAATGGGCACCACACTCTCCCTCTCCCTCTCCCTCTACCTCTCCTTCTCCCTCTCCCTCTCCTCTCCCTCTCTCTTCCTCTCTTTTCCTCTCTCTTTTTTCTCCTCTTTTTTTTCTTTTTTTTTTTTCTTTTTTCTTCTTCTTCTTCTCCCTCTTTTCTTTTCTTCTTCTTCTCCCTCTTCCTTCTCCCTCTTTTCCCTCTCCTCTTCTCTTCTCCTCTCTCCTCTCCTCTCCCTCTCCCTTTCTCCCTCTCCTCTTCTTCTCCTCTCCCTCTCCTCTTCTTCCTTCTCCCTCTCCTCTCCTCTTCTTCTCCCTCTCTCTCCTCTCCTCTCCCTCTTTCTTCTCCCTCTTCTTTTCTTCTCCTCTTCTTCTTCTCCCTTTTTCTTCTCCCTCTCCTCCCTCTTCCCTCTCTCTCCTCTCCTCTCCTCTTCTTCCTCTTCTCCCTCTTCTCTCTTCTCCCTCTCCTCTCCTTCTTCCTCTTCTCCCTTCTCCCTTCTTCCTCTCTCCCTCTCCCTCTCCTCTCTCTCCCTCTCCCTCCCTCTCCTCTCCCTTCTTCTCCCTCTTCCCTTTCTTCTCTCCCTCTCCTCTCCCTTCTTTCCCTCTTCTCTCCTCTCCTCTTCTCCCTCTCCCTCTCCTCTCCTCTCTCTCCTCTCCTCTTCCTCTCCTCTTCTCCCTCTCCTCTCTCTCCCTCTCCCTCTTCCCTCTCCTCTCCCTCTCCCTCTCCCTCTCCTCTTTCTCTCTCCCTCTCTCTCTCTCCCTCTCCTCTTCTCCCTCTCCTCTCCTCTTTCTTCTCCTCTCCTCTCTCTCCTCTCCCTCTTCTTCTCTCCTCTCCTCTCCCTCTCCCTCTCCTCTCCTCTCCTCTTCCCTCTCCTCCCTCTTCCCTCCCTCTCCCTCTCTCCTCTCCCTCTCTCCCTCTCCTCTCTCCCTCTTTCCCTCTCTCTCCCTCTCTCCCTCTCCCTCTCCCTCTTCTCTCCCTCTCCCTCTCTTCTCCTCTCCCTCTCCCTCTCCTCTCCTCTCTCCTCTTCCTCTCCCTCCCTCTTCCCTCTCCCTCTCCCTCTCCCTCTCCCTCTCCTTCCTCTCCTCTCCCTCCTTCTCTCTTCTCCTCTTCCCTCTCCCTCTTTCCCTCTCCCTCTCCCTCTTTTCTCTTCTCCCTCTCTTTCTCTTCTCCCTCTCCTCTTTCTCCTTTCTCTCCTCTCCTCTCTCCCTTTCTTCTTCTTCTCCTTTCTCCCTCTCCTCTTCTCTGCCTCTACGCTTTTGTAATTATGTTATTAAAAATAATCTAAAATGTTCAGATATTCTATCACCTTATGACGTTTTACCTTTTTCATATTTTCTTAGTGTACTGTTACATTTAAAGGCTATATTTAAATAAAGTATTCATAATTCGTTAGAAATTAATTTTGTGAAATATATGCAAAAGAAATGAAATTCTATCTTAAAACTGGGTATTGGAATAAACTAAATCTAGCGCTTTCGTAATATCGGTTATTTGTTTTATTAGATTAAGTTCTTTTTGAAATTTAGATTCTGATTAAGGTACATTTAATAATATGTGTATATTTTTTATAATTATATTATAGGAAGGTTAGTGAAAAATGGAGAAATCTAGTCTATTATGTATTTTAGCGATAGCAGACCTTCCCATACAGACTCAGTAGTTCATAACTGATCTGCCCATCGACATAATTATAAAATGGTGGCATTTATTTTTTATATACATGGATTATTAAACGTACACTTATCAGAATCCAGTTCTCAGAAAGAACTTAGTTCAATAAAACAAATACCAGTAAATAAGGGATACCACGAATATAATACATAAAAAACAATTAAAACAAGCGTTAAATTTATTTTATCCTAATAACTCAGTTTTAATAAAGAATTTCGTTTCTCTAGCTTAACCTACAAAAATAATTTCTAACGAATTAAGAAGACTTGACTTGCATATATGCTTTAAAAGTAACAATATAATAGGAAAGTATGCAAAAATAAAAAAAAACTGTTAGGAGAGAGAAGTCAGGAGTATATAAGTTGAATTGTAGTTATTTTACTAATATTGTATCGGTTAAACAGGAAGAAAAAACTAAAACTTCTGAACACTATAGATCTTTTTAATATCATAATAATAAATCTGTAGTGATCCTGAAAATCCTTACTATAAATTTTCCTATCCTAGTAAATAATTCCTATCAAAACATATTTCCGATTTCCTTAGACAACTGTTTTATCATTATTTATACATAATAATTAATTATACACTCCTTCACACTCCATACAAACGTTCCCTATAAATACCAGACCGCCTGCATTACACATCCACTTCGACCTTACCTTTTCGTTAGAAAATAAATTCATTCTTAAGACTGACGCATCAAACGTTGCGGTAAGAGCAGTATTATGTAACTCTAGTGATATACCTATAGCATAAGCCAGCAGATCTTTAAACATTGCCGAAAAAAACTATGGTATGATTGAAAAATGGCTTTTAGCAATAGTTTGGACAGTACAAAAAATTCCGACACTATTTGGTAAAAAAAATTCTATTTTCACTGACCACAAACCTCTTATATTTATTTGGCATAAATAATTCATCTAACCGAATTACGAAATTTAGACTTGATGATTATGATTTCACAGTTCGTTACGTTAAAGGGAAATAAAACGTCTTAGCTGACGCTTTATCGCTTAATCAGTATATCCAAATGAATTAAAATCGATGTCACAACCTTATAATAAATCTATTATTGTTATTGCCAGAGCTCAGGGAAAAATAAAAATGAAAACAGTCCTATCTACGATGTTCACGATATCAAGCCGGATCACCCTGGTATTATCGAACTTTTGAAACCACCGGAACAATGTGTCGAATTATTAGTTGGCAATGGATATAAAGCTTTAAAACTAGGTAAGAATTCTGATGACAGGGAATTTTATAAAATAAATAATCTCGTATACGATATAAAGGCCAACATTACATATGTTAATTACGAAGGCCGGATAAACGCCATCGTCCTTAGGGAAATCCTAAATAATCTAAAACGTTATTATTTCTGGATAGGGTTACAGAAAAATGTAGAAAATCTCGCTAAATGTGTGTTCTTGGCATCAAATCTGTGTAAAGTAATTGAACCGTTATGCAATTTTGATAACTATCCGATTGGATTAAAGTATCGTAAAGAGCACGGAATGATGCTAAAAATAGCCTACTAGATTCAAAAGTATGCAGGAAAACTAATTTTGACAAAAATGGTAAAAGTGTTAACTTTAATGTTGGTGACGAAGTGTTAGGGAGAAACGATGCACGTGTGAACAAATGCGGCGATTTATTTAAAGGACCTAATAAAGTGATTGCAAACAAAATTACTAACGTAGTCATTAAGATAGGAAATAAGTTAACGGAAATACATAAACATAGGGACAAATTATTTGTTAGTAATAAGTAACGTTTATGAGTTACAAAAAAAAACATATTCCTATATGACAGTGTTTTTTTCCTCAGGGAGGAGAAGTGTGATGTACACGAGGCAATTAGGGTTATTAGTTTACCTACTTAACATGCATTTAAGTTAATTTATTTTATATTCAGCGATCAAAGTCCAATTCACTTCCCTGGCCATGAAGCTAATATATAAAATAGGTAATTATACTTTCCAGAAATAAGAATTAAATTGAGTTTAGTCGAGTTAACATCGTGTGCAATTTATTTCATATACGAAAATGAATTAGACTTTTTGACAGTGCCCTTTCCTTAACAGGAAACGAGAATACCACGTACACGTACACATGCACCGACGCACCTATGCACATGCACACGTGGACGCACACGCACGCAATCACACACACACACAAGCACTTACGCACACGCGCATAATTAAGTTTTTCCTGCATCTGTGTTACTATCTTAACCAGTATCATGTCCCGAACCAGACAAGCCTGACCAGTATCCTGACCAGCAGTCAGACTAGCTTGACCAGTATCCATCATCAGTACCCCTTAACCATTATCCTGTAGCCCGTACTATTAACCTAACCGGACCAACACCATTTGTTTTATCCCCGCACGCTTTTGTGCACTATCTTCTTAGTGGTGTAACGCCCCGAGGAGGGTACATAAAAGTGACTAGAGTAAGAAGTGGTCTAACTGTGTTTAGGCCCCAAAAGGCTATATATTTCTAAACGCAGAATCATCCCTTATCGCTATTCCTGGAGGTGATTTGCCTTGAGAAGGGTCTTGAAGGGCTGTGAGTGGAAGTGGTTAATTATATAGAGGTTGCGTCCCGAATAATTAGCTACATTTATTACGAATATGGCCCCCTTAGCGATACTAAACCTTAGCCGGCAGTTTCGACTTCGAAGAAGGTATTACCGTTACACTAGGTCCCCAACCAGAATCTCCAGTTAATAATTATATATTTACACCGTTAACTGCATTAGATACCAGATTTAATTTAATTATAAATACGTGCATCCTGTATATAGATTCCAGTACCCTGTTATGATTTCATTCATAAATAATTCGTTACTAATTATTACATATTAGTAATATGCCACCCGAATACATTATTACCTGTATATATCAACACCTGCCCGTGTATATAAATTCCAGTCCCCTGGTATGGTTTCATTCATAAACCTTTCAATACTAGGTATTGCATATCAGTAATTTCCTTGCCTGTCAAAAGTATTCCATTAAGGTAAGAACCTTTAGGGAATCAGCGGTTCGTAGCAGCACACTAACTATTATACGTAATTACAAGTACAAACTTAGTACTCACCTTTAGTTAATGCTGTGTAATCCTGAACACACATAACATAGTACGCACGACAGTTATTGTATATTCTCACAGTAATTAATATTCATTAACAAGATACTTAACGTGCTTGTAACATTTGTGTTTTGATTGTATGTTTCCAGGCGTTAGCAAGTGGGGGCCCCTGTAATTAACCAGAGAAACTAGGCAGTGGCGTTCCGTCTAATACCAGCACCAGCGATCACCCAATTTCATTCATTTTTATTTACTAATTAAGTCCATTAGAGTTTATTTTATTTAATTTTTGTTAATTTCTGTCTAGAATTGTTTATAATTTTTATATATTGTGACTAAATGAATCTGTTACAAAATAACTAAGTCTTAATCCGGGCAAGCCACATTACGCCAAGGTAGTGAAAACTCGACATCTACCTGAGAATAGAAATTAAGGGCAAAAGAATCAAAACTATAATTTGCCGAACATTACAAAATTAGCACTCATCAACATGAGATGTTACAAATCAAACTATTCCTCACACTTAAACACAGTAAACCATAATTTGAATAATCATTTTCAAGTTTTATACAACCAGAACAAAAGTAAAAAACTAGATTCATTAGAAGCTTTAGAAATTATAAAGAGTAAATATTCTGGTCAGTTATTAAACGAACAATTCACTACTTTTTAACCGATAAATACTTGTGCCCCCGCACACTTTCTTAATAACATGTTAAATATTGCATAAAAACATATGCGCTGTAAGTATATTTAAGATCGCTGCCTGCGTTCGGAACAGCGAACATCAAGTTAATCCCTTAAAGCGTTAAAAAGAAACTAAATCGACCAACCTCTGCCAGCGTCGTTCTCACGATGCCGGGCAGAGCTCTTCAGCTAGAGAGCTATTTATGTCTAGTGTGTCGACTGCCATGGAGTTTCCGCTGTTGTGAGGAGCACGAATAACATATAATGCGCCATCCCGCCAGATGATCACATCGCTGTTGAGCCTACTTTAGGATGCCCCTAACTGCCAGGCCGGTAACTGGAAAAGAAGAAATACCTGGCTAAGTGCGTGAATTGCGATGGTGATCACCCGACCAACTTCCGGGGATGCCAGAAGTTCCCACGTTTCTCGCAGCCCCAGGGGAAGCGGACCGACGCCAACAGAAGGGGATATCGCCGAGAGCGATACCCTCTCAATATCATTATGTCGTTAGTTGGCAGCAGCATTAACTAACACGCAAACTGCGACTGACCTGTGAGGAGTGATCCTGACGAACGATGAGGCCATTTTTAGGTAAGCACTCTCCGGAACAGCGACGAGAAGGGATGCTTCGGATAGATATACTAGTATCGACTTTCCATAACTATTTTCTGCCCTAAACATATCCCCTACTTGTTCTGTACCGCCTCACGTTGCAGAAATCTCCTTCTACTGCTGCACAATAATAAAGTCGCTATCGTTGTGTAGACAACTGTGACTATTAAACTTATACGCTTTCCCCCTTTATTTGAGATATCCGAAGCTGCAGAATTACCTACACCCGCCGAAAGACAATAGAAAAGTCTACACAGTACTAACTCCAATAGCATACAACGATCTTTTTTTGTATTTTTTGGAAACTAACAAACTACCCAACACGATGTCAACAGGCATATCATGAACATCACGCAACCCACGAACCGAAGAAGACGAAGACCCTGAGCACCGCACCACCAACATAACACGATACTTTGTGTTTATTATTTAGTTATAATTGCACTTTGTATTTACAACCTATATGCAGATGTATCTATATGCAGTCAATAAATTAAACATTATAACAAATAAGAGGCATTTTAACAGGTTCTAATAAATATACAAACTTCAAATACTAAAATCTGATTTTTTGTAAAGAAAATAGAAAACTGTATACATTAAAATGTAAATGGCTATGATAATGATGAAAAAAGTTCAATATCCGTATGGTAATGATATTAAGCATAAAATAATAAGCAATAAAGGAAAACAATATATTCGCTTAAATTTCTGAATGTAGTTAGAAAGTAATGTGAATTCGTTACGATTTCCAATTTCCGAATCACATCTTCTATGCACATTTCATATTGTTCTCAAAGTTCATAAACTTTAGACCGTATTGTTTCAATTTCTATCAAACATCATTCGCAAAAGTTTTGAAAGTCGTTCAGTTAGATTTAATATTACTTTACGAAGTATCCGTATTAGTCTCATTCCTTTATTGTCACACTATAGCAGACGGATTCATCATACATTATAGAGTTTTTTTACAGAAGCTTCAGTTTTATATGAATTAAAGGTTGGATGCTTTATTTGTACAGTAAGTTCAATTTTATCGAATTTTGTTTTGATTTTGACATCGGAAAAGAGGAGTGATATCCTTGAACGCATGATATATAGTCCCCGTTTGGTATTGGTCAACACTAGAATTGATGGATGAGTGCCCGTCGCCCCTATCTGTATTACACTCGTATCCTACAAAGTTGCTGAAGTCTTATGTCAATATTCGTGCCCGTTTTCTGTGCTATCTAATATAATTATCCTATAAATTTGTTGGCAGTTACGATAAATACATTACGCCCAGATAATCTATTAATTCGCATTCAGAATATTAACAGTATTGTTTCCGCAAAGCGCTGTTACGTAAAAACCGTTTAATTTCACTAACCATACACATAGTTTACATGAGAAGTGATATTTATTATTCTCTGTTCTGATATTTAGTAGAGCACAATATGAATGATCGTGTTATTGCATGATTTTAAAAATACCAATTTAAGAACAGACAGAACAAAATGGAATTCTTGTGTCAATTATTGAGTTTGTATAAATTAAAACAATTTTATTTTGTATTGTTTTATTTCTAGTTGATTGTTGCAGTCATATATTTAATCACTCTCCTGAAAAAATATACTTCATGATTCATTGGCCGGTACACTGATTTCTGGCAGGGTATCAAGAACATTTTCATTGTTACTGTCACTCATATTTTCAATAACAGTTTTCATTTCACGCTAAACCCAGTCTTTCCCCCCACAAATTTTTCATTACGAAAACAGACAAAATTGCAAACGCAAAAACAATAATCTATGTCAAACAGACGTTTAAAACTTCATGACAGATGGAGGTTAATATACATCTAGATGCTAACTTAAATTAAAAGAAATGAAATAATTTTAATTTTAATTTTTTTAGGAGAACTATGCAACTTCTTTTTTATACGTTCATAACGAAATCAGGCAACATTGTAAAAACAAAACAATAGTCTATATCAGAATGACATTTAAAACTTCATGTCAGATAGAGATTAAAAGACATAAATACATGTTAACGCAAAAAAAAAATCCAAAGTCGGTCGCTTCTATAAAAATATCGGCAATACAGCTTCAACGTTTTCAATCATATTTATTTAATTATTTATTTCGCTTTACATTAAAAAACTTCATAAATAAAATTTTTTTTTAAAAATACGTCTTCCTTTTTCTTATAAAGTTAATTATGAAACAATCTGAACTAACACTTCAATTCTACCTTAGGATTTTTTTGCCGCGTCATATCAAAAAATTGCATAGAACATAATTAATCGATATGTTTAAGGTCGATATCTAGGTCTTTTATATCTTAAAATATGCAGCTGTTTTAAAAACATTTGATGAAAACCAAAAACTTCCCCTAATAAACGCCCATGCCCGCCACTGGATTTCTCCAAAAATCAGTAACCTAAATGAAAACAAGCTTAAGGGGGGTCTCGATAGATAATTAGGCAACACATCAAACCCTCATAAGAGCAATGTTGAAAACGTTCTAACTTTTTATATTATTATGAAGTTATTTGAAACTTTAGAGAAACGCGTAAAACGTCAAAATAGTCCCGAAACCTTCCTAAATATTTGAATATAAGGTTTTTTTAATTTTAATCTTTATATAGTTTTTTATTGAATTTTTTTCCGAGAAGTGATTAAATTGGAATATTTATAGATATAGCTTTTTCGAAATACGAACCGTTAAAATTTTGAAAAAATTGTAGATTTATAATATACTAAATTTAAAACATTATAAAAACGATAAATGTTCTGATGTCAATAAGATAGAAATTCCATTAGAAAATATAGCAGCATTAAATGACCCGTGGGTACATAGATTTTCAGGTATTCCTTAGCAAGTGCCTATTTTCTATTGAAACACAAATGTAATCGGATTAACTGTGTGTCCTTCAAACTATTATTTAAATTAAAATAATAAAAATAGTATCTACTTTATGTATGCACTTAATTAAATTATAATGCATTCATATCAGTAAAAATTAGAATTAAAAAATTAATTATTCAATTTATTTATTTTGTGTCAAAGAAAAAAACAAAGTATTTTAAAATATTGTAAACAAATTATAGAGGTGAACAAACAAAACAATTTAAACTTTAGTTGGTCATTTGTACAGTTCTAAGACTTAAATTACGAGATCTGCGTGGATCCACTAATTCCGGTAATAAAGACTTATAGTAAAATTCTTGTAATTTTTTTACCATATGATTCTCCCAAAATGTATCATGTCTATAAAAAACAAAACATATTGTTTCATTTAATGTTCAAAACATTTATTGTTACTACGTACCTTTGAGTTTCTTCAATATGGATTCCTGTTGCAGTGTAGACAATAAAGTAGCATTTGATTTGTTTGGTAATATGTAAAATTCCTTGCACCTAATAATAATAATTATCGTTCCTCTTTAATTTAATTTTATTGTTTTCGGAATCTACAACACAATAATTAATTAAATTTAGTTTACATGCCTCCACAGGATCAATAACGCCGCTTTTTAAAGAGCTTTTTATTTCCATCACTGTATCTTCTTCTACTAGTCCGTCAGACGAACGTGCTAAAAATGGTTTTTCTTCGACTATAAAGAGTCCGCATGTAGTGGCTTTTAACTTGAATAGTTGTTAAAATAGTTTAATTGCATTTGATTCACTGTTTAGGCCAAGACGGTGTACGTATTCCCTTTAAAAACGTTGTAGGATAAGGAGCAAACAGTTTTGGAAGTGAACGTTGTTTTAAGCAACATATTTTCCCAAAAATTGCATGCCGTTAAATATTTCTTACGTTCTACTTACCACAAAACACTTTTTGATTGGTTCAAGGTACCTTCTTCAATCTTTTCTTTGTTGACATTTTCCAAACAAGTCAAAAATTGACTAATGCGCAGTTAGTGCTCATCTTTTGAAAGATAGGGTTCATTTACCAATTCATAACATTATCCGCGGCTACAAATGTCCTATTTTTAGAGTGATCTGAAATCAACTACTGTAATGAAGAAGTTTGTATTGAAGAAAACGTTATTAAAATAATACATACACTTTGTTACCTTCTTCCTACGACGGACGCTAACGCTTTCACAGCTGCATTACGGAAACGGCCTAAAGTTGAAGGATTGCACATATAAATATCTTCACCTTTTTTGATATCGATAGTCTTTACTAAGATCGCTGAATTTATTGATGTAATTACGAAGCAAATGATTCCGACATTCTATTTTTCTTATATAAAATGACGGGTCGTCTAGGGAAGTTTGTGTTAAATGGTTGTATACACTACTGTCTCCGTCACTAATCAATTGGTCATAAATTAGGTTATTCCGTCAAATTGATTCTGAAAATCCTTCGCAAATAATACCAGATTCCATTGCAGTGGAATTCTTAGCCCAGTTCCGAAAACATTCACGATGATCCACATCATGGCCTCTGACACACAAACAGCAATATTTGTTTTTGACACCCAAATGCAAAATCTTTTTTGATTTAGCTCCGATTATGGATGCCTGAAAAAATCCTTTATAAAAAAAAGACTTCATTATAACTTACAACTCCAGAAAGTGCAGAATAGCTTCTACGGTCAGATATTTTTCCCCAAGCTCCGTCTGCTGTCACTGGTATAATTGGAATGTTACTCACATTTTTTCTTCAGCGGATTCGGCTTCTTTTACAGCTTTGCTCATTAATTGTTAAAATGGTATCTCCATTGCTGCAACTAGCTTAGCTAATTGGGTATATCTAATTCCAATTGATACAGCACCAATAACGGCAGCACGGTTTGTTGAACCAAAAGAAGCATCAGTGCCACCAGTTCTTACCACATCTGTCTTTCCGCACTTAGTACATTTAAAGGTAAGCGTACTTTCTAATCCTTCTGCCTTTTCTGATATGACATCTGTGCCAAAAAAAGAACAACCAAAACCAACGTGTTGTAGTGATTTCAACACATTTAAGAAACATTTTGTATGTATCATACTGCGGCCTGATAAATTGTGTTTCTGAGTGGCATCTGATTCTTGATCGCTTTCCAACAATAATGAAACATCTGAACTGTCTTCATCAAAAGAAATATCAAATTGATCTTTGGGTTCAGTATCCATGTCTGTCACCATTTCCTGACAATTATCAGTATCGGACACCAACAAATCTTAGTCATCATTATGATGGTAGCTGATGCTACAAGGTTCGTCTTCCGAACAAGGGTGGATGCAAGCTTCTGTTGAAATCTTACCCAATTTCCTATAAAAGGGATTTATCAATAAAAAGATCTATCTATAATTTTTTTTACATATTCTGACATTTGAAAACTAACAAAAAAAAATTTCGTACCACTTGCATGGATTTGCTAATAGTGAATCGTACATAATTTTTTTATTTATGATAATTACAGGACATCTTAATAAATTATAACAAAGGGAATATTTCAATAAAATAAAATTGCATATAGATACTTACGCTTCTCGCGCCCTTTTTAATATCACACTCCTACTTCTTGTTGGAACACTCACACTTTTTCTTGCTTTAGGCATTTTTAGACACAATCACAACCTAACAACTGGTGTTTGATCGATGAGTATCGTTTGCAAAATGCCACTACACTGATAGCAATCCCGTAATTGTCTACATTTTATTAGAATATTTGAGGAATAACAGTGATCAATATATAATTACTCGATATGCTTAAGGTTAATTATAGGAAAAGCTATTTAGCCACTTTCTACACCTATATCTCTTTAAATTTAACACTAC
Source organism: Vesta saturnalis (assembly GCA_036346205.1). Classification (NCBI taxonomy): domain Eukaryota; kingdom Metazoa; phylum Arthropoda; class Insecta; order Coleoptera; family Lampyridae; genus Vesta; species Vesta saturnalis. The sequence goes on from JARFJB010000108.1 coordinate 164,422, forward strand.
ATAACGAACTAATTAGAAAATAGTAGGAATTTGCTTTTATACAATTTATTTAAGTAACACTTTATGTTTATTACGTGTAATTAAACAAAATAATGGAGTTGAGATACCTATATAATAAAATAAAGGTTACATCAGTTTTAAAAATTTCTATAAACAATAAAAAAATTTCAATTTTGTTGCAAGTTACTTTATTGTTCATGTCTTCTGTAAATTAGTTAAAAAATAATAAAGCGATCTGCATAAATTATTCTGAATATTGATTTAATCCCTCATCTTGCTTGTGGAAGATAAGTATTCAGGTAAAACCTTGAAAACCTTTCACTCCAGCACACTGGATAGCGCTGCAATCGATTTATATTTCGTTAAGCTATCTAGAGGGGCATTAAATAGAAAGTACATAGGTGTCTTCTTTCTGGAGTTATTGTGGATACCAACGTACATCCACACAGACACACACACACGCACACACGCACGCACCTCTATATCTTTTCGTTTTTTCGAAATCAAGCTAATGCCTAGCATGCATTGTGCAATGCATGTTTCACTGATGTAAACTGTGGAATAATTGTAAATAAATGGGAGCCTCTATCCCTAGCAACCATCACCTGCGATAATGGTGTAACCTCTTCTCTTATTCTTTTTTTTTTTTTGGTATTATATGAACACTTATCCACTTAATTTTTTGCAATATCTAGAACACAGTTGCGGTTTATCTAACAATTTCTCCTATGCAGTTCCAGTGTATGCAAATCCATCAGAGTTGAGTTTTCGTTCTTTGTTTTTAATTTGAATTTGTATCTAGAATAAAGGATAACGGGTTTTCCACGTTTTGATTCTATCACTTGAATCACAAATATTCTATTCGTATACAAGTAAAAAAAAATACACTTTGCTACAAGATTCCTGAAGAACCAATTTGTTTTCGTAATACGGAAGTATTTGTATCCTCCCTACAATGATGGAGTGGGAAATATATTTTTACATCTAAATGAACGATGAGTAAGGTACTCTAATAATCATACCTTCAATAAACAATTGGATAATGCAATTTTAATATTTGTAATAAAGTAGTCTTAGATTTAGAGCTTGCTAAAGGTGTGGTTGTCGGTGAATTTATGTTGATACCGTATTTACTGTAATGCAAAAAAAAATATAAGTACTTTGTATAGTTTTCAAAATGATTGATTTTCGATTTGGGCTAACGCTTATATTTACATTGCATAACAGAGAAATACGTCTTTGTCGTTATAACATGACAATTAAGCTAGAAAGTTGTAACTACTCAGTTTTTGTCACCACGGACGATGAGTTAAGAAAGACACTCAAATGTTGCCAAGAGCTTGTATTTAATGTGCACCAATATTTTTGTCGAGAATAGGATAATTTTGGACCATTGGATATCCACATTAAAGAAGACTATTGAGAGTATGAAAAGGAATATTGTATTACCTAATACTATCCGAAACATTGTAAGATGTTTAAAATATGTGATATACTTAAAGATTTAAAACATACTACATGAGATATCATTTATGAGAAAAATGTTCAAAAGGAAGGGGTTATATTAGAAACACTCAGGAAAACATTAGCAGAAGGATCACTAGTAGTTTTTTTTTAAAGTACGTCCATAATATGCAATCATCATTGCCTCTACCAGTTGTATTCCTAGATCAAACCTGGGTATTCCCTAGAAAATAGTGTAAAAATGCAAACTATTCTTCTTAGATGCCAGAAATCAAGATGAGTTCATTGAAAATAGCAGTTCAATATTCGCCGCGCACTCCAAATTGTTTGATTACCACGATAACATGGTTGTAGCAGCCTTTGAGAGGTGACTAGTTGATCAGCTATCACCTAAACCACAAGACCCATCTTTAGTTGGTACTGATAACGCATCAAAACACTCACGTGTGATAGAAAAAATGCCACCTAGTTCACAGAGTTACAAAAGTGGTTAAAAATTAAAAATATTGCTTTTCCTGATACAGAATTTAATATAGATCTTGTACTGATCCCTCCTGGCAACTGCTACCTGACTTTTACCTGTTGCAAAATTTATTGCTTTACAATTTGTATGCTCTATTTGAACATGAATACTTTCTCAAGGGGAGGTTCAGATTACTATGGATGCTTGGAAGTAGGTTGGGTTTCCTAACCTAGTCTAACTATACAAACATTTACCACAATAACAGGATAGGTTTATTTACAATGAAAACTGGAAATTATAATTTGATTCTAGCAAAATTAAATAAAACTGAAAATAAACGAGTACATAATTCAAAGAAACAGTGTTTAATAAAATCCTATTGATTCTTCCTCGACTTTGTAAAAAGTCTACGCCTCTGGTCTAGTTTGGATTCAAACCTCTCCAAATAGTACTACGCTTTTAAATCTGAAAACATATGATAAAAACGTGGTATAACGGTGAACAGATTTGTTTAATAAATTACGAGGGATAATAACTAATCAGTGTAAATAACGTGGCGTATTAATGGTGCGAGGATGGGATTACATACTGAGTAAGTACGGGATTTGCTTTCTTTCTAATTTAAGTTAGAAATGGTATTTGATGGTGAAACAGGAACAATAGGTTTTATTCACGTGTAGGGTTAATTTCGGGTTGGTTGAGGGGGGATATTATGTAGCGATGAATAATGATAGAAGTTAGGTTGGAGTATGTCTATATAGGATGACTAAATAAAAGGTAATGGAAGAAGTAGGCATGATATAATTTGTGTAGGGTGACAGGTGGTAATTTATAAGGGGATGAAGACGATAGGGAAGTTATAAGGGTAATATGATAAGTAACGGAAGTGGAACTGTGATGAATTTTTGGATATAGGAAAATCTTTTTTTTCGGGGCGAAAACCGAAACCGTCAAAGGGAGAGAATTAAAGGGATAATATTGGTCGTGACAATAGAGAATGTTTCAGAGCAAGATACCACCGTCAGGAACTAGGAGATGATGATGAATGTATGTGAACAAGCAGGAATATGTGTGATTTCAGGTTGACGGGATAAAATGAATGCAAGAATGATTATAAGAACAGGCAGGAATATTACTGAGTTATTTCAGGCAGGATAATAATTGGGTGATCGAATGGCTAGTCTGGGTATGATAATAATAAGAATAGGGATAATGATGAGTGGTTTCAGGCAGGAGAGTAATAATGCGAGTCATATAATAATCTTGAATGGGAAACTATTGCTTATATAGAGATTTTGGTGAGAGTGGAGAGAGTGGGAGAGTGAACAACTGATAACATTTTTAAATAAGGTAAATACAGTTGTGGAAGGTAGGAAATAAGTTTTGAGGAACTTATTTACAAGGATAGGAATGTTTAGGAAGGATCTGAAGGATCATTACAATCTTGTGAATCCTGCTGAACAGCATAAATATGAAAACGCAATTGAAAATACTTGGGGAATTTACAAGTCATACTAAGACCAGCACATAAATAAAAATAGTTACTACGATGACGCCGTAACGCAAATGTGGGAAGAGTAGTTGGAAAATGTGATAGTGAGGTGTGGGAAACAGTTCTCGGGGTAACGGCAGAACTATTAATAATTTCGGTAATGACAGTGATTCAGAAGACGTGGATGCTGATTATTTTTGCGTATGTACATATTTCACAAATTATGTTACATTTTAGTATTATTCTTTTTCTTGTATTTTTAAATAATTAAAACGTTGTATTAAAGTATTTTTAAGCTTTAAATATGAAATTAAAATTTATATATTTACTGAGAATTGTATTTCTATGATTATAAACCACTCACTGCATTTTCTCTGGATTATAGCATTGTAGATCTAGTCAAATATTAAAAATCAAATATTAATTACAGCTTAACTGAATGTTCATTTTCTACACTTGTGCTTAATAAATCCCACAAATAACATTTGCGCGCGAATCCACTTTATCAAGCACTCTAGGATAAAAATTAAAGCACCAAATATTTTCCTTGCACTTATAGTATTATACATGAGAATGGTAACTTAATGCGTTTAATATAAGTACTCGATAGAGTTATAAACCATTTAATACAATGTTATAAAAGTATTTGTATGGTTTTAAAAATAAACGTAGCGGTTTGAGTGTCACCATTTTAAGTGGAATTATTTTTATAGCGCTCCAACATGACGCACCTAGTGCTATGTCATTTTGTTGCTGGTATAACTCAATGAGTGTATTTCTTAATTCAACGTCCCCGGTGACAAAACCTGGATAATTACAACTTTCTAGCTTAAATACCATGTGTTAGAACGACAAAGACATATTATGTTGTGCATTGTAAATATAAGTGCTAAGCAAAAATTGAAAATTATTCCTTTTAAAGACTATAGCGGTTGTATTTTATTATGTTGTTTGTATTAAAAAGGGAAATATTTCATGTAAAATTTTTCGACACTCGAAAGGGGAACGCACAAAACGGAAAAAACACCTTTCTTTTTGTAAACATTTTAAATGAAATGTAAAATTTGATTTCTTGAAATTTAATTACAATGGTTTAATAATTATACAATGTCCTAATTACATTTCACCTATTTAAACAATACCACTTCAAAGGATAAAACTAAAAGCGTAACCACCTAAACTGTTTATCGTGTCTTCAAATATATTCTGTTGTCAATCCATATGTTACTGATGTTTCTTTGAGGTAACTGAGTTGCCTTTTAAGTGAAATTTTATATTTAAAGGTTTACATTCACCGATACGTTCCCCTGAAAAGTGGAATGCACATTAAAGTATCTAGCTTCATAACAGTCAAGAAATCTGCTAATCTGAAAATTAACGATTATTGTTTTTTGTGTACCGTTATATCATCTTTATATCCTGCTTCACAAAATTCAGACGAAACTGCTGGTTATCCTTACTTCAGTGAGGCTTTAAATTATCATCCAGTTGAGTTGCCCATTGAAATAATTGATTACAAAAAATTAGTTGATCTCTCAATAAATTTTTATTGTGTCAAAGCCAAAAAAGTGGAACACCTTAAAGATGTATTGCAAAATTTATTTTACATCCTTCCCCCCTGCTAGATGGTGGCCTGAGAATAATAATACATTTTGCAATTTTGAAAATGTTACCGATTTTTCTCCACGAAAACGTTCTAATATTTGCTCCTCAAGTCTGTAGCTTAATGATAAGGTCATATGAATCACTTTTTTCTCAAAGCACAGTGCAATAGCAGATATAAATGTAGACTTTTGTTCATCACCAAATTATGAGTATTTTTGAAATACTCAACAAGCATTTGACCTTTTGAGGGTTCATTCAGAGTAATGGTGGTTGATAATAATAGAGATGTCCAAGCGGAATCTCCAAAGTGTTTCGCCATTCCTCTAATTTATGTTCAAAGGGAACTTTAGTACCCATCACGTAAGTATTTAGCAGTCTTTTATTGTGATTGCGCTTGCTCCCTTTGAAAACATTGAAGTACGCATTTTGACTTTACAGAAATAATTTTTGTTAATAACCCAGAAATAAGCGAAGATTTTGTATTGTGAAGCAAACCATGATAATGGATAGTAATTATTGCAGTGAAGATTATTGGTAAAAACGTACGGACGAAATATTCATGATTTCAGCTGGTTAGAAGATCAAGTACACATCTTTAATGTACAATGAATCCAAAACCGAGTAGGAACTAACTAAATAATATTTACAGGGTTTCTATTAATATCTATTTACAGCAGGTTATTAATTACGGTGGAATAATATATTTTTAATGGCTCTTAGTAATTAGCGGAAGCTTTAGTAAAACAGAATTGGTAGTGTTTACGAGGTATTAGACTGTTTGAAATTGAAAATGAATACTTTCGTATTGTATTTTCGGTGCAGGCACGCTTAAAGCGTCTGTCTGGGTCCTTGAAAGAGACCCAGCGGAATGAGAGCATATGCAGCGCGTCTGGCGGTTTTGTTTAGTAACGGCGGAGGGTAGAGACGGCTTCTGGTTGGGATTCTAATTCTGTGATTGGTGGATAGACTGGCGTAACAAAACCCTTACAGAAAAATTAATTAACGAAATGGTGAAAGAATAGTCAAAATGATCGCATAAAGATTGCAAATAAAAACGTTGAAGGAATAAGTCTTTCAGATAACCACTATCTGGATAAACATCATATACTTTAAACAATATATATATATTTTAATAATTTCCTTTCAATATTTTCTATAGCAGTATATGGATATTATAGAAAGTGTTCCAAATCATATCACAATATTCAAGTACTGACCTAATTAAGGAAAAATATAGGGTCAAAATAGCTTCAGGTTTAGAAAATGAATTTCTATCTCTTATGAACAAGCCAAACATTTTGATAACCGAGGAACAAATATGGTGAATATTTTCTTTAAAACTCAAACGACTGTCAAATATGACATTTAAGTCTTTAATATCCAATACACGATTAATGTAAATGGTGTTTATACTGTAATCATAACAAATTTCATTATGTATCCTAGTATAAGACAATACAGTGATGTATACTATCCAATTGATCCTGTAGAGGCCTCACAGTCGTCAAATGCCCTAATTTGAGAGAATATTTTAAGATCATCCGCAAATAAAAGATATTTGCTAGATATTATATTCACAGTACCATTAATAAATATAAGAAATAAGAGTGAGCCTAAATTCGAGCCATGAGGTACTCCAGAGGTAGCAAAAAAGTATTCAGAAGTAAAATTGTTGTAGTATACGTACTGGTCAGAGATCAATGATACTTACGTTTAAGGTAGCATGAAACAAAAACGTCTATGATACTGTAAAGCACAGCATTAAATTAAGCGCATGCCGTGTTAACATCCGAACAAGTTAATAAAAATGACCAGTCAGTATCAGAAAGTGTTTTGTATAACCCAACGAAAATTGTGATATATATTGGCAGAGCATAATGGGAAAATTGGCTTACAAAACTGTTGTTGGACTGTAATAGCAAGTGCAGTATGGTGTGCATCTTTCAGTATGGAAGGGTATCAATCATGAGAGACAGCACAATTGAGATTGCTTGTAACTAAGTCCAATAAAAGATCATTCTGTATTTACAATGCGGTATATTGAGTTAAGCTAAGCACATTCAAAAAATTGTTCATTAAATTATATTTAACATCTGAAACATGGCGATTTTGAAACTTCGGGCCACCAAGAATCAATAAATTTTCGTATTAAAGGCATAAACGTTGTAAAACATCAAAGAATGTTCGCAAATCGTTCACAACAATATCCGATGGAACGTATATAACAAACATAAATACACTTAAATTATTGAAATAACACTTCACCCAACTACGTCAATAAGCGGTATTAGACTGTACAATTCACCAGTGTCAATTGATCTACATCTGATCTCATTTTTTATAGGAAGGGCCCCACCGCTCTTTTTATTGGTCACTATCCGTTGTCTTTCACCAGAGAGGAAAGTTTCCACTATACCGATGATACTGCATTCAATAGCTACGATAGACGCATGAGAGTCAACCATTTTTGATCTTAAACCACGAACATTCTGAAAGTAACAACTAAGCCCATAGTTACCTTTACATTTACGCTCTTTCCTGCGCGATTGGAGCGCCCCGTGCCAGTCTCCCGCCAAGGTGTGCTAGTGTAAAATGACTATAATCGCTCGGTTGCAAGACGTATTTAAACTTGCACGTAAATCACCAGTGATTTTCGTGTAATTAAAAATTTTTGTTGAATTCTGTTTTCGCGCGGTTATATTGTGTAGTTTTTGCATAGTAGTAAGTAAAGTTTCTTGTTACTTTAAACTTATAGTCTTCAATTGCTACCTATGCGAATCCAATACATGAGGCACTTCTGTAAAGTTGCATTCATACCAATCATGGCTTTTCAATAAATGCATACATATTCTCAACAGTACCTGTGAAAGTGCATTTTTTTTTAATTTTTTCTACTTAGGTATTAATTTCACTTCTCAGTAGCAAAACAATTATTGTTTGGTGATCCTCTTCTAGGATTTTTATAAGCAATTTGAAATAGTAGTTCAATTACTTAAATCCACCGGTCACTATAGAACAAATTTTTAAGCTACTTATTACGTTATTAGTGGATACATGTACAAATCCAAGCTTATAATAATAATTATGTAGAAATATTTAATCTTGGTGTTCGTTAGATAACATGGCAGATTCACGGCATTGGTCGAAATTTTATTGAAATATATAAATCTTGTCCATGTTTGTGGCAAATTAAACCACAAGATTACACCAATAGGAATTTAAGAAATGATGCATACAATCAATTGGTAGATTTTTGCAACAAAACACATCCAGAAGCTAATCGAAATTACCTTGTCAGAAAAATACAAAGTTTTCGGGGTCTTTTTCGAAAAGAAATGAAAAAGATGGAAGACTCGATGCGAAGCAGGGCCGTTATGGATAACATTTATACTCCGACATTGTGGTACTTCGACCTGCTTCTGTTCACTATTGACCAGAAACTACCAACGCCGAGTATTTCAAATATCAAGGAAGAAGAAGAAGAAACAGAAACAATGTAAGAATTTGGATTACCAGGCACTGATGGTGATGTTACAGAAGGAAATAATACGCAGCTAATTTTTGTGCCTACCTAGCTACTGAAAATGTAAAGCATGTACAAATTAAGCTTTCCTTTGGCTAACATTTCATCCTACCTATCAACTTTTCCATTTGAATTGAAATACTTGATATAATTATCTCGACTATTTTTGGCAGCTATGATAGCTTTTTTTTTCTTACAACTTCCTAAGTTTATCATATCAATCGCATTGTTTCGCCAGTCACACATCTGCAATTCTTTAGTTACCAAATTTTCTTGATAAAACGAAGTTAATATTGTGTATGAAGTATCGCGCATACAAAATTAAATTAGAATACTATTCTAAAGCCACTATTGAACAAAATCGGCTTTCATAATAAAAATACATATTCTATTTAAGGTTTGTGACGTGCAAAAATCGATATAGGATCTACTGTATCATTTTATCTGGTTACTATTTCTAAAAGCTACCTTAAATAAGTATATGCGACTTAAACATTTGGTAATGTGCTATGAACTTATTCCTATCTATTTCATTACTATAATGATTTCAAATTTCTGTATTTACGGCATTTACTAATGAGTGTGATGGATTAAATGATTTCAGCACGCTTACTTTTCTACGTTATACAAAATTATTCCTTTACTGTAGCTAATTTCTACTTCACATATGATTTTCTTTTATGACGTGTACGTTTCTACATTATACAAAAACTATTTCTCTCTCGTATCCACCTTTGTATTTCAAAAGTTTACTCGTTTTTAGTTCCACTAGTTTAAGGTATTAAAGCTTTCTGTAGTTATCTACCATTTACAAAAAAAAAATTAATTTCAATTAATACCTATAACAACATCTCTGAGATGTCCGTAGTTCTGGTGATTGGTATACTTAACTCTGAAAAGGGATCTGTTATTTTGCTATTTCTTAATAAATACACTGTATAAATAACGGTTTATTCTATTAACAATACATAAAATGCTATTGTGGTAGCAATCATTGATAGGAATATTTTTCAAGTTGAAATTTGTTTCTTGAGGCGTTGGCTTTATTTTCAAAACCGCCATTGTTGCGGAATGGTTGAAATTTCTATAAAATTTTCCTATTTCTATTTCGTAGATGTTAAGCATCATTTTTTTGGAAAATTTTCACAATATAGTATCACTTTGTTGTATATAGAAGTGAAAAAATCGCTATTAAAGGCGGATGTGATAAAAATATTTCACTCCATCCACATATTTTCGGTAAGCCGTATCACTTCTCGTTAACGTCGTTGTAATTAGAACTTCTCTTTGAGGTTTCAAATACAAAAGAATTTAATATTACTTCTTCAAGGAAATACATGTCAGCAATTGTTTAAGACATCTACACACACGCTCGTATTCGACCTGACATGTAACACCTCAATGAATAAACACCGTTCTAATCCTTTATATTCGTTTTAGCACTTAAGTTTCCATATAACTTTACCGTTACGATTACATCAAAGATCCTGTTTACATTTGGTTTTGTCTTTATTGATGTAACAAGATAGTAGGTAAGATTGGAGAATTTTGGAACACCACCACATTTCCAAGGCCCCACATTTCCAAGGTTGCCACAAAAACAAGTTCCCCACCGTACCAAGGTCAAAAAAGCGCAATGTGTGACCTAATTACATATCATTACCACAAAACCACGGTCACAAACCCCGATTTCATGTTCCACAACTACAAGGCCATCCGTGTGACATATCATTACCACAAAACCAAGGTCACAAACCCCGCTTTCCTGTTCCACAATTACACGGCCATCCGTGATACCTAGCACGCATTCGTGTTCCACTATTACAAGGTCACCAGTCTGAGCACGATCGCACAATAACAACACCCAAATGCTACTCTAGCCCACTTGCATGTTTTTGCTCACTTTTTTTTGCTCACCCTCACTTTTTATCAAAATAAAAGAAAAACGATATGTTAATATATTTAATTGATGTATTACTCAGATATATGATTTTCTTTAGGAATAAAACATTTTGATTTAGTACAAGTGCAGAAGGTCCTGTCCACTTCCGTTTCAGTACATCTGCGCGGACGTGGTGCGAGGAGCTGAGCATACGTGCAATGTGGTGCCCATCGTAGATGTTCCTGTAACGGATTGACATCTGGCTGCCATCGGTTTATTCTAACCCCACACATGAAACATTCAACCGTATCGTCTGAAGATGTGGAAATGAATCCTGCTGCAGCAAGCGATGAGGGTGAGTGAACTCCAGACCATGTTCGATACGTTAGTAAGCGTTTATCGCAACAGTTGTAATACTGAGGATAATAAACGTTTGGGTCACACATGTTATCATCAGCGAAAACAGTATGATACTGACAGTAAATAATGTATTCTATACAATATATACAACATATATACAACATATATACAACATATATATATACAACAGATATACAATATGTACAATATGTACAATAGATAAAAATAGATACAGTAAAAAAGACTACTCGGCTACGTAGCACACCTCATCACACAGTATACATGAGTCATCATCGTACACATCGTATAACTGTGTGAGAGGCGCCCTACACGACGAGCACCAATAATATTCGTACGACAGGTGGTATCGAGCAGTCCAGCGCTCCATATGCATATGATGGTCCGCTACGCGGTAATCTCCTGGTTTCAATCGGGCGAAACAGCAATGACACAAATTCATGAAGTCCACCAGATGGTATCGAACATATATTGATACAATGTGGGCATATGCTGTTACACGGCTTGCCGCAAAGTGCTCGCGTATTACCTTGCTCATTTCGGTATACCACGCTGAATTCCACTGAACCAGTTCATAATTATTTCGTAGCACTTTGGTTATGGAAGCCGGTAGTATTCCTTCCTTTTCAAAATTTACCCAGTTCGGAATTAATTGACATGTCCGTCGCGTACTAAGTTGAAATAGGGTTTGTGGTTGGTACACTGCAGGAGTCTTCCAATCGTCTTGCACTGGAGTAGCTGACATCGGTAACTATGGTATATGTAAAAACCCCTCCCTTTAAGTATACGAATAATACTGAGTGGGGATATGTAACCTTGTGTGGTGACCTTGCTGTGGCAAAGTGGAACAACCTTGGAAATAAGTATGCCTAGGAATCCTTGAAGTAGTGGTGAATACAAGGTTGGAAAAAAAAACAAAATGAGTAACAGCCTTGAACGAAAAGAAAACCTTGAAAAGGTGTAACCGACAAGACCGCTAAAGCAATGTGTGGTACAATCGTGAAGGTCACGTAAGTAGCCTTGAGGAGGACACATAGTGGGGAGAGTGTCATATATAAAGAGAGGAATGTATGTAAAGCCAGTATCGTATATAATGGATAACATCGTACGTCAAGCCATAGAAAAGGCGAAGATTATCGGTGCTATAAGTTCAAGTAAATATTGCGATATTTTGCTTAATAATGTGCATTATTTCTTAAATAAAAGTAAAACAAAGTTTGTTAGTGTCGGTCTATCACCCAAATTTGGATTTGAGCCAGTCGTAAAACTCGGTGGAACGAAGAGTGGTGGAGTGGTGTTTGACAAGCAGGAATGGCGTATACTTATGGATAATCAAGGGTGATTACTAATTATTTCTACAGTCCTGAAGGAACATGGCTACCTACCAAACTGGGATCGAAGACTGTCTCGTACGAAAATATTAACAAGAAAAAATTATACGCCTCTGTGATAGTGACGAAATTGATATCTATTTAGGATGGGAGTCTATAGAACAGTTATGGAAGCTTTTGAAGATAATATATTACCGATTGGACTTGGCAGATACTGTGAACTTTCCAGAGTTTTATAAAACCTAATAAAGTCGGCAGCGATAATTCCTGAATGTAACATTCACCAAGTTATAGGTCCATTGCGTGATGTATTTGAGGTCAACATAGCCTGCCTTCTGGAAATGGAAGCATTTGCCAAGGAGAAACTATATATGGATATGGATCTTGCCAAACCTACAACTGAAAGGGGGTAACGCTTGTAGTCAATAGTGGATAGTATTAGATGTTAGTCAATATGTGGATGTGTTATAGTGCGGAGTCGTGGCCTAAAGCTGTAGATTGTGTTAGTGCAGTCCAAAGACTAATATGCCAGTTACAATCATTAGAATTCGATGCTGATCATGAAAAGTGTATGGAATGGGTAGATTTAGTGATGACTATTTAAATAATCTAGTTAATAAGTATGGGGAGGAATACGCCTTTGTGAAAATACTTAACATCGCATGTAGGTGATATAGAGTGTATTTGTTGTATAAAGCGATTAATAGAAGACCTTAAAGAAATATCATTGGAGCAATTTATACACGAAATAGAAAGATATTTACCGAATTTTGAGCCATCAGATGACGACTCACCCAGTGAAGAAGGTGTGCGTTAATGAGTCCAAAAACGTAGTTCACTACATAGTAGTATGGGAGTTGGCGCACAGGCATGCGCGAAAAGGAGAATGGGAACAAATAGCTAGAGATTCTGCACGATTTAAAAAAAGAAGAGATGACTTTGGTAATATAATTTCACCAATTCTCGAAAAACAGCATCGTGAATGTGTGTTTGTCAGACGCTTTAGTAGTATGTAGTGATATATATCTATAGGACAGTACTAATAAAAAAAATTTAAAAAAAAAGATCTGTTTATTGCATATTAATATTACAATATGTATAATTAAGGTTAATTAGCGTATTACACAATGTCTTTGGTAGAAATCCAGGAGTTGTGAGAAGTATCAAATCCCAACCACTTAACGAGAGCTTTATTTCCTTGACGTCGGATGACACGTTCAACTAGATGAATGTCTGGATGTTTAACACTTTGTAGTTCGGGCTCATAGAACCGACCTTGAATCCCTTCATCTCGACTATCACGTAATGTATAGGTGAGTGGGCTTGAACGTTTAACTGTTGATATTCGAAAGACTTCGTAACTCCAATTAGGTGTGTACCCCTTAGAGAATATGCTTCTATGTTTGCTGATGCGTACATGTTCCCCCACTCTAAATTTAGGTGTTTTACGGTCAAGAATTTTTTGACATTTTAAATGTTTTGAAATAGATGCACTATTTTTTTCCGATACATCTACCGGTTTGTATCCAGTTGTTCTATGCTTTCTTGAATTATACTCGGCGACAATGTGCGGTAATATTGATAGCCACTTATAGGATCCTTGCATGCTGAAGGTTTTCCACATTATTGCTTTAAGGGTGCGATTTACACGTTCCACTATACTACTTTTCAAGGTGGAATAACTACTGTAATGATTGATATTAAATTTTTCATTACTTTTTGAATTCAGCATTATAGAACTCAGTTCCCATATCAGTTTGTATATGTGTAGGTGTCCTTTTCAAACCAGACAAAAGGTTATCCATTACATCCGCGACCAGTTTACCATTCTTACGTTTGATGGGAAAAGCCCAGACATATTTAGAGAATGCATTTATTATTACTAAAATGTATCGAAATCCTTTATTCATCCGAGCATATGGTATCATTTCCACTAAATCAGCTTGAAATAGATCATTTAAACCTTTTAGTACAACACAACGCCGCGGAAAATTTCTTCTTGCAGGTTTGTGCAGTTCTTCGACAACATCGGCTTTACTCATTTTTTTTGTGCTTTGGATTTTACTACGAACTCTACGTTGAATATCGCTGCAGTTGAAAACTTTACAAACGTCGGCATGGTTACACGAATTACATCGTTCCTCTTAAGATGTTGACCAATTACATCCTTTGCCAGCTCAAATGTTGTACCATCTATGTTAAGCTCAAGAGTTGGATGACTCCACCTGCAATGTACTATAGTACCGTCGTTACAGGGATAGGTATATTGATCACCGACGCCGGTAGATACACTAATTGTCTTCTTTGCGGCGATTCCAGAAAATGAAATGAAAGTTTCATAAGACAGATCGATATGATCAACAATATGTTTCCCAAATTTATCCACTGTCATTTGATGATGAAGATGACCGCCAAATTTATCTATTGGCATCACTGGTGGACGTATAGTACTATCTGTAGTGATAGTCGTAGTAACAATGAAAGGAAATGACTGTAGTGGTAGGTTAATAACAAGTTCTGTTACTTTATTACTTTTGCGTTACGTAGTTTGTCAATTATATATATTATTTCGTTGTGATTGCTAGTATTTCCTGCTGACATAGATCCTAATAATTCCCTTAACCAATCGACTAACTTATTCGGATTATTCCACGGTACAAACTCAATAGGTTTATTATTGTATCGCAATAGCTGCAGTCCACCACTTCTTTTGGATATAGAAGTTGTTCGAGATCTGGTGGCTGGAGGTGCAATAGATGATGTGGCAGAACGTTTTCTAGGTTGAAGTAATGGTTTAATGATTTCAAGGTACTTCTTACTATTAGTTCCTCGGATTTGATTATCAGGGTTATAATTACGTCGGGCAGCATGCGTACGACGCAAAATGTCATTGTAGTGCTGTAGATCCCTCTTTTTGTATCCCGTAGGAACTTTTTAAAAAGTAGTTCATATAATCCCGGTGTTTCCTCATAATCTAGGGATGATCCATCGGGAAGAGCGATTCGCAAATTTTCTCCAACAAAATCTAGTTCAGCATCGCCTATAAAAAATTTCTCTTCTTCAGGAATAAAATGCACACCGTACGTTAAGTCATATTCATCTTCGGTATCTCTAAAGATACCTTCGACGTAGTATTTCGCTAATCCTTGGTATTGATTAAGATACTCTTCAAAGGCGGGTTGAGATCCAGCAGCTAGTAGTTCCGATTTCAATTGTTGTAAAGTAGGAATTTCCACCTCGTCGTCATGTGTGACATCAGCAATTACAGATTCCTGTAGAGGTGTGGGAATGGTGTCAGGAACAATAGTACGCGGCTCCTTACGTATTCTAGAGGATTTCGGTGTATAATGTAAAAATACTTCATTTTCATGTGCAATGGACTCCTTTTTTCCGACTTCTGGCGTAAGGGGTTCAGCTTTGATGAGAGAACCATCATTTTTAGTAATTAATTGTTTTAATGGTTGTGTAATAGGTTTAAAGTGTGCCTCCATTTCACGTTCTGTAAGTGCAGTATCTTCTTTCAAACTAGCATATTTCTGTTGTATACTCTTGCGAGCACGCAAAATGTCTTGTACTAAGCGCTCCTCCATTACGACTGTACGTTGACAGTCCTAGTAGATTATTTATACTGCAATGAAACAGTCAAATCTCTTAAGGTAACGGTCGTTATTAACATCGCTTTCTTTATCAATCACAAGAAATCCCAATTTATCACGCCAGCAACAGCAACACAAGTCTTTAAATTTATCAAATGACATATCGACATTAACGTGATCATCGTACACATGCTTGAGATTAGTGTGATCTTGTTGAAAAAGTACAAGTAAATTCGCACTATCACGTATAAGCTGTTTTGGAATTGAAGAATACGTTTGACACAGATAGAAACAATCATTATTTCGATGTCTGCCAAAACAAAAATGATCTCTAATTTCGTTTTGTTTATGACGTGCTACATCATCAAAAATCATTATTGAATTTTTACGGGACTCACTGGGAGGTATAACATCACTATTATCACTATATTCGAAATACCTAATTTCCTTTATGGGTGCCAGTAACTCCCGCAGGTACTGGTATTTAGGTTGGATAAGATTTGCAATATATATAGACATTTTCAAAACGTACGCCATTTGGATGTTCTAATAAGCTAATCATAACATTGGTTTTTCCACAGCCGGATGGTCCGACGATTATACCTCGTTTACATCCCCCTTTTAGTAAACCGCGGTGTTTAGAGTACTGCTCCTTGTTAGGAGTAATGTCATAATTTTTGATAGGTAATTCTGTGTCTTGCGGAATGAAACGGATGTCACCCATTATGGTACTAAACCACGACTTGTATGACGCTTCTATATATATATCCACAACATGCAGAAAGTAGTTTAGTAGTGAAGTGTCAGTCTGTGTGGTATGAAGTATACATCCCAGCGTCAGAGGAAAAAAAAGGTTCAGGATTAATTAATACTTTAATAAATAAATTACCCGTGGAGTTGCATATACCCGGATATCGATATTGTGGGCCAGGCACCCGTTTACAAAAACGATTAGCTCGTGGCGACAAAGGTATTAACGCATTAGACGAAGCGTGTAAAGAACACGATATTGCATACTCCCAGTCAAACGATCTAGGACAACGATACATAGCAGATAAGACTTTACAACAAAAAGCTTGGAATAGATTTCGTTCTACCGACGCTACCTTTGGAGAAAGGGCAGCTGCATTAACCATAGCTGGCATAATGAAAGGAAAACGGACAATGGGAATGGGTGGCAAATCACGGAAAGGACAAAAGAAATTGGGAATGGGAAATAAATCGCGACGAAGGAAGCATTCTCGCAGAGCAATTTCGTTTAACAAAGCAGTCCTTCTAGCCCGACGTCGTGTTGGTGGTAAACTTCGATCATCTTTAAAAGCGACAATACAGCAAGCCTTGAGCGCTCTAAAACACAAAAAAATTATGTCACCCAAGAGCAGAATATTGCCAACACCAAAACGTGGGGGATTCATACCTCTTATTCCCCTCTTTGCAGCATTAGGAGCCTTAGGGTCTCTAGGTGGCGGTGCTGCGGCAGTCGCAAAAGCGGTAACTGACGCAAAAGCTGCGACAAAAACGTTAGACGAAACCAAACGACACAACCAAGCAATGGAAGCAGCTGTATTAGGAAAAGGTTTATACATAAAGCCATATAAACGAGGGTTAGGTATATATTTACAACCGTATTCAAAAAACTCCCACTGAAGCTACCACGTCACGCCTTAAGTAATGTTGAGCTATCAAAATTTGTGGAGCAATTACAGATTCTCTATTTTAGAGGGATATATATGCGAGATAACTTACCTACACGAATGCATGCGAATGAATGTGGTATTGTGAACCTGGATGATCAAACTAACAAGGGTACACACTGGACAGCTTACATTAAGCGTAACAGGCATATTACATATTTTGATAGCATAGGACATATTAAACCACCCTTTGAATTACTCCACTATTTTAACAGTGATGGTAGCAGAAACACAATTGAGTATAACTTTACCAAGGTTCAAGATTTTGATACATACAACTGCGGTCATTTAGTCTTACACTTTTTATATGACTACTCGTACTGATTTTCAGTAGTCGTTACGTGATCGTAATGTCGTACACATTTACATTTACCGGCAAAAAGTGTATCTTGCAAGCAACCTTTAATCCACCGATTTTTCATGAGAATGAGTCGGAATACGTAATGGGATTGACTAGTTTTGAATCTTTCAATACTATACAGAATGTTACTTCAAAGAATAACCAACTCGTATTTGGAAACGATAAAATTACAATACCACCAGGATCATACGAAATCGCGGATGTGAATAAATATATTAATGAGTTAGTGAAAAGATCGAAAGCATTTATGCATTTACAAGCGAATAGTAATACTATGAAAGCAAGTATGAAAGCAACCCATGACATTAACTTCCATGTGGAAAATTCGATGGGACCTATTCTGGGATTTAATAAAACTGTTTACCAGGCTCAGAAAGTGCATACCTCTGATACTCCTATTAACATTATCAAAACTCATTAATTATCGAGTGCAATATAACAAGTGGTAGTTTTAAAAATGGTGAAACATCACACATAATTCATCAGTTCTTTCCCAGTGTACCAGCGGGGTATAAAATAATAGAGTCCCTCAACATGTCATCTATCTACCTATCAATACATCTACCATTTCGACAATAACACTTAAAATAGTAGACCAAGACGGAGATCTCGTCAATTTTAACGGGGAAGTCATAACGATAGGACTACATTTAAAGAAAATATGGTGACGCGCTATAACACATGTGCATGTACCCAGTGCAAATCAAACTATAAAAGATCAAAGTGTGGAAAGGTGAGAGTCAGTAAGCGTTCAGCACCCAAAGCATTGACACCGCAGAACAAAGCATTATTGGAAAGTCTCGGCTTTACAGTACTACAATGAGTATATTAAACGTTAATGAAAAAGTTGTCGTTGATAATGCTATCGTTAATTCCGAACTGCACACCCATCAGCCATACACTACCAGATTTGGAAACAATGATGAAATCAGGATACCCATTCAGGAAGACATGTGCACTCTACCATCCGAAAGCTATGTCTACGTAGAGGGACGATTATTACGTCAGGATGGTACTGTCTCTAACACCGCAAGGTTCGTTAATAACGGTATCGCATTTTTATTCAGTGAAATTAGATATGAAATGAATGGAATAGTGGTAGATTCCGTAACGAAAGTAGGATTAACGTCGACAATAAAAGGATTGGTATCATTGACGTCCAATGATCTCGCCCGTCATGAAAATGCAGGTTGGTTTCCTACTGCAAACAGTACCCTAACAAATGCTCAAGGATACTTTAACGTTTGTATACCGTTGAGAATGCTACTTGGATTTGCCGAAGATTACAATAAAGTGATTTTGAACATTAGACAAGAACTGGTATTAATTCGTAGTAACATTGATACCGACGCAGTAATTTCAACTGTAGAAGAAGCATTACAAGTTAACATAGATAAGATATATTGGAAAGTTCCACACATCATTCCAGCATTAGCAGAGGAGCTGGCGTAAACGAAATACATTGATAAAAATGTAAATACGCCAGTAGCATTTAGAAGTTGGGAAACTCACATATATCCCGCCGTTCCAGCAACAGATAAGCATACATGGGCAATCAAAACATCTACTAGTATAGAAACACCTAGATACATTATTATAGGATTTCAAACTGGGCGAGAGAATAATGTTATGCAAGATAACGCAGATTCGATAAATGTGCACTAAATAATATTCGCGTGCTCCTGTACACGGATCGTTATCCGTATGACAATCTCAACGTTAATTATGATAACAATTGCTTTGCTACGTTGTATGAAATGTTTGCTAAATTCCAAATGTCGTATTACCAAAGAGAGGGGCAACCATTACTCACCCCCACGCAATTTACCACAGCTGCACCGTTGATTGTCGTAGATTGCTCAAATCAAAAAGAAGCATTACACTCTAAAGCAGTAGTTCTTCGTGTGGAGTTTGAAACAGCAACATAGCTGCCAATACGACAGCATACTGTGTTATACTCCACGATCGTTTAGTTACATACAACGCGTTAACCAAAGCAGTACGACAGTTGTAATACAATGTCCGTCATAATCGATGTACAAGGGTTCAAAATTTCAAAAGCTTTTATACCAAAAGAACTCGCCATTTATAATGGGAAAGAAATTGCCCATTTTGTTTTTAAATCACCGTATCCCTGGCATACGTTGGATGCAGAGAGTAGTCGTCAAGCTACTTGGTTAATGCATAACCAGCACTGTATTAAATGGGAAGAAGGGTATACACCACCACACCACTTTCGAAGAATGCTCGAGAGATTGATTCAGCCAACAGATTCTATCTATGTCAAGGGTAGAGAGAAAGCAGATTACATCAGAAAATTTGTGACCCAGCCTGTTATTGAA
This sequence comes from Vesta saturnalis, assembly GCA_036346205.1. Taxonomy (NCBI): domain Eukaryota; kingdom Metazoa; phylum Arthropoda; class Insecta; order Coleoptera; family Lampyridae; genus Vesta; species Vesta saturnalis. The sequence goes on from JARFJB010000108.1 coordinate 184,553, forward strand.
CTTGAGGAAAGTCCACCTCTTCCTGCTATGCAACCCGTTTGTTACTTTCATTGTAAATCATTATGTCACTGCGCTTTGTCTACGGTATACTATTTATATAATACATATATAATGCAATAAGTCTTGTACACATTTTTTAATAAAAAAATAGTAAATAATCATTCTCGTATTTTTTTTTATTTATGGAACATAGTATTTGTATAGCATATATTCTCTTAATAACGAATTAGTACATAATATCAATATATGTTAAGCAACTAAAGGAATAATACAAATTATTATTAATATTAGTTTCATTATGGAGAGACTATAGGAAAAAAACTAGCAAGTGTCAGTACCCAAACTATTCTTCTTTCGGTTAATACAAACTCATTTGCTTAGCAACCTGCAATAGTTCGCTCAACGGATCAGCATTCTCCAATTCCGGTATTTGCCAATGCCCCCACGCCAATGTGGAACACGTATCACGTAGTCGATATCGTTTGTTATCCTGGGACCTAAAGGCAATTTTGTTTAACATTTCGGTATATATATCATGTAAGGTTGATCGAAACACAAGCATTTTACACATTACTGTTTTATCCGACCCCTCCGCAACCGCTTTGTAGTCTACTTCCGTCAACACTTTCTGAATAACAACTTTCTTAACACCTTTCGCTTTCTTAACAACTTCATTATCAGCAAGCTTCAGACAGTATGACTTCGATCCAGCACCATAAAAATAATGAATTTCTTTCCCTGCGTACTCATCTTTCATTCGTCCAACAACGGAAGCAGTCGTAGGAATACCATGCAACTCATTATGATAGTTGGAAGTATCATATTCGTCTAAATTATTTCGCATGTGTGCATACATATCATCAGTTACTATCTCAACAATCAAAGAATCCGTGTCAGTATAGAGCAACGTGACAGTCTTACCATAATGAGCTCGTAAGATATCATAAAAAAACCGATACATTATAATTTTGGAAAGATCTAAAATACTGAATCCAACATAAACGGGTTTGTCATACGTAACTACCTGTTTCGACAATTCCGCCGCAAACAATTTGTCAGTGAATTGAATAAAATTTTTAAATTGCGGTTTTGCAACGTACCGTGCTAGACCTACCCGACGACCGTTATTTTCCCAATGTGTTAACAGTTTAATAACTCTACGTTTATCGACATTTTCCATTGTTTTATCAAACACGCCATTATTCATAATTTTACAGAAATCCTTTTCGAACTTGTTCAGTGCTGTGTTGCGGAGAGCGGTATTAAGGTCTACGTATGGTATTAGCCACGGACTCTGACGAAAGCGTAAAACCCTATGAATACGAGTAACAATTAAGCCATGCTCTATACATTGTTTTAAATAGCGGTAATGTATAACGTAGTTGGTCTTATCACACAGGTTAGGGATTAACTTCTCCTCCTGGGAATGTGGTGCGCAGATCATTTCAGGACAAAACGGATAATCGTTGTGTTCGTCATGCAGATGGTGGGGATAATGTATATCAACCTCCAGTACAAATCCAACATCGGCGTCATCATCAATCTTTAATACGTCAAAGTGATCTATTTCCTCTTGCGGTAACCACATAAACCCATCGTGGGGCAGGTATTGCTTCATACCCCACCCGTATAAATTCGTGGCATCTAAATATTGTAAAAACACTTTCGGTTGTTTAGGATCATAGTTTGGAACAAACTCGTTATTAGCGATGCTTCTCCGCTTGATACAAGTACTTACTCCACCCGAATACCTTGTTTAAAAAGTGATACATATCCATATCCGTCAATAATTCTAGCTCTACTTTCGTACATTTCAACATGGCATCCCACGCCAATCCAGGCAGTGACATACTGTGCAGGTTCTAACCCATACACACCCATACATAATCTCCTAAAGTTTTCAAACACGTCAGCCAATAACAACACATCTGATTTTAAATAAATATCAGCTTACTCACCTAGTGTATTACACTTAAAGTGATCCCATACCAGTAGAACGCGACAGTATTCGTCATCGGAAATATTTGCATCGCGCATTTTATCGTAGAACTTGTCATATGATGGCACCGTGACGTCGTTCAATTTACTAAAGCTGTCTACGTACGCATAAGGGAAACTACCTTTCTTTCTCACTAAATGGAAGTCGCTATCATTACTAAAATATTTCCGTACCTCCATACATTGATCATCTGATAAATTCTGAGATAGAGTATCTAAGGATGCAGCCATGAATCTACAACTATCGACGAAACGTAAATTAATGTATTTATTTTCCTGATACCATGACTGTTTACATATTTATCAACAAAATTGCTTACCAAACGTTATATATTTTTCACTGTTAACCGGAAGTACGGTAATTTCTTCCGTTTCACTCGCTAACTGTTTAATGAACAGGTGAACATCATAACCACTGAGATTATGTAGAAAACGGGGAGAAATGTGGGTACCTGATAGTTTAAGTTACACGTTGAATGTGCTGCACCACGATACTTACCAGTAACGTGACAGTGATCTCGTACTTTCGGATTTGTCGGATCGCCCGTAAAGTGCTTGCCGCATATGTAACAACATACACTGCATTCATACGTAACCTGCTGTTCATCCGTTAATGGTGTCATTGGGACAATAGCTTTGAAATGTTCATTATATATCCGTTTTACATCACTTTCCAGTCGTCTTATAAATATCTCCCTGCATTGCTCCCCTATACAGCTCTAACTTAGACCACGCATCGTTTACACTACACTTAATATAATAACTAAACGAGTATGGTTCGTGTTTACACGTTTTTATCGTGAACGGTTTTTCGGGATCTGGTTCAGCCGTATCTACCGGTACTAAGAGCGCTTCAAAATCTGCATATATTACGAATGGTAGAACCATTTGTTTTGATAGTTCCGAAACGCGAGTATATTTTCCGCATAGAATTCCCCGGTAATGTCTTTTTTGTTTCACACCCGGTAATTTTGTATATACGAAGTTACAGTCGTGTGACACGTGTCGGGTTAATTGCTCCTCGGATCTAAAGTAATACAAGCATGCATCACAAAAATACATTGCTCCGTTCCGCCGAGTTATTTGGTTGCTAAGTAAACGAGAAAAATTTTTATCCATACATAATGCTGATTATCTGTTTGGTTACTGACTAATAATAATAAATTAACATGAACTGCCTGTTTGGCTTTGGTGTAGTATAGAGGCCCCACTACCTCCGTGACACGGTGACCATCACGATACGTATCGTCTAACCCATAAACATTAATGGAAATGTTGTTATTGCTCTCAAACGTTGAAATATTCGTCAGCTTAACAGGGAACTGTACACCAGTCCAGTTGAATAACGTCTGGAAATCAGGGTAAGAAGATGTGCGTTGTGGTACTCCCGTTGGTGTCACTAGTGCCGATACAACAGCCCATGCAAAGCAGCAATTATCATTATTTTTTACATTGACTATGGCGTGTTTATGTGCGATTTCGGCGGGGACAGCCATATAGGAAGAACCCGTGGTGGGATAAAATTTAAGCAGGTTCACCTCTATATACACCAATTGCACCAGGGACCACCCTAAAACAGTTGTTAATAATCGAGTACACCACGACTCACACTTACCAGAATCTTTATGTTGAAATTCCGATTGCTTTGCATCCAATATTTCACTTATTTTTTGGAAATACTCTTCTAACACCGTCCCTACACTGAGAATATCATACTTAGTCTGAAACGATTTCAGTTCTGTGCTTTCCCTACTGTTCAAAAGTATAAACCAAACAGCTCAACATTACATTTTAATGAGTAGTGTTTCTGCAACTGATTTTGTACTACCTTCAATACGTTCCCTTTAACGTCTGCCATAAAGGTGAACACATCAGTATGCATATTGCATGGAGACAATCGGTACGACACAATGCGTCGTTTAAACGCATTTCGGATCACTTCGACCCCAGTATCGACAAGGAAACATACATTTGCTTTATGCCTATTGCTTCTGAGGTGTCCTTGGAATGCATACCTAGGTACATCCATTGAACAATCTGTGCAGTGCACACTCTCACCATTGTTTTTTGGTTCTACCGGTTCATCGCGTTGGTCAGCCTTCCGTTTCCTTGAGTTGCTCAACCCTGATGGTCCGGGTTTCGCATTATCCTTCACAGAGTTTACCCCAGATGGTCCTGCTTGCGCAAAGGAATCAGTAACATGTCTATGTACTGCTTTGTTATCGTCGGAAGTGCTTCCTTGCACCACATTGCTCTCTGTGGTTTGGTTTTGCAACGAAACCTCCTGCATGCCAGATGGTAAAGTAGATACTGACATCCAGCATGCTGTTTTTTGATGTCTCAGTAAGGAATCCTTTCGAGAAAATTTCTTGAGACATTCACATTGGAACATTTTTGCTGCAACAAAGAAAGAATAATAATTACATATATATCTGAAGTGTTTGCGGTACGTGTTTTGTTATGATTTCTTCTTTAACATACTACTTTACTTTTTTACTCTCCTTTAATTGACAACTGTTAAAGAAAGAATCACATCCAGCGATGCGAACGAGGACGCAACGTAACTTATCGCCAGGACTAGGAGAGGTTAAGATGGATAGTTCAGGTTGATGTGAATAAGGGTACTATACGTGTTGGATAGGAAGGGTAGTCGGGAGAGAGTGTTGCTGACTACACATCTTCCACCCAGCATTATACTTCACCCTACTATGTGCTGTGGTCTGGAAACCAATTGTTTGACAGAAACTCCGCAGCACATGTAGGGCTCAATATACTCTGGGGTGAAGATACTGCGTTTTCCTCTATATCCCTAAACGGTGATGCGCAGGTATTATATACAGCATCGGTGATGCAGGGCTCCTAGAAAGTGCCAAGTCATTTAACGACCATTCACTGTCTAGGAACTCCGCAGCACCTGCTGGACTGACGATACACTCAGATCCTTCCTCCATTGACTCCACTCGTACCGAAGAGTTTAACGGGCTCCACTCCTCCGCAAACTCCTCCATACAAGCAGGGCTCAGGACAAGCGCCGCAAGCTGTTCACTGACCTCACCTACCGTAGAACTCTGGTATGACCACTCCTCCATGAATTCTGCGGTAGTAGCAGGGCTCAGCAAACCATCCAATGGATCACATACTATTCTACACTCTGCAGGCGTTGCAGATGTGGACGACTGCTCCTCTGCAACGCCTGCAGAGTGTAGAGTGGTATGTAATCCCTCCGTCCCCAATCCTAGCTGCGTTACAGGACTTGCAGAGGAATGGTTCCTGCCACAGGAACCCAGTCCTCTGCAAATTCAAATGCAGCCAGGACTTAACATGATGCAATACAACCTTCTCTTCTCTCACGCGTACTTCTGGGTTCTCGTGCGGATCACGTACAGGTTGTAAAGTGAGCAGTACTTCGACCACGGCTGCCTGATAATAGTTTCGCGATAATACCACATCCAAGTCGTCCTCTGGCGGTGGTGTAACCAAAAGCCGCAAAGCTATTTCACAGTCCTCCTGGTCGAAATACTGTTCTCCCTCCACCAAGTCGCCTTCCACATCTTCTTCGTGGAGTATCTCTCTAGCTTCCTGTACGTGATCCGTAAGAGGTTGAACTCTCAGCAACCCCCTCAGGATGGGACAATTATCTTGCGGCACTAATGTTATGTGACTTATAATGTTGATACGATCAGTGGATGGAATAGGACCATTATAAGCCACATACGACCGTGACGTACCTAAAAAGTTATACATCATACATTACTTATCTGATACAGTAATGAATGAGAATGCGTTCTTACCTCTACTGGTTGACGGTACGGGTATATTCACTCCAGCCGCAGGGAGATGTTGGTTTGCTGATTCTAAACGCAAATATTCTTATTAATATCTTTTATCTGAACATATTCTACGTGCAAATACTTTTAATAAAGAAAGTACTAATGCATAAAATACAAGTTCTACATGTAAATACTTTTACTGAAGAAATTACAAGTCCTAAATGAATTTAGTTGAAACGATTCTATGTCTAAATACTTTTAAGTGAATAAACTACAAGTCCTAGAATGAATTTATTTGAAAAGTTTTTATTGAAATTATTCCAAGTCCCTACATAATTTTTTCCCCAAATAAATTTTTGCTATAAAATATACGGTATAAAATGAAAAAAATATTCTAAGTATCAAAAACTCATGCAATAATAAAAATAAAGACTTACCATTTTTCGAATACATGATGTAACACCACTTTATAATACTCTTCACTTTACTTGCTGATGTATGAAGACGGAATGACTCTCTAGTGGAACCGATCCCTCTTAAATACAAATTTTGAAGTGATGGGGAGAGTGGGGGAAAGAGGAATAGGGGTTAAAGTGGGAAAGTAGGTCAGTAGGTCAAATGTATATATGTATGGGGGGGGGGTGGCCCCCAGAAAACCCTGAAAAAAATTTTTTTCGAAAAATGCATGAAAAACGCCGTTTACGATGTTTTTGTGGGGGAAACACCTATATTTAGCGAAACGAAAACAGTAAAAATCATTCATACAACTGCTTGTATAGTACAGTATACCTCCAAAAAAAACATGAATTCTTCAACATCTTCTTCATCTGGCAACGATGAGTTGTCTCAGGTAAGCCAATTTTTACATTTTTTTTACTTTTTTTGTTTTTTCCCTTATTGTTGCATTTCTAACTTTTTTTGGTTTTTTTGTTTTTTGGTTAGGTTGATATTCCTATGGTCCGTTCTATAACGCCTGAGGCAACTTCATCCACCTGTACTCCCGATGTCCCCCCTACTGCATCACCTCAGCTTCCTTCTTCCAGCTCACTGTCACCTGTGTATCCTACTACTTTTACCCCTATCGCTTGTTCCACCGCTATCCCTGACGTCCCTACCACTCCAACACTTACCTTTGCTTCCGGATCCCCTGATGTAGTGTACATCCCTCCCGCTGTTTTTAGTCCTATCCCTGTGGGTACCTCAACCAGCGATGATAGTATCTACGATATGACGACCGTAGTCCTGGATTCTCAACAGGAGCACGACCTAAATGCTGAGACAATCATACTCGACTTGACAAATGCTGAAGTTCTCACTGTCAGTGACGACGACAACGATAACGCTGTTATACTTCTTACGGATGATGATAGTGATAACTTCAACGAACTCTCTTCCAGTGTTGAGGTCATCTGTTCCTCCTGTGCTGGGAACAGCTACCTCAACTCTGGTGTTTACGACTCTGACGTAGTAATGGATCCTGCCTACAGCTACGATTCTGACGACTATGACAATGATGCACTAAGACAACAACGTATACTGAGACGTAGGAAGTTCTGCAATGAAGTCGTCGTTGAAGAGAGCAATGCTGAAGACGGCTTCCTGCAGTCTCTCATTAACAACGCACAGAGAATTGAACAAAGTGCTCAGGAACTTGACGACATTATTGAACAAAACCGTGCACAGGAACATGACAACAGTCACAGTGACAGGATCCCAACGGACAATGACGCAGCTCCGGAGATCCAGGACGGGGACAATGACGTCAACAATGAGATGCACGGTAATGATGACGACATGGACGACACTGACGACGATGACAGCTGGTTTTGGGCAACCCACATTCCTATGACCATAGGCCGCACTATGCTTCCCCCCGTCTACAATATCATGTGTGCGATGTCGTCAGGAGACTGTACCACCCAAAGCAATTCCGCATTCCTCATTATTGCCGGGTGGTACTGGCTCTTTTACGCACATCGCATCATTACCTGGGACCATCTCAGATTCACGGTATGTATTCACATCTCTACTACTGATGCACTAACACTTCTGTATTTTTTTTTTCAGCTGGCCGCCATAGTTCCCTTCGTCCGGAATTATAATGTCGTGATTACGGAGAGCTCCCTTGAGGAGCAGCTCGACCGGGCCCACACTAGGCTTATCACATTATACCTAGACTGGAATAATGTGATAAGCCTGGCTATTCTAAGTGGATACGATCACGCCATTATACATCTGGAGATGATATTGGAAACTGTCGAAGCTATTGCAGGACTTTACGAACTTATCAGAGTTCGTAATGCAACTCTTCGGCAGATGGTCTTCACCAGTGATCGAGACAGACATAGTAATTATACCTACTGTGAAGGATCTATACATACTAATACTATCTTTCCAGAAAAACGGCGTCCTCAATAGTGCGGTCGCAGACTGGACAGGTGACTAACTGAGCGCGCCGACTTACTAACTGACTGACTGACTGACTGACTGTCTGACTGACTGACTGACTGACTGACTGACTGACTGACTGACTGACTGACTGACAAACTGACAGACAGACAGACAGACAGACAGATAGACAGACAAGACATCACACTTTGTATATGCTCAATCATATCTCTATGGTGCTCGCCATAAACTGCTGATGGATATCTACTACATCAAAGTTCATTTCCACACCTGCAGACGACACGGTTGAAATGTTTTATTCCTAAAGAAAATCATATATCTGAGTAATACATGTTTCTAATGTAATTTGTACTTCTTTATTTCTACATGAATTAAATATAATTAGTACATGTCTGTCTACATCAATTAAATATATTAACATATCGTTTTTCTTTTATTTTGATAAAAAGTGAGGGTGAGCAAAAAAAGTGAGCAAAAACATGCAAGTGGGCTAGAGTAGCATTTGGGTGTTGTTATTGTGCGATCGTGCTCAGACTGGTAACCTTGTAATAGTGGAACACGAATGCGTGCTAGGTCTCACGGATGGCCGTGTAATTGTGGAACAGGAAAGCGGGGTTTGTGACCTTGGTTTTGTGGTAATGATATGTCACACGAATGGCCTTGTAGTTGTGGAACATGAAATCGGGGTTTGTGACCGTGGTTTTGTGGTAATGATATGTAATTAGGTCACACATTGCGCTTTTTTGACCTTGGTACGGTGGGGAACTTGTTTTTGTGGCAACCTTGGAAATGTGGGGCCTTGGAAATGTGGTGGTGTTCCAAAAGTCTCCAATCTTACCTACTCAAGATTACCTGTTCTGGATCCCTCTGGATTATACTGCTGATACACTGCGGTCCACTGTGTCTAACGTACTTGGAATTGCGTGATAGTTGAGGTCAGACCTGTATTGAAGCTGGTGAAATCCTGGCTACCTTGAATAACGCATAAACCTTCGCAAACACAAGTCGGTTCTTTCCTTTTATCCCATGTATAAATTGACTTCAGCAGATTACGATCGCCTGTAACGAAATTAAGTACATTTACCCTTCTACTGTTAGTAAGTATTTGACAAATATTTTACCCACGAATACAACTCGTACCTAAATTGCCTTTAGCAGGTTACGATCCCTTACAACGAAATTAAATACATTTATATTAATTCTGTCAACGAGTATTTATTAAAAATATTACCTGTAGTGTAAATTCTGTGTCAGCTCGATACCCGACTTCAGCTAATTTTAATACAATTTCTCTCTTGTACAACTGCTATATAACTAAACCCTTCATCAATATTTTACGCACACTCAACAATCAACATTTTGAATAATTTTTGTTAAAATTATGCCACACCCAGTAGGGAGTTCATGTACATCCTCCATTTTAGGGATAATTAATTTTGTACTACTGTTTATGCGGTCGTGCGCAGTAGCATTGCTGCAACTTTTATGTTTATACCGGATGTAACTTTTTGTGTAGCGTGATATTGAATAATGTCAAATGTTAGCGCAAGATTTCGTGCTACTTTAAATGCTATTCGGTAGCTCAAATATATAATGTACACTATCGTTTTATGGATAAGGTGTTCAGATCAATTTCTTTATCTAAATTAAATTGCTTAATTACTAATATTCTTTCCCTATTCGAGATAAATTAAGTGAACTGAACAAGCTTTTCCAATTGTAGTGAGGTAATTTTGTATTCAGTTTTATTAAACGAAAGGCAAGCTGATTTACTTAATTAATTTTCTTTTCTTCTAAATAACTGATTTAATAGGTTTATTAAATTGGGCTTTTCAGGCTAAGGTGCATAAGATTTTGCGTCGGCCGGAAGGGGTATTGTTGTTTTTGGTATTATAATTATAATTATAAATAATAAATTACTGTGGGCGTATGTATCTCACGACGTGCCCTCGTCAATCTCATTTTAACTTATATATTTTATTGTGGTTTTGGGTATAACATACATACTTTGTATAATTTATTTCATTCATTATTCATATATTTATATAGCTGTACAACAACGTTTGGATTATTGCCTACTTTGGTTGGGAATTTAAAGAAAAATAAATAAATTTACGTTTGTTGAGAAAATTGTGACTTAATTACTGTTCCTATTACTCCCTGTTTCAAGCTTTACAGCCTCTCTCCCTCTTTGAGGGAATAAGAACCTATTTTCTCTTCCTTCCTTTTTTAAAGTTTGTAGCGCCTATTTCGGTTCTTTGCTCACTAACCAGATTCTAACTTAAACTATTTTATCGATACCTTGCGGTCTTCAGACCGTTTGATTGAGTTAACCGAGCTCACTCATTTCTCCCGTTTTATGCAGTGTGGTGGTTAGACACGTAGCAGGTTAAATCAGGAAAACAATTTTCTCTCTCTCCTCAGCGCTTATGCATTCACGCATTTTCGTATCTTCTCTAGAAATTATTGGAGAAACCAAATCAAACAAAATGCGAAATGATTCCGAATCAATTTTCAAATAGTTTCTAAATTATCACACAACTTATGTAAAATAGGAAAATGTCCATATCTGTTGCTGTTCTCCAACAAAGATTTTCTCCGACATCTTCTTATTTGAAATATTCATGTACACATCCAAACACAAAGCCACCTTTAATTTTCGTTGTTTAGTTATCCATTTCAATATAAAACACGTGTTAAAACGTTCCACGAGCCACGATTATCACGCGAGAAACTGGACACTTTTCGATTTACATTAGCACTTTTATCACCTGACGTTCCACGGCATAGGCTAAAACCGCCCGAAAGGACGTTGTAATTTTTAATAAAAAAATATTTAAGACGCGGCCCTCTTGGCTGCGCGAAAATTCGTGTGATTGGAACGGGGCGCTCCAATCGTGCAAGAAAGAGCGTTAGTGTAAATACCTGTTGGGAGGCGCAATAAAGTTTTTGGTTGTTGTATCGGCTCTTAGTTTTTTGATTGCTTGCCTATCTTCGGCATACTATTGACATAACGTATAGTTAGATTTGTTTCACCGTTTGATATTCTATTAGCCAATTCGGAATGCAAATCGAGCGAGACTCGCTTGACGAGTGTGTGGCTGTACATTTGTGTACCTACATTGTTGTTGCACGGCGTTTTGTTCAGTAAAATGGTTGAAACGCGATACTGGACGAAAGATTTCATGGTAAACTTCTTAGAGGAACATAAGAGTCATGCGTGTTTGTGGAAAATACGTGCAAAATAATATACAAACAAAAATCTGAACCACAAAGTAGATGAAAAATTAGGGAAGCTGTGTTAAAGTATTTATCCAGAAGCAAATCGTAATTTTGTGGTTAAAAAAATTCAGAGCGTGCGAGGATATTTTCGAAAGGAGGTGAAAAAGGTAGAAGACTCCAAAAAAAGTAGTGCCTGAACAGATGACATTTACGTGTCTTCATTTCGGTATTACGATTTGTTACTGTTCACGAAGGATCACGAAATGCCCACATATATATATATATATATATATATATATATATATATATATATATGTAAGTTCTAAAAAATATGTATTGGTTACTCAGTGGCTCAGCGGTAAAGGTGTCAGACTAGTAAGTAAAAGGTACCTAGTTAGAATCTGAGAGTAGTCAAGTGCTTGGGAAAAAATTATATATAACATACGAATTCGACTCAAGTGCGAAAACAGTCCTTCTCAGGACTAAGCCTGATGACGGAAGCAGAGTGCGCTTCCGAAACCTCGCGCTCAAAAAGCATACACTGTGGAAATAGGCCGATCAACTCCACTAATAAGTGTATACAGTATTTATTTTTGAACATCACATACATTTAGCCAATTAAGTAGTACCTATCTTATTGAAAAAAATGTAACCACTATGAGAAGCGTATTACAATATTTCGTATTCTATGGTTTTCCTTCTGAAGCATTTTGTCTTGAAACTCTATCGGTCCATTTCCATTAAAATAATTTATATAAAACTTACGGATCTCTTTTGCTAATGAACTAGCAATTCTTGTTGTACTTAATTAATTTACACTTTCGCTTCTGCAGTCCCCCGATTGAACATGGCCATCAGTAGTATAATTATCAAACTTGAATTAGTTGCATATGACGTTTTTGGTTTCAACAAAAAATTGTGTACTGTGCAATTAGCTAATACTAAATATATTGTTTTAGTTGGAGCCATGTTTATTGCTGTAAGTAGAATTCTGAATTTAGCTGCAATTTGACCAAATGCATTTTCTGGCACATGCCTAGCTCGTGATTATCTATAATAATTAAAGATTCGTTTCTGGTAATTCAGGTCCTGTTGTGGAAACAGTTTGAGGAAATGTTCATGTAGAGAAAACGCTTCCTCTCCAAGGAACACATAGAATAAATTATTTGTTGTTTCAGTTTTATCTGGCAAATTTAGTTTCGACTTCAGTAACTTTATATACATCTCGGTGTATTTAATTACGCTGCCATGTGAAAGTCTACCGTTTTTCCCCACATCTACAAAAATGAATTTGTACTTTGAATTCACCAAAGCCATTAAACCAATTGAATAGAAATTCTTATAATTGTAATATTGAGCTGCTGAATTAGGTGAGATACAATCCTATTATGCTTTCCATCCAAAGCACCGCAATTTATAAATTGCCATCTATTTTGAAATCCTGTTGCAATAGCGATCTATTCTTCTTTGCTAGTAAGGAACTGCAAATAAAAGCACTAATTAAACTAAAATTCCAGATTGCAGAAAATACTCCTTGCACGTCGAAAAAGGAGGACTATCGAAGAGGAAAGAAAAGGCCGAATGTCTCAACGGAAACAAAGGAATTTTTTATTTATGCAAGACAGCATAGGGCTCTCAAAGAAGTTTATCTCTCACAGAATTTGCGTAGGATGCAACCGACTCAAGCAATATTTGCTGAAAGTAGTATGAATGAAATATTGACAAGGGGTTTATTAGGCGCGTTAACATATAAAACCAGTATATCTGATGGACCCGCTAAAGTGTCATTTCTCCCGCCAAGCTACAGCACGTCCACCTAGTGCATTTTCATGCACTTCTGGAGACTATTCTCAGTCAGCAGGGTTGAGACAATTTTCGCAGAATATAGCAACTTATAATTCCTTGGATGGATTCAGTGCATTTCCGCAACAGTTAGCTGCAGCTAATTCCCAAACTCACGTCATTCTGGACTTAGGTTGGTCCAGGTCTACTTGCCTTGTGTTTTACGAGAGGTGCAATGATTTCATAAGCAGTAATTAATATCCGAACTCATTGCGAGTAATAATTGTTGAAAAGTTAAGTTACGTTTTTTTTTGTATTTTTGTTAATGAAATAAAGTTAATTTTGATAATCATGTTATTTATCAATTTATTTAGATAGGTACTGTTGATTAGGTAAGTACTCTAGCAAAGTACAGGTCGTAGGTTCAAATCCTACTCGAGGTAAACTTTTTATTTATATAGTTAATAAAATTAATAATAATTTTTAGATACCCACTAATTCGTAATTTAAATGTCTTGAGCACCAAACATGTAAGGTAACTTGTTCGCATTTATTATAGATAATGGTTTTAATATCAGGTGGAAGAGCAAACAAATGTTTAACGTTTTAAAATAACTTAAAAATCGAATACGAACATAAGATGCGTTGAAAACAATACATTTACTACTAATATAACTTACCTTTATGTGCTTAAGTACTCGTAAATGGCTGGAAAAGTTTCTGGAATAAGATCACACAGCCCTGTTTAATAACCTTGCAATCATTGCGAATAATTTATCAAATGTTTGGGAATCTATTCTTGGATAATTTCTGTAGTCATCAGGATAATTTTTTTTCAGTTCCTGAACAAGTGGCATATGCCCGTGTAGATTCCGATCTTTTTTCCATGTTTTAACCCACTCTGTCCGTATATAACGCTTTTTGCACTTGTTTCGTAAAAATTTGATGTAAGTGTACATAGCAGCGATGACACCAACTCTTTTCTCTCCAATATCCATCCTTCGAATGAAAGCTATCATTAATAACGATGCAATCCTCTCTCCAAAACATGCGATTGGAACGGGACGTTCGAAGAATAAGTGATTTGAGTTTACGTGTGAATGCGACTATTGACTTAGCGCTGTTAAAATCTTTAAGCTTATACTTATTTTTCAACACTGGAACGACATCATCAGATGAGTGTAAATCAACTTTGATTAGTGACAATGGTGATGACTCTGATGGCATTGTTACAATTAGGACGGGTGATTATAATTTTATATAAGCATTTTGCTGGATGTGTAGAGGATACTAAGAATGGACGTTATTTGGTATCTTTTGCTCAGAAGTGCTTTAGTGAAACACAGCTCTACGGCTGAAGTTTAATTTTCATCTTTCAACCTACATGTCATAGAATTTATGTTCTTATTTTTCATATTTATGCAATAGAAACTTTTGTAATAGCTTCATTTTGATTTATTACAACATTTCTGTTCATCTTTTCTTAAACAGCGTTGAAGAGATCCGTATAATCAAGTTGTCTCATTGTGAACCAATCAATGGTCCAGTATACTGGGATAAGCACATAGTGGGACTTTTACACATAAAATTCAGATAATTCCAAAATGCTTAAGAAGTACGGTATAAAAGTCACTCAGGCAGCAGTTGGAAAATAGGAAAAATGGAAAATTAAGAAAATAAATCAAAATGTATCTTTTTGTCCCACTATAGACCCCTTTCCTCTATACACATTTCCGACAGGAAGTGCTAATAATAATGAATTATAAGCCTATATCAAATTTCGCTCATATATTATTGCGTTTTGCATTTTAAAGGTTACATAGTACTGCAGAAATTTAAACAATAACGATTGCTGCCAAACGATATTTATCAGAATCATTATAACTTCTTTCATTTTTTACTATTTATTCACACATTTATGATTTCAGAAAATAAAGATGCAATGAAAATTACAATTATTATTTCAAAGTACGAATGCCCTATTATTAAAATGTTAATGAGTAAATAAAATTGAATATTCCAGTAGGTACTTTATAATTGCCTCTTAAATCAATTATTAATAAAACAAAAATATATTTTTGGTGACATGAAATTTCAAGATAGATATATGGATAGTTATGTGCTTAAAGTGGATGGTTTGTAATGGACACATTTTATCAATAGCAACCATCTTGTAAAATAGTGACCATGAGACTCTAAGACAATTTTTAGTACTTAATAAATCTTGTTTACAGATCCTGGGTGTAAACTTTCGAAATCACCCTTAGCTATAATTCAAGATCTCGCCCTTCGATATCTAACGTTTATCTCAATAAAATATCATTTATACGTAGCGAAATCTCTATATAATATAATACATATCCGATATTAGGAATATAGATATAGCTATTAAATACATTTAGATCTGCTTTGGTACATCGGGGATTCCGTTTGATAAATATAAAAATACGCATTTATATTCAGTAGCAGTAAAAGAAATTCTGCATTTACGATAGCAACTTTTACGATAAGAATATTTATTTTTAAACTCGCTGAGATGTATTTGTATACAGAAACGTACAAGATACGATCCAAGTTCATAGAATTCATGAAATGCCATCAGCATATTGATAGCTTTCTCTTTAAATATATTTAAAGGAAATAATTTTTTAAAAGGTGAGTTTTCAAATCTGGGAGTGTTTATAATATAAAACTCAATAATTTTTTAGGGATAGTTTTACTTGAATTCAAATTTTCACATGGCTGTCAGTAACAGTTGAGAGAAATTAATTGAATTATATTAGGGATTCTTATTCCTTTCCAAATTCCTTGAATATATTACATTTATTAAGATTTCAAGTCATGTCTAAAATATATAACGCGGACAGAATCGTGTTTTTGTCACTTACTGTCAAAAGCATGCCTTGTAAAACGCACAGCAGATTGTGACAAAAAGCTTTGCAAAGAGAATAAAACATGTTCAGTGATGTAACAGAGAGAGGGTCGTTCTTTCTCAAGTGACGTAATGAAATGCTTCGAAAAGACCATACTTTCAGACCAATTCCAATATCAAATAAATCGAATAATTTTTTACTTTAGTGCTTTAAAAATCTTAAACAATTATAACAAATTCTCATTTAGAAATTTTAATATGTGCTTTATAACTGTAGAGTTTTTTTTTAATTAATTACCATAAACGAGATTATTTTGCATTTTCTTAAATTAAAATTAAGAGAGTTCTTTAAGAGACTACTTACTATTTTGATCGCGTCGTGCGAGTTACTTTATACATTATAACTCAAGCAGTTCTCAAGAGATCAAATTAGTAAGTTTCCCTCCTTTCTTGTCCGTTATGGTGATGTATTTTACACGGCCACCCTGAGGTCGACATTACTTCCAATTAGGCTGGCAAGGTGGTGCCCTTATACATCGCATCGTAACCACATAGTTCGACTTTAGCTTTACTTTTCTAAAACTTATTATAAGGTAAACGTTTTGTGAAAATCATTTCACTATGTGGTACTTATAAGGCTTATGTGTAATTAATGAAATAATTTTAACGGCCTCTACTTGACTACAAATAATGCGTTGGACTTTCAAATGAATATAGAGCTAGAAATATTAGTCATATAAGTACTTAAGAAAACTTTAGCTAATTTATAACTGCACATTTTTTTTTACAAGACGTAGTGAAGTACTTACGGTCTGACAAATTAAACTGTAAGAACAGGACGAAAGTATTTTTGCACATCAATGAAATCAACTAATATATTAAAATATCTGTTATGGAACAACACAGGACCTTCAAATCTACAAAGTAGTAATAAAAATAAATAAAATACAATTTTTTGGGATAACTATGCAATCTCTTTTGTAATACATCCACAAGGAAAATAGACAACATTGTAAAAACAACTAGGTCAGATAGAGGTTAATGGATATTTTGCTGCACACTTGAAAAAATAATTCGTTTACTTCTACAAATACCTGGTGTGGAACAACACACTACACGTCAATCCAAGTGGAATTAAAAAAATATGAAATAGTGCACTTTCTTAAGATAATTATGCCATCTCTACTGTAATATGTAAAAAAATGAAAATAGGCAACATTGTAAACATAACTACAATAGTTTATGTCAAATAGACCTTTATACTTTCATGTCAGATAGAAGTTAGTAAACATCTGAATGATACCCCGATAACAATTTCAAAGCCACCCCCTTCTTCAAAAAATGCATAAATTAGTTTAAGCATTTTATTTAATTAATTTTTAAGTCTTATTGGCTAAAAATTAAGAAACTTTACAAAAACAGTTATGTGCACTTAAATTACCTTTAAAAAAGATGTCAATACATTCCCTTATAAATTAATCGTTATTAGGATATTAAAAAGTTGGAGAAACACTTAAATTCTACATCAGGAAATGTTTTGTCGCCAAATTACGCGTCATGTCAAAAAATTGTACAGAATATAATTAATTTATAATATTAAGATCTATATTACGGTATTTTCATATGTTTGAAATATGCAGCTGTTTTAAAAATATTTGATAAAAAACAAAAACTGCCCGTAATCTTCGCCACTTGATTGCTAGAAAAATATAATCATCTCCAGAAGAAATGAAATCAAGCTCAAATACGAAATTTTAAGTACGTACGTTTTATTGCTTTGATGTTATCGGAGATAAAAACATACATCCGCACGCATGCACGCGCACACGCACCGACACACACGTGCGCCCGCACCCACACACAGACACACTGGCACGCACCCACCCCCCACACACACACACGCGCGCCCGCACATGCATACACACACAAACACACACGCGCACGTATGCACATATACACGCGCACACTCGCATACACGCGGACAAAGTGAAACGCGGAAAGTGAAAGTGCTGTGAGATTGGCAGATAACACAGGCAGTATAGCATACTACGCGATTAGGTGTAATAAATGGTTTATTCGTGAACTAGTGTTTTTAAGAATTGTATAAAAAATAAGAAAATAAAATCTGATTGGAATACTAAAAAGGTTAATTTGCACCACGGTCTAGCTGAATGTTTAGGAAACTTCCTATAGGTTCAGAACTCTCTTTAACAGGTTGTGAGGGATGCAGAGATATATCCAAAGATATAATCAGTAAAGCATTTGTTTGTTTTTCTTGTTTAACGTCTCTCAATATTATAGATGTAATAATTAAAATACAACAAAAATTGAGAAAGCTGTACTTTAATACCGCAAGTAATCTGAATAACACTACACACCTGTATTGATTTGTATATTTAAGAAAACAAAATGTCTGTTTAATTTCAGCATAAAATATCTATTTCTCGTAAAGATTTACGATATTAAATAATTCCTAATTCACACAACTATACAAGCATGTAATCTTTACTTAAAATTCAAAACGGAATATAATCAACACTGTATATCAATAATAATAACGTCTACTTCACCTATTTCAACAAACATTATAGTTACTAGGTTATGCATTTCATTTTTATCTCAGAAGTCAGCTGTTTCTTTTCATTACAACCGTATATCAACAACATTATACTGATTTGTAATTTCCTTAAAACGTAACTTACATTAAAAGGTTACGTACTTACATTTTCTTACACTCAAAGTAAATGTAATGTATTAACTTTATCTTCAAACGAACTGCAATTTGAGAACTTCATTTCCCATCAAAATGATAAACATACGGTAAGGTAAGGTAATTTCCATTGTCGTTCTAATAAACGAAATGTAGATCATATAATAAGATAGTGTAATTTTAAATTGTCTTCATTAACATACAGATAAACGAACTGTAGATCAGGCTAAAAAAGCAGGCTTGGGATAACGAAAGCAGGCAATAGACGACGAAAGCGGGCATTAGACGAAGCAAGCAGATATGTCAACAGCATGCGTTATTGAAACAAATGTATCTCCATTTATTATTCTTGAAAATGAAAATGCATTATCATCCACGCCCTTTTATGTATTTTAACTTCGTGACGTCATCCACCACGCTTTTCTGTGCCATCAATTACACGATGCGAAATTCATTATCATATTGGATGTTTCTTAATAAATGTGGACTTTCCTTAACGTAGGGGTTTTCCCTATTAAATATAATATATACAAAATGTAACTAAAAGTAGTTGCATACCTAGCTCAGGGAAGAAACTTAAGGTACGACATGCATTGAAACGCAGAAGGAACGGAAATGAATTAAGTTCAGTTCGCGTTTGCGAAGAACAAAATTGTATGTACACGGACGTTCATAATTACGTACACTAAAGGGAAAACATCGACACATACCAAAATTTTATTATTGAAAATAACGATAAATGTCTAACGATACCAACGTAATATAAATAATACCAACAATAACACAAATTCAAAACTTAAATTAAGGTTACGATAGCCAGAAGAATTGGCATATTACAGTTGTAGAGGTTTGTCAAGGGTAAAATGAGAAAATTGTATATTGGAACATCTTAGAACACGTTTTTAATACGAGTATACATTAGCTAGTAAAAAATTATTGCAAAAAGTGAAATCTGAATCAACCCCCTCTGTACCGTTATAAGAAGTGCATGCCGGTTAAATTAAGGGATAAATCATTTTTGAACCCCCTACGAAAACAGAGGTGTATCATAATTTTAACGTGTTTGCCTGTCTGTAGCACAATAGCACCCAAAATGATGAGCCGATTTTGATTTAATTTTTTTTCTTTATAGATCATTTATTTGAGAGTTTCCAAGTTACGATTCACGAAAATGTGTTCTAACGTTAGAAGATCACCAGCTCTTTTCTAGTTGTATCGACGTTTTTTAAACTTTTACAAAACTTCTTCTTCACTTTTTTAATTAAAACTGAAACTATTTTATGTAGTTGAAAATAACGAGAACTGTTTAAACTAACAGACAATAAACGCATTTTCTGGGAATATGATGCGGATGGAATTCTTGGGCAGAAATATGCACTGTGTTGCTCTAATAGTATCTAATGGTCAGATAAACCTTCTTGTTCCGAGTTGGATGACGTAGGGAGTGCAATTAAAAAAAACAGATTTGTCGTACCATCCGAAAGATGGACACGATTTTTTAGGTTTTTCCACAATTTCCTTTATTTAAATTCAGCTTCTGCCCTGCTAAGTAAGAGTACTTGATCTACAACCCAAATATAGGAACTAAACAGAAGTGATGTACCTGATACATAAGCAAAAGTACTGTAGAAGCTTGAAAAACGAAGGATACACGCTAGATGATTTTTATTATGTTCTGCAAACCTGGCAGTTATGATCAACAGGCGATGTCATTGTATATTAGTAATTAGTAGTATAGCTATTCCAGTTCTGGTTCACTGTGTAGCATTTCCATCTCTCAAGGCCATACGGTGTGGTCATATTTCGCGGTATTGCCTAGTTTCTTCATATCTTCGAGGTCAAATTTTATTGACCTCTGGGAGTGTTATATTAAAATTGTTATAAATGAAAGGGAAAACCCCAAAGTTCATTGACCTATTTAATCTTCTAACAGAAAACCGGAATAACTTGGTATGGAACCGACGTCTTGGTTCTACCTGGTTATTGCTTAGATAAAACTCTAAGCAATACCCAGTGTTTAGAAGTAAACATTGACATAATTAGTAATATAGCAATTAATTTAGCAAATAAATGGTAAACCAACAGATTTTGGTGAAGGCGAACCGTTCACGATACGTTTAGAGTTAAAAGAGCATTGGTCTAAAAATTAACGAAGGGCCATCTTTCAAAAACTCATATGAAAGACATCATCCCTACATTATGTCATGAATAAGCAACCAGCCATTACTACGGTCAACATAGTATTTTTTAACGTTGATTGGTTTAAAAGTCATCAATGGTAATGGCGACGGAGTCCCTAAACATCTTTCAAAGCACATTTTTATGATTCACACTTACCTTCCGTATGGATATTCAAAGCATGGACCTTCCGAAGAAATACAAGTATTAATTTAAAGTCAAGATCTGATTACTGCTACCTATGATAGTTTTCAATACATAGATGGGAAGATTGAGCTTATAAAAGGAAGGCAAAGAGAAATTAATTTTCCCAGCCTTTTTTTTCTGAAAAGGATCATTATGAAATCCTTTAAATAAAATTCTGGCTCCGTTACTTCTTTCTACACAAACTACCTTCATATCAAAAAAAGATCATCGAAATCCGTCAAGCGCTTGTCTCGCAATCTGCGTAAACTAAATGACCCGACTATTTTAATATATAGGATAATGCGGTCAACACTTTTTTTTGCAATGTAACATCGAAGTACTGCGTGGCCAGCTGTGGCGTACATTGGCTACTCTACACCTGAAAAAAAGTATACATAAAAGTATACAACGAGCGATTTTGCTGACTTTGTAACGGTATAAACGGGTGGCAGAACGGGATTACAGATAAATTGCCCTTTTTGCCCCGACTAGTCAGCGTGTTGGGTGTGGGTATGATGTTGCTAAATTTTACATATCCAGAATAGTAAATCGTACATAAGTCAAAATAGGGGATGAAGACGAAATCAGTCGGTTTTTTGGGCGCCAGAATGTATGGTAGTCAAAATAAGGGTCGTCGTGTCAAAACTACGAGTACATAGCGTGTCTAAACATAAAAAAAAACATACGCTTACCTATCCGCAATCAATCCCAGGTGTGCTGGACAGCAACTCAGCAAACCACCTGAAATAGCGCTTCAAAATCGCACTACACGCCTGTCAAATAAAAGCGTGATAAACACTCAATAAAGTTACGTTACTACACCTCAGTGTATACATAATTAGGCATTAAATAATAATCAAAACAAAACAAAAAAAAAAGCTATAGAATGCACTCTAAATGAATTAATACTCAACTAAAAATCAAATAAAATACTAAATATCAATAACGCTATTACTCAATAATAAAAAAAACAAACTTCGTTACGTTAAAATTAAATTACCGGTAAACTTGCAATTTGCAAAAAAAACTTTTATGCAACACAAAAGTGTTTTCACAGAATTAAAACACATTTATAAAACCTAACAAAGCTATAATAAAATAAAACAATAAGATAAATATAAACATACGATAATGCGTATAAAAAAAATAACAAATGCTTAATGGGCGACAGGATGTCTGATCAGAATGCTGCTTAACGCCGTTCTAAATGGTTTAACCTATATATATATATATATATATATATATATATATATATATATATATATATATATATATAAGTAGACATATAAGGCCGATCCTGGACCAGTTCAAGGTCACCCATGTAAATCTTATGGGGATTTATTTCAAGGTCAAGTGAGTTTTCTCGTTATGCCAGAACGCGCTCCACGTCTCAAGCATGCTTGTGGTGGGGGATTTAAATTTTTGGAGTCACTCGCCCTCTGGTGGTGAAATCGGAAGCTTTTGGAGCTCTTTCAAGGTCGAACTTTAAGCGGGAGATTTAAAATGTAGTTGGTCAAGGTCAAAGCTAAAAAGTTGCAAGGTAATCATAAATCAAAAATAGTTTTGAAGGTCAAAGGTTATTGACTTACGGTGGTGTCATATTTCTTAGAAATATAAACAAGGTCAAGGTGAAAAGCTAAAATAGAAGTTGCAAGGTAATCATAAATCTAAAATAGTTTTCAAGGTCAAAGGTTATTGACCTACGGTGGTGTCATATTTCTTAGAAGTATAAAAAGGTCAAGGTGAAAAGCTAAAAATAGAAATTGCAAGGTAATCATAAATCTAAAAATAGTTTTGAAGGTCAAAGGTTATTGACTTGCGGTGGTGTCATATAACATTTCTTAGAAATATAAAAAGGTCAAGGTGTAAAGCTAAAAATAGAAGTTGCAAGGTAATCATAAATCTAAAACTAGTTTTCAAGGTCAAGGGTTATTGACCTACGGTGGTGTCATATTTCTTAGAAATATAAAAAGGTCAAGGTGAAAAGCTAAAAATAGAAATTGCAAGGTAATCATAAATCTAAGAATAGAATTTTCGAGGTCGACGACGACGATGACGATCTCATAAGCTATGCATAAAAAGTAGGTCATGAGTTCATTGAAGGTGAATACTCCACTTCAAGCTAAAAATAGAAATTGCAATGTCACCATCCTCATCATATTACAAGGTCATGGTCCGAAGCTAAAAAATAGAAACTGTAATGTCATCATCATCATCATCATCATCATCATCATCATATTACAATTCTTAGAAGTCTAAAAAATAGTGTGTTCAAAGGTTATTGATCTGTATATAAGGAAATAGTGTAATGGATAGTGAGTGTTGTGTCAAACATGTGGATGGCATACGCTCAAGAGCAATGGACCAAAGCAACTGACCTGAGAACAGCGGTGGAACGCTTGAAGCAAGAATTCAGAATATAAAAAATTTCAAAACAGTCTTGTGAAAATAGTACATAAAGGTTGAAACTTGCGTACATTTATATTTATATTTATTTATAAATCAGTAGTCCTTTACCCAAAAATTCCGATTTTCGGCATGTAGACTAAACACGTAAGAGCGCAAAAGACAGCACTCCAAAAATTCTCAAAACTAAAAGAATGTGAAAAAAAATTTTCAATTATTAATGATAAAGTTTGTAGTTTTGATATGTAAATATATGGTTTTAATCGCTTAATAAATCAAAACTCCAATGTCCTTTACCCAAAAATTCTGAAATTTCGTATACAGGTTCAATAAAAATCTAAAACTAGTTTTCAAGGTCAAGGGTTATTGACCTACGGTGGTGTCATATTTCTTAGAAATATAAAAAGGTCAAGGTGAAAAGCTAAAAATAGAAATTGCAAGGTAATCATAAATCTAAGAATAGAATTTTCGAGGTCGACGACGACGATGACGATCTCATAAGCTATGCATAAAAAGTAGGTCATGAGTTCATTGAAGGTGAATACTCCACTTCAAGCTAAAAATAGAAATTGCAATGTCACCATCCTCATCATATTACAAGGTCATGGTCCGAAGCTAAAAAATAGAAACTGTAATGTCATCATCATCATCATCATCATCATCATCATCATATTACAATTCTTAGAAGTCTAAAAAATAGTGTGTTCAAAGGTTATTGATCTGTATATCATAGCTAAAAATGGCCGGTTCAAGTCCTCACTAAAAGTTGATCGCGTTACAGCTAAAAAGTATAGTGACAGCATGATCGTTGAAAGTAGCTTATGCGCGTAACCAGATATGTATGGTAATCAAAGAGATGGTTCATATCTGCACTAATGTAACATAGTGGGGTCGTTTAGAGTAACAATATAAGGAAATAGTGTAATGGATAGTGAGTGTTGTGTCAAACATGTGGATGGCATACGCTCAAGAGCAATGGACCAAAGCAACTGACCTGAGAACAGCGGTGGAACGCTTGAAGCAAGAATTTTCAGCATTAGTATTCGATGCCGAACATGAGGCGGTTTACGGGCGAGGTGATTATAGTGAAGCGGAGTGTAACGTCCTAGTGAAAAAGTATGAAAATGGGGTAAAGATATGTGAAAAGTTTTTAAATTTAAAGGAAATATGTAGAACATGTTTTGTAGAAGAACTGAAAGCTGCGCAATTGCATCAGTTTTGCAATGAAAAATGGATGGCATCTCTTGATGGTAGTAGTTCATCCTCATCAGATGCAGATTAGCCTATCGATACAATTATCAAAGTGCACTCCCCCCCCCTCTAACATCATGATGCAGTAATATATATAGGACAGTTCCGGTGTCAACTATAATTCATAAGCGTTCTCGAATCAATCTGCATTGAACAGTAGCACTTTCTGTAAATCCTTCACGAACGTAAAAGACGCAAAATATAAAGTGATTGATCAACACAAAGTATGGGAAACATATTATCATTGAAACCTAGAACTTTAAGTGCATACTTACCTTAATTCATAAGCGTTCTCGAATCAATAAAGATGGATCTATCTGCATTGAACAGTAACACTTTCTGTAAATCCTTCACGAATGTAAAAGACGCAAAATATAAAGTGATTGATCAACACAAAGTATGGGAAACATATTATCATTGAAACTCAGAACTTTAAGTGCATACTTACCTTAGGATTTTATGAATAGTTCAAAAAGAAGATCGCATTGAAAAGTTTAAGCAATATCTGGTTGAGAATGACGCATTACCAGCACCGGAACTGTAGGAAAGATGACTAATTTAACATTTATGTAAAAAAATAATAACATATATATCTATGTATAATTGTTTGAAATAAATTATATATTTTTGTTGCAAAAAAAAAGAAAGTCTTCTATTTTGAAGAGTATATCATAATGAAGCGTGTGTCTGCAGCTATATTGACTAAGCTCTTCAAGGTTAAGATTTATTGGTATCATATTACAATTCATACCAACCAATCTTCAAGGTTAAATTTTATTGACAAGGTATTGAGAAGGTATAATATTACAGTTCTTATGTTAGACTCTTAAAGCTTCTTAGGAATAGCAAAATAAAATATACATATTATGGTAACATTCTGTAATACCTTTACTGGAGCATATCTATTTATTATTTGTTTTTCGCATTCAATGTTCGTTTAATGTGGTCCACAAGATATCATCATCATCTTTCCTAATAGGTCATCGCTTCATTATATTGTATACTAGCCATACATTCAGCTTACTTAGAGACGTTGTCCGTAACTTATTACAAACCTAAGCAAACCCCGAGGTGTTGTCTATGCATGTTTCAAGGTCATCAAGCCATGTCACACCCCCTAGAGCCCTGAAGTGGTCTAAACAGGTAGCCGTTTCCTAAAACAGGTAGCTGTTTCCTAAAAACAGGTAGCCGTTTCCTAAAACAGGTAGCCGTTTCCTAAAACAGGTAGCCGTTTCCCAAAACAGATAGCTGTTTGGTAACCGTTCCCCTCGAAGGTTATACGAGAGATCCATTGTTCAGGTGGAAATAGATTTAACATCACAATTCTGAGAAATCAGGAACAAAGTGGGCCCATTGTTCTAGCCAACGGTTCAAAGTCTATGCTAACAATTTTGTGATGAATGAACAAAGACGATCCATTGTTCAGTTATAATTTCTAAAATAGATTGTTATCTAAATACATCTCAATTCTAGGAAATCAAGAACTAAGACGATGTATTGTTCTAACCAACGCTTCAAAGTCTATGCTTATAATTTTCAAGGTTACACCTCTGATAACAAAGGTGATTCATTGTTTTGGCAAAAGCCCTCTGATGCAAACTATTCCTCAGGTTATAACCCAGCCTATCCATCTAGGTCAACAAGTCAACTTTTAACATTCCTTGGAGGTAAAATTCTAGGAAATAGCAAATAAGAGTTCCTATTACTGAATTCTAGTAATATAATCAGTTCGTGGAAACAAGAGGGTTGTTGTCTATGCTGAATATCAAGGTTCCTGTATTGGCTAAACGTTATGCTTACAGTATCAGGTGGTTGGAAATTCTCAAGGTCTCCAAGAAATTTTCAAGGCCATATGTCCTACAGACCGATCTTACCCGACATCATTCGATCGAAATGTAGCCGAAACCTGCAGGATCAATTCTAAACGAGTCATGGAAACAAGAAGAATGATAGGCTAATATCATGGTTATTAACTAAATTGTAATAAAAAGCGTGGGTTCATACAATAGTCATCCAGGATGTTTCTCCAAATATAGATAATCGTTTCCCAAAACCGACGGTTGTTTCTCAACACAGGCTAAACTGAACTAGGTCGAAACCTAAACATCTGGTCATGAGGGGTTAGAAATCCCAATTCGTGGGAAGGTTCAAGTACAATCTGAAAGTAGTTTTATATTATAGAAAAGCTAATCACCTACTTTGGGGGTAGTACTGATAGGTAGTAGTTTCTATAAATCCCCTACTTTTTGAGGTAAAGGGTAGCTTTTCCAATAGGCTTATCATCTAGGGGTGCATTTCTGGCCCCCGAGAAAAAGGTAAGTATGCACTTAAAGTTCTGGGTTTCAATGATAATATGTTTCCCATACTTTGTGTTGATAGTATTCATATCAATCACTTTATATTTTGCGTCTTTTACGTTCGTGAAGGATTTACAGAAAGTGCTACTGTTCAATGCAGATAGATCCATCTTTATTGATTCGAGAACGCTTATGAATTATAGTTGACACCGGAACTGTCCTATATATTACTGCATCATGATGTTAGAGGAGAGTGTACTTTGATAATTGTATTGATAGGCTAATCTGCATCTGATGAGGATGAACTGCTACCATCAGGAGATGCCGTCCATTTTTACATCGTTGCAAAACTGATGCAATTGCACAGCTTTCAGTTCTTCTACAAAACATGTTCTACATATTTCCTTTAAATTTAAAAACTTTTCACATATCTTTACTCCTTTTTCATACTTTTTCACTAGGACGTTACACTCCGCTTCACTATAATCACCTCCCCCGTAAACCGCCTCATGTTCGGCATCGAATACTAATGCTGAAAATTCTTGCTTCAAGCGTTCCACCGCTGTTCTCAGGTCAGTTGCTTTGGTCCATTGCTCTTGAGCGTATGCCATCCACATGTTTGACACAACACTCACTACCCATTACACTATTTCCTTATATTGTTACTCTAAACGACCCCACTATGTTACATTAGTGCAGATATGAACCATCTCTTTGATTACCATACATATCTGGTTACGCGCATAAGCTACTTTCAACGATGATGCTGTCACTATACTTTTAGCTGTAACGCGATCACCTTTTAGTGAGGACTTGAACCAACCATTTTTAGCTATGATATACAGATCAATAACCTTTGGCCACACTAAGACTTCTAAGAATTGTAATATGATGATGATGACATTGCAGTTTCTATTTTTTAGCTTCTGACCTTGACATACAAATTTCCCCAGTAATATGATGAGGATGGTGACATTGCAATTTCTATTTTTAGCTTGAAGTGGAGTATTCACCTTCAATGAGCTCATGACCTACTTTTTATGCATACCTTATGAGATCTTCGTCGTAACCTTCAAGTGGAGTAGACCTTGAAAATTCTATTCTTAGATTTATGATTACCTTGCAATTTCTATTTTAGCTTTTCACCCTGACCTTTCTATATTTCTAAGAAATGTTGCGAAACAGCTATCTGTTTTGGGAAACGGACCCCTGTTTAAAGAAACAGCTACCTGTTTTAGGAAACGGCTACCGGTTTAGGGGAACGGCCACCTGTTTAGCTCACTTGAGGGTGTGGCATTGCTTGAAACATGCACCTCAGGGCTCTTGATTTCCTAGAATTGAGATAACAATCTATTTTTAAAATAACTGAATAATGGATCGTCTTTGTTATCAGAGGTGTGACCTTATAAGCATAAACTTTAAATCGTTGACAATGGATTGCTTTGTTCTTGAAAGAGATGTATTTAGATAACAATCTATTTTTATAAATCAACCAGAACAATGAATCGTCTTTGCTCATTTACCTTTGAAAATTATAAGCATAGACTTTGAACAATACATCGTCTTTGTTCATGATTTCTCAGAATTGAGATAACAATTTATTTTATAACTCGACCAGAAGAATGAATCGCTTTTGTTCTTTTACCTTGAAAATTGTAAGCATAGACTTTGAAGCGTTGACAATGGGTCACCTTTGTTATTGATTTCCTAGAATTGAGATAACAATCTATTTTTAGAATAACGGAACAATAGATAGTCTTTGTTCTTTCATGTGGCCTTGAAAGCATAGACTTTGAACCATCGACAATGCATCGTCTTTGTTCTTGATTTCCTAGAATTTCAGAAGCCATGACTCAGCCGAAACAATAGATCGTCTTTGTTCTCTCATGCGACCTTGAAAGCATAGACTTTAAACAACCCCTTTGTTCTTGATTTCTCAGAATAGGACGTGCCCTTGAAACATGCATAGACTTGCTTGAGACTGAGGGCAATGACCTTCAGGATAGTCAAAAACCTAGTAACTTTTCTGGTGACCTTGAAGCGAGGGACTTAGCAGGGTTGCTACCCCTTGAAATAGGCAATGTTACTAACCTGTGACCTTGAAACGGGGTACGCGTACGTGCACGGTGAGTTAGGATACACGTAATTTATATAAGAAATATGTGTCCTACATATTACAACGTGCTTAAACTTGTTAAATACCTACTGTTGACCTTGACTATAAATATAATATGATGATGATGATCAGCTCCAAAATTTATATTTCCGCTAAAAAGTTTGACCTTGAAAATTATATTCTTAGATTTATGATTACCTTGCAATTTCTATTTTTAGCTTTTCACCTTGACCTTTTTATACTTCTAAGAAATATGACACCACCGTAGGTCAATAACCTTTGACCTTGAAAACTATTTTAGATTTATGATTACCTTGCAACTTCTATTTTTAGCTTTTCACCTTGACCTTTTATATTTCTAAGAAACCACCGTAAGTCAATAACCTTTGACCTTCAAAACTATTTTTGATTTATGATTACCTTGCAACTTTTAGCTTTGACCTTGACCAACTACATTTTAAATCTCCCGCTTAAAGTTCGACCTTGAAAGAGCTCCAAAAGCTTCCGATTTCACCACCAGAGGGCGAGTGACTCCAAAAATTTAAATCCCCCACCACAAGCATGCTTGAGACGTGGAGCGCGTTCTGGCATAACGAGAAAACTCACTTGACCTTGAAATAAATCCCCATAAGATTTACATGGGTGACCTTGAACTGGTCCAGGATCGGCCTTATATGTCTACTTATATATATATATCTATCGTGGATTATATAACCACACTAGGACAGGGTCAATTGCCCTTTACTACTAAAATAAAAAATGTGAAGGAGGAGCGTCAGAACTATGATTAATTACACTAAATAAATTTAAAACAACTTAATTTAACAACAAAAAAAACGACACCGCTTTCAAACCTTTGTTAACACAAAAAAAATAGTTCGAAACACAAAAAATCTTGAAAATATTCAATAAAAAAAACAATCTTATATTACCTTAAGGTCTAGAATCACACCTCTCCTGTGTTACAACAAATGAAAGCGAACCAGGTGATCGGTTACTGCTATAACGGAAATGTAACCTCCCTGCACTGACAAATGATGACTGAAATGTTGACTGTTGTTCTTTTATACACAAACGATCCTTGATTGAATCTCGTTAAAATGTTACTGCATAAATTAAAAACTTCTTATAAAATAATAATTTGTGAGCTCAACTTGTTTGTTAACTTTTATCTTTTAAATAGTTTTATTTCCACTAATAATCCAAAAGGTTAATAACTATAAATTTTAATATATTGCGAAAGTTTCTTTATCTTTAAACACGCTTTGCACGGTAATTAAGAGGCACTACAAGAACGTTAATGTTTTTTAAAGCCGCAAAAGCAATATAAACCAATGAGTTCACCGAAGCACTAATATAACACGACGATGATCTCTAGGTGACTTGATGACGTTAAATCGAAATCGGCACTAGGTATAATCCTTTGGTGATTGAACAGTTTTAATAAAATCCCTATATAGGTCCTCTTCAGCAGTAGCTTAACTACCCTTACTACTACACAAAAGTACGTTCGTTAAACACCACAAGGTCCAATATATCAACGTTCTAAAACACCCCTTAAAGCGTAACAACAAGCGTTACCGTACTAGTACACGAGAGCGCGATCAGTTTCAGAATTATTCAAATTATTACCAAAGATCCATCTTTGATTTTTGAATCCCACTACTCACAAAAAATCTTATCTAATTTAATACCACCAATTAAAAAAACGGAAGGGGAAGATTTGATACCCCAACACACAAATTTTGTTTTCGTCCGTAAGGACTCGAGAACTTTCAAAAGTTCAAACGTCAGCAAACTTAACGCGAAAAATATCTCTATATTTTCGTTCAAGTACAAGCAATTAGTCCCACATTCTTCCTCTATGATTTAAAACCAATATACTCAACATTAATCTGAACCACTATAACTAAGCGTCTTCATGTCGCCAATATGACATCATATACATATAAATCTACGTTCTTTCTATAATTTTTAAGGAAATCAAACGAAATACACCTTATTTAAACTTATATACGACTATTTACAAATAAACGTTACTCAAACTTCTACAAACGGGGAATAATAAGGAAAAACAACCTAAATTACGGAATAATAATTCACAAACAAAACAAAGTAAAGCTCGCCACACACCTTCCCTAAAGGTCGCTACACCCGTTAAACAGATTTAATCATAAAACTCAACTTAACAACCAAACAAAAAAAATGTATATACGGAATCTAACTAAGTCCATATAATTACAAACAAAATTACCCAATACGTATACAGGGTGTTCAAAATACTCTGACAACTTGCGACTGTAAAAATACCGTGATACTCGTCAACTTGGTTCTTGGGGACACATTTTATATAAAAATCAACCCTGTGTCAACCACCCCGTTTTCACCTTTATTCAATATAACTTCTTTACTTTAATAAAAGAAACATATTCGAACATGTAATGCATAAAATAATGATGTACTGTGGCGAAATCTGGCCAAATTGTATTATATTTAACCAAAGCACCATAAGTGATTCTAAAAACTAGAAAAAAGTAGAAAGCAGAATACAAGGAATATATTAATGTTAGTTGGTTATTCAACGTAAACTGATGAATACATGTGTTTGCAAAATAGTATCGTTTTAGTAATATTTAAAATTTTGGTAATTTATTTTTTGCTCAAGTGAGAGTCATAACGACGTAGATTATGCTCAAACCAATGCACCATCAATTTTGAACCTTTTGTGTACGGTACTTGTCTTGATAGTATATGCAGAGCCGGTAGATAAAACTGCAGCTACACTAATTATCCTGTCCTCTCCACATTTGGTGTAACAGGTTACGGTATATTACAGCTTTTAATGTATATGCACTATGCAGTGTACATAATAATGAAAATTGTTCCCAGTACAGGCCCTTGTGGCGCGCCTGAAAGAATATTAAACATATTTGTAAATCATGTAGTTACCTTTGTAGTCTACGTTGTACCTGATAGGAATGAATGTATTAAAGTAACAACACTGTCATTAAATCCATTGTACTTGTAAGTTTAGCGCAAATCAGTTCGTAATGTAGTGTCAAATACCTTTGATAAGTCTAGCAACACAAGTACCGTTAATTTTCTTTTATCTGTAGCATTAATTACACCATCAGTAATGGTGGAAGGGGTATCGTGTACTAAAACATTGCCTAAACCTCGATTGGCAACTACGTAGGTAATATCTCACTAGTGTTAATAAGGAGTATCATATTTTTATTATTATATTTTCAGAAACTTTAGAAAGGCAGAAAGAAATCTTATTGCAGGCTTCGTAAGTATCGTTTTAGTAATTTTGGTAATTTATTTGTTTCCCAAGTGAGAGTCATAACGACGTAGATTATGCGCAAACCAGCACCACCAATTTTGAATCTTTTGTATACGGTACTTGTCTTGATAGTATATGCAAGGCTGGTAGATAAAACCGCAGTTACACTGATTCTTCTGTGAAATGGTGATATTACTACGTTTTACACCATTTTTCACACATGGTGCCATTCTTTGAGTTTTACCTCCATACAGTGACAGCTTATATTTAGATGCTTTCAGTTTTAAATTATGTTGAGAGGCAAGCTGTTGTATTACACAAATGTCCTTGCCGGTGTCGTCATATGTTTGTTTCCTTTCAGCAAGGTAAAAACACTTGCAACCTTGTGTCGGATGCATAAGCCTGCAGGTTGCACTATATTATAGCTTTTAATATATCCGCAGTATACATAATAATGAAAATGTGTCCCAGTACAGGCACTTGTGGCGCGCCTGAAAGAATATTAAACCAATTTGTAAATCATATAGTTACTTTTTGTAGTCAACCTGATAGGTATGAATATTTTAAGGTAACAACACATTAAATCCTTTATACTTGTAAGTTTAACGCAAAGCAGGTTATGATGTACAGTGCCAAATGCTTTTTATAAGTCTAGTAACACAAGTACCGTTAATTTTCTCTTATCTGTACCATTAATTACATCATCAGCAACGGTGGAAACATTGTCTAAAACTCGACTGGAAATTACGTAGGTAATATCTTACTAGTGTTAATAAGGCGTATCATATGTTTATTTTTTCAGAAACTTTAGAAACGCAGGGTAGTATTCTAATTACCCTTAGGTCTTCATAAGATTTATGACGCGTTTCCAAGGATATACTACGACACAATTAATACGTTTGTGTGTTAAGTGTTTGTCAACAAAAGGACTGCAATACTTAGCGAAGGTTTACACCATCAGACCCAGCAGCGTTAGTTATTGAACCAAATAGAAGTGCAAGCGCAAGCGTAAGTTGAAACGCAATCAGAAGCACAAGCACAAGCACAAGAACAAGCACAAGCACAATCGCAAACACAAGCACAAGCACAAGCACAAGCACAAGCACAAGCACAAGCACAAGCACAAGACCACAAGCACAAGCACAAGCACAAGCACAAGCACAAGCACAAGCACAAGCACAAGCACAAGCACAAGCACAAGCACAAGCACAAGCACAAGAACAAGCACAAGCACAGGAAAAAGCACAGGAAAAAGCAGAAGCACGAGCACGAGCACGAGCACGAGCACGAGCACGAGCACGAGCAAGAGCACGAGTACGAGCACGGGCACGAGAACGATCACGAGCACGAGCACGAGCACGAGCACGAGCACGATCACGAGCACGAGCACGAGCACGAGCACGAGCACGAGCACGAGCACGAGCACAAGAACAAGCACAACCACAAGCACAAGCACAAGCACAAGCACAAGCACAGGCACAGGCACAGGCACAGGCACAGGCACAGGCACAAGCACAACACAAGCACAAGCACAAGCACAAGCACAAGCACAAGCACAAGCACAAGCACAAGCACAAGCACAAGCACAAGCTCAAGCGCAAGCACAAGCACAAGCACAAGCACCAGCGCAAGCACAAGCATAAGCACGAGCACGAGCACAAGCAGAAGTACAAGTAAAATCACATGCACAGGATCAAGCACAGGCACAGGCACAGGCACAGGCACAGGCACAGGCACAGGCACAGGCACAGGCACAGCACAAGCACAAGCACAAGCACAAGCACAAGCACAAGCTCAAGCACAAGCACAAGCACAAGCACAAGCTCAAGCGCAAGCACAAGCACAAGCACAAGCACCAGCGCAAGCACAAGCATAAGCACGAGCACGAGCACAAGCAGAAGCACAAGTAAAATCACATGCACAGGATCAAGCACAGGCACAGACACAGGCACAGGTATAGGCACAGGCACAGGCACAGGCACAGGCACAGGCACAGGCACAGGCACAGGCACAGGCACAGGCACAGGCACTGTCACTGTCACGGACACAGGCACAGACACATGCACAGGCACAACACAGACACAGGCATACGTACATGCACAGGCACGGGCACAGGCACAGGTACAGGCACAGGCACAGGCACAGACACAGGCACAGGCACAGGTACAAACGCAGATAAAGGCACAGGTACAGTCACAAGAACAGGCACAGAACCAGACACAGGCACAGACACAGGCACAGGCACAGGCACAGGCACAGGCACAGGCACAGGCACAGGCACAGGTACAGGTACAGGCACAGACACAGGCACAGGCAAAGGCAAAGGCAAAGGCAAAGGCACAGGCACAGACACAGGCACAGACAGAGTCACAGGTACAGGCACACGCACAGGCTCAGGCACAGACACGGACACAGGCACAGTCACAGGCACAGACAGAGACACAGACACAGGCACAGACAGACGCAGACGCAGATGCAGATGCAGACGCAGACGCAAATGCAGATCCATACGCAGACTCAGACGCAGACGCAGACGTAGACCCAGACGCAGACGCGGACGCGGACGCGGACGCAGACGCAGACGCAGACGCAGACGCAGACGCATACGCGGACGCAGATGCAGACGCAGACGCAGACGCAGACGCAGACGCAGACGCAGACGCAGACGCAGACGCAGACGCAGACGCAGACGCAGACGCAGACGCAGACGCAGACGCAGACGCAGACGCAGACGCAGACGCAGACGCAGACATAGACGCAGACGCAGACGCAGACGCTGTTGGAGACGGAGACGGAGACGGAGACGGAGACGCAGACGCAGACGCAGACGCAGACGCAGACGCAGACGCAGACGCAGATGCAGACGCAGACGCAGACGCAGACGCAGACGCAGACGCAGACGCAGACGCAGACGCAGACGCAGACGCAGACGCAGACGCAGACGCAGACGCAGACGCAGACGCAGACGCAGACGCAGACGCAGACGCAGACGCAGACGCAGACGCAGACGCAGACGCAGACGCAGACGCAGACGCTGTTGGAGACGGAGACGGAGACGGAGACGGAGACGGAGACGGAGACGGAGACGGAGACGCAGACGCAGACGCAGACGCACCACCAATTTTGAATCTTTTGTATACGGTACTTGTCTTGATAGTATATGCAGGGCTGGTAGATAAAACTGCAGCTACAACGATTCTTCTGTATAATGGTCATATTACTACGTTTTATACCATTTTTCACATGTGGTGCCGTTGTTTGAGTTTTACCTCCACACAGTGACAGCTTATATTTAGATGCTTTCAGTCTTAAATTCTGTTGAGATACAAGCTGTTGTATTACAGAGATGCCCTTGCTGGTTGCGTCATATGCATGTTCCCTTTCAGCAAGGTAAAAAGGCGTGCAAACTTGTGTCGTATGCATAAGCCTGCAGGTTGCACTATATTGTAGCTTTTAATATATCCGCAGCATACATAATATTGAAAATGTGTCCCAGTACAGTCACTTATGGTGCGCCTGAAGGAATATTAAACCTATTTGTAAATCATATAGCTACTTTTTGTAGTCATCCTGATAGGTATGAATATATTAAGATAACAACACTGTCATTAAATACATTGTTTATCGCAAAGCGGTTGATGATGTACAGTGCCAAATGCTTTTGATCACTCTAGTAACACAAGTACCGTTAATTTTATTTTATCTGTAGCATTAATTATATCATAAACAATGGTGGAAAGGGTATCGCATACTGAAAGATTGTCTAAACCTCGATTGGAAATTGGGTAGGTAATGTACTACTAGTTCTAACAAGGTGTACCATATGTTTACTTTTTCAGAAACTTTAGAAAGGCAGGGTAAAATTCTAATTACCCTTAGGTCCTCATAAGGTTTATGACGAATTTCCAAGTATATACTAGGATACAATTATTACGCTTGTGTGTTAAGTGTTTGTCAATAAAAGGACTGCAATACTTTAGTGTGCGAAGGTTTACACCATCAGACCCAGCAGCATTAGTTATAGAACCAAATAGAATTGGAAGCGCAAGAATAAGTAGAAACACAATCAGAAGCACAAGCACAAGCACAAGAACAAGCACAAGCACAGGCACAATCGCAAGCACAAGCACAATCATAAGCACAAGCACAAGCACAAACACAATCACAAGCACAAGCACATGCCCAAACACAAGCACGAGCACGAGCACGAATACGAGCACGAGCACGAGCACGAGCACGAGCACGAGCACGAGCACGAGCACGAGCACGAG
Source organism: Vesta saturnalis (assembly GCA_036346205.1). NCBI lineage: Eukaryota > Metazoa > Arthropoda > Insecta > Coleoptera > Lampyridae > Vesta > Vesta saturnalis. Next base: position 221,307 of record JARFJB010000108.1, read on the forward strand.
CACGAGCACGAGCACAAGCACAAGCACGCGAACACGAAAACGAACACGAACACGAACACAAACACGAAAACGAGTACGAGCACGAGTACCAGCACGAGCACGAGTACGAGCACGATCACGAGCACGAGCACGAGCACGAGCACGAGCACGAGAACGAGCACGAGCACGAGCACGAGCACGGCACGAGCACGAGCACGAGCACGAGCACGAGCACCGAGCACAAGCACAAGCACAAGCACAAGCACAAGCACAAGCACAAGCACAAGCACAAGCACAAGTACAAGTACAAGGACAAGCACGCGAACACGAACACGAACACGAACACGAGCACGAGCACGAACACAAACACGAACACGAACACGAGCACGAACACGACCACGAACACGAACAAAACACGAACATGAACACGAAATCGAACTCGAACACGAACACAAACAGAAACACAGGCACAGACATAGACACAGACACAGACACAGACACAGACACAGGCACAGGCACAGGCACAGGCACAGGCACAAACACTGACACAGGCACAGACACAGACAGAGACACAAACACAGACACAGACACAGACACGAACACGAACACGAACACGAACACGAACACGAACACGAACACGAACACGAGCACGAACACGAACACGAACACGAACAAGAACACGAACACGAACACGAACATGAAGACGAACACGAACAAGAACACGAATACGAACACGAACAGGAACACGAACACGCCAAATATTTTTGGCATAACCTCAGTTATTGTTAAAATTAACCTCGAATATGTAGAATTACTATACAAGGTTATGGAGCACTTAAAAATATTAATAAGTTTTAAACTAAGATATATATTTTTACCGCCTTTAGACTACCTATGAAACATAACGATGTGAAGAATAATTTTTTGAACTATTAAATACTGTAAAATATATATTTGGATATAAATAGCATGGCGCCGAAACGTCTCCGCGCCGAATCGGATTGCGCCGAATCGTCCTCGCGCCAAAACGTCCACGCGCCGAAACGACCCATTCCGTCCTATAATGGTGTGAGCCTTAAGTTGAAAGTGTTAGGGTTTGTAAAACGATTATTTAGATAATACTGTTGGTAATACATTGTTACGATAAACATTTAATTTAATACACACAATCAAATACAAATTGTAGTTAAATTAATATTAGCATGGTTTCTTTTCGTTTATAAAATACGATTAACCAGAGGTCTGCGCTATCAACTTACGATATGTTCATAACTAAATAATATGAATTTCTAAACAGTTAATATAGTTTATAACGTGCGTGTGTTTATTATGTAAAGTTTAAAATATGTATGCAGAAGGGCATATCAGGACGCAATTGTGGAAAGCTATTATAATCAAACATTTGCAAAAAAAATTGCGTATAGTACATAATTGTTATTTACATAAAGCTTTATTAATAATCATTGGTTTATTAGGCATTAAGATATTATTGAACATTGCGTTTATTACTTATAAAGATCATCAGGATAAAAAATAATATTTATGAAATAAAATTAAGAATAAACATAATTTAGAATTTACATATTCTTAACGCCCAATTACCTAATAATTATTAATAAAATACCTAATATTTATATACACTATTTCGTTTCATATAGCATAATGGTTAAAAATTAATAGATGTTTATCACCTTTGTAAAGCTATAATGGCTTGTTTATATTTAATTCTGATTTGTATAGTTGCTCAGTTTCAACACATTTGTTGTGTAATCGAGCTGTAAAGTGGTATAGGTATCTAAGTATTGGAAAAGCAATAGAGAACGAGTGTCCACAGGGATAAGGAAAATATTTAGTCCCAACGGAAAAACGCTTTCAATTCTACGTATCTAGGAATTCCAGACACAATATAGAAATTTTATGGACTGAAGAAGTTTTTCAATAAAAACAGAAGTTTAAACTACAGAGTTAAAGCCTTTTATTATTAAAATAAAGTGTGTCTTGGGATTATAAAATGAATAATTCTTAAATATAAATTCTGGATTAATTGTGAAAACTGTCTTCATAACAATAACTAAAGCAATGGTGTCCTAACTTATTTCTGTAAAATATTCTTATCTTTTAACTAACTACTTCAGTTGGTAACTCAATTGTGGTTTATATTTTTAGTACATACTTGAGATTTAATTAACGTAAAGGAAAAAACTGGTAAAAATTGAAGTACTCCATTCTTTAAATATTTAATATATATAAAACTACAACGTAACGTATCTCGCTTTGCGAAGTTAGTGTAAACGTAACTCTCTATTTATGAGGGTAGACTTTTTATTGGAGTAGAATATTCAGAAGTGTTCTCTTAAAGATCGATTTTTCAAGAAACGTAGTAATTCAAGACAGATGTGTTTGTATAAAAAGAATGCCTTGACCCCCACATAACGTTTCTAGCTTTAAGTTAGTTGAATTTTTCAAATATCATCACGTAATAATTATTATTATTGAAAACGTCTAAATCAATCCAGTTGCACAATTCTATTACTTTACTAGTAGCTAAGTCATGCACAAGTCAACAAAATTTCTCTCTTTCTAATGTATCCATAATGACATAATACAATTTTACTTAAGTCGGTAAACACAATGGAAATAACTATTTTGGAACTAAGTATAGTATTATAAAAACGCTGATCACTATCGTTGCATAATCGTTTCACTTTTAAATGTGCATTCACAGACAGGAGATTCAACTTATTAAACATTTTCAAAAAAGTCAAAATAACCCAATGTAATGCCTCTTGAGTCGTCATTGAAAGGGTCCTTACGTTATTCCTCAGGGTATATCTTTCACCACGTATATATTTGATATTGACACTGCAATTGGTATTTAGTACATCGTACTTACTATTAATTTATTTAGTATAAGTTAATCTGATAGTACTTTTACTAATATTGTAATAATAACCATTATATAGTTTATAAATAATAATACTAATAATCTTTATATTCTCATTGACAAAGTTACTATACCCATATCTATAGATATAAAACTAGTTTGCATCATTGCATCAGTTTGAAATGTGCTTATTAAATTAAGCTACTTACAAAACATTTAGTATATGCAACTAATTTAATTCTACAAGTAACCATCTACAATCAAATCAATGAAACTACACCGACAACGGTAACAATAATTTAGAATAGGAAAATTTAATAAATATAATTATATTAACACACAAAATTGGGTTAATACTTTATTGAGATATCACT
>JARFJB010000109.1:0-132500 GCA_036346205.1 Vesta saturnalis
ACAACAAATGCAACGAAAACCCACAGATAATATAATCATGAACGCACCTAATTCTGGATTTCCTCGTAACTCAACTCCCACACAATTTCTTCGACAAAGTCCCACCCCTTCCGTTCAGTCCCCTGCCACTTTAAGTGGTGCTCCTTCAAGTAATCAGATGGTTGCCTCTCCAGCACTAGTACATTCACCCAGTTCCCAAATGAGTTTAATCACAGGACCTCAAAGGTCTGTTGGCATGGCACCAAGTCCTAGTAGTTCACTTAATACTCCTGGACAACCAGGACAGAGTCCCATGGGAATGCAAGAAGACCAGGCCTATCGAGAAAAAGTGCGTCATTTAAGTAAATACATAGAACCTCTTAGGAAAATGATTGCAAGAACTGGAAATGACGGTGAGCGTATGTTATCTGTTTCATTTTAATTTTAATTATTTTAAGACAAAGTAAGTAGCATTTAGTCACAAGAAATACGTTCCAGATGTGGAGAAATTAAGTAAAATGAAGAAGTTATTAGAAATATTGTCTAATCCATCTCAACGTATGCCATTAGAAACTCTTATAAAGTGTGAAGTTGTTTTGGAAAAATTAGATTTTAAAAGAGGAGATGGTAGTGTAGCACCTCCTGCTCATTCAGTCACGTTTAAAGAACATCATTGTTTTAATCCTCTTTTGGAAGCTGTTAGTAATAATCTTCAGTCATCTGTTATTAATCATACTCTACATAGAACATTTGGACCAACACTTGAAGCTCTCTTTGGTCCTGAGATTAGGTAAGTCGATCAGCAGTATGAAAATGAGCAAAAATATAACTTTATAGATTGGTTCCTTCTTTAAAACGAAAAAGGATTGAAGAACCTCCAAATGAAATTCCAGATGTTTTACAAGGTGAAATTGCTAGATTAGATCAACGTTTTAAAGTTTCATTGGATCCATGTCAACAACCAGGATCTAAGTCTATTCAATTAATATGTGGGTTAGAATGCAAATATCTTCCATGTGTACCTCCTGTATCTCTTATTATACCAGAAGATTATCCTAAGAGTTCACCCAAATGTTACATGGCCCCACATGAATATAATGCAACACAATTTTTATCAGCTGTACAAGATGCATTATTGGCACGGATAAAAAAGCTTCCAAAACACTTTTCTTTATCTCAGTTACTTGATACATGGGAAATGAGTGTAAGACAAGCTTCAGCTCCATCTCATGTTCCCATATCAACAACTACATTGTTAATGGGGTTATAAGATATAAAACTTTCAATTTTGTAACTATTTAGAATTAAATAAACCATTTTTGTTGTTGCATAGAATTATTTTAAATTTATTGTTTTTAAAAACCTCTGTGCAATGTTTTTTATGTCTTATAGTTATGTAGTAAGTGTATAAGTGGGTAAAGTTAAAACAGTTTACTTTTTAAATAGCTTTTATTAACTGATACATATAAAATTCTTAAAACATTTTTTTTTATTTGTACAATAAAATATCTACAACACCTGCAAATCTGCTGCTTTTTGGCGTACCCAATAAATTTCTCCGTTTTTAGCCACAGTTGCACTGTAAAATATTAAATTATATGAATTATCTATATGTAAATCTTACTTACAATAGTGTTAATTTTCCTTTATATTGTAGAGGTGGAGTCCAGTTTAGATTTACATAGTCCTTCTTGTTAGAGTTTCTATGGGTTGCGGAACTCTAGAAATTGAAATTTATAAATTTTACAGCGTAAAAAAAAAAGTGTAAAAAATAACACATTAATTATAAAATAAATTTGAAAATATTTATATTAATTGATTTGATAAAATTATTAAGTATGAAGAGTTTTTGGAAAACTTGAAGGTTGCAGCTCTTGTTGCACATTTAAGGAACATGATTGTTTTAATCGTATTCTGGAAACTGTTAGTAATTATCTTCAATCATCTTATACAAATTTTTAGTCCTGAAATTAGGTAAGTCTGAGCAGTATGAAAATGGGGAAGAAAGCTACTTTATAGATTTGTTCGGAAGGTTTTTGATATTGCGATTACTGCTATAACTCTTAACGGAGCGTTCATTTTGCTATAGAAAATTGAATTCTTAGTAAAACCACATATATGGAGATTTGCAAGCTTTATTAAAAATGGATATATATTTATACTCAGTGGCATAGAAAGAAGAATACCCAGTAATAATGAATATTTTGTAAAAAATTTTGGGAATGTTTGTTTATGTTAAGATAAAAAACGATCAATTTTTTAGCCATATTACTCTAGCGCTTTTTGCGTTAACCTCTTTCAAAAACATTTACGATCATGTAGCCTTAAAATCATTTGTAACTGTTGTCATTTAAGACGTCAAACACTTTACAAAAAGCTTCTTTAATTGAATCACGATGTCTCGAGCGTGAGGACGACACAATTTTCGAGGCTGGTTTGTTTATGAGATAGCCGATAGGACGCAACAGAGTTTAAACACTGTGGGAGTCTGTGTTTGGGCATGGAACCAAGAGGTCCGTACATGAAGAGTGAGAGGTAAATATATATATATATATATATGACTTATCCAAACGATATTTTTATTTATATACAACTAAAAAAGACACATGAACAACTAGGAAAATGAAGAAAGTTAACTATTGGTGGTCATGAATATTTTTAAAGCAGGATCCATCACAGTCTCCACAACACGTCAGGACTTTTGACGCTTTGGCTCTTGCTACCCTTCTCCTATTGAATGTTCTTATAGCATTCAGTACACCTTCTTCTGTTCTTTCTAGTGGTTCCTTCATATTTTGCTATTCTATGATTTCTTTTTCCACGTTTTCGTTTTCTTGTCTGCTCAATACGTTGACTGCTTGCAATATCTCCTTCAGAATTTGGATCGTTAACAACCTTTTGTTTTTGTGCCGGTTGTAATCAGCTCACTAGTATCACTAGGAACTAAGCTGAATTTTATCACCACCATTTGATAACTTGAATACCATCATTGTGTTGCTGTCCATACACTTTTCGTCTACTATTAAGTAACTTACCACAAACATACGTTTGGTAGTCTAAAAGGTCCTTGCAAAGTTGTATGCTAGTGTGAAAGTTATCTATATAAAGAATTCGGCCATATTTTGTCAAATCCGCATCAGATGTATACATATTTTGTATGTTTGACCGGTTGTCTTGGTGGCAGTGGTACCAGTTAGGTCATTTTTTCCGGCATAAACCCTTAAATCGTATGTATACCCTGCAGGTGTGCACACTACCATTTTACACCATACGTTAGAGACGTTACCGGAAGGTACGTGGGAACACTAGTCTCCCCCTCCAAGGTACCATACTTTCATCGATTACTACTTATTCACCTGGACCAACGGTTTCGTGACACTGACGGCAGCATACTTGAAAAATATTTTTTATTTTGAAAAGCCATTTTTTTGATAAGAAATCGCTATTAGAGGAATGTAAACACCTCAACAACACATCAAATCGGTCACGAGTCATTGTTTGTTTAATTCGGCTGTTGCTATACATGTTGTTTGACCCATACGGTCACATTTTAGGAAGATTGGTTACACCCATAATCCGCAAGATTCCGATGAATTTTTGAATTTCAATTCTAGTAGTATCTGTCCATTTGTCTGGTAAAGATCTCCAAGAAATAGGTTTGCTTTGAATAATGTGGCCAGCATATCTATTAATCTTCGACACTATGGTATCCAAAGTATAGTTGGTAACGAATTGCTTATAAATTTGAACACTGTTGAATGAAATGAAAGTTTGAAAATGAAACTTTCACTATTATTACACATAATAAATTACTTACCTATTTTGAGTGTTTTAATGGTGTATTTTTATAAACGTTTCGATAAGACTTAACAGTTATCTTCGTCAATAGTAATATCGATTGAAATTGTTAAATATATTGAAACAATTTTGTGAAAGTTGAAAAATTAAAACAAACATCAGCCTGCTATTAATATAGCAGTTGGAGAGACGTATTAAGCCAACTATAGAATTAAATTTTAGTAAAAAATAACTAGATCATTAAAAATTAAATATTGTAAAACTGTCTTAAAGATAACAAATCAGAACACCATCTAACGGTCGAAGGGTAACGATGAAAAATGTCAGCCAAAAAACACATTTAACAAAATTTATTCAAGTTATGATGTAAGTGTAAAGTTGTGGAAAACTTCAATTTGAAAAGGATAGAAGCATTCACAAATATAAACATGACATCAATTAAAATAATCCAATTAACTCTAACAAAGAAAGAACTTTGTCCATAATTGCAAGTGTTATTAACAATGAAAAGCACGATGCAGAACATTTTATGTAGTTTTTTAATTTCAACTACTTTTGTTAAATTAAAATGCTGTGGTAATTTAACATATAATTGGTAAAGCATTTGCTTCAAGGTCTAGGAAAAACAGCAAAAAACCATGACATATCAAAGTCAAGACGTATCATTATGCCTTTTTTTAATGATAAGATGACAAAACCTATTCAAACGGAGATTTTTTTCTTGTCTATTAAAATTGTTAGGGTGTTTATATATCTCAATAGCTCCACGTTGTAAACGAACATAATAATGAGTTTGTCTTAACAATATTTCCATATTCTTTGGTTGACCTAATCTACAAAATCTCGTATGTTAGCCTCCGACCGTTAGAGGGTGTTCTGATTTGTCATCTTTAAGACAGTTTAACAATATTTAATTTTTAATGCTCTAGTTATTTTTTACTAAACTTTAATTCTATAGTTGGCTTAATAGGCCTCTGCAATTATTCAACTTTCACAAAATTGTTTCAACATCTTTAACAATTTTAATAGATTAATATTGCTACTGGCAAAGATAACTGTACTTGTTATCGAAACGTTTAGATTGTATAATATAAAAATACACCGTTACAAAAACCCAAAAAAGATAAGTAGGTATTTTATTAAAATGAAAGTTTCTTCGAAACTTGTTACAAGGTCCCCATGTATCAGCAGTAGCTTCCACAATATCATCCTCTAAAGAATTTTCTGTATTGGACAAATCTTCATTGGTAGGGGCTAGTTCATTGGAAGGTTTGTAAGATTCTCCAAGATCACTAAAGGGCTCAGACTCTGAAGAAGAAACGTCATTTTTTGATATTAGCGTTTCTGATGGCTTTCTCAATAAAGATGGTGGTACGTGACTTAGCACAGAGGGAGCTGACGACGTACCATCCAGTGCTGATGACTTATTTAATGGTATTACATTTTTTGTAGCGATCTTGCAACATTTTTTTTGCCACGAGTAGCCATTATAGCTGTAAGAAAAACTTAAGCATTTACTCATAAAATTGTCCGAGTTGCCACGTGTTCACCAATGGGTTACGACGGCTATAATAGAAAATTTTCATTACTGGCTGTCGATTAAATTATGGTAGTGCACAAACAGACATAGGTATCTATAATGAAGAAACTCTCTACGCAACTAACACAAAGGGAACCAACAGAACGCTTAAAAAGAGATTTCGTGTTCGTACAAAACTGCGCAATTCTTGCGGTGGCCCACCACGATGTCGAAAACGTGTTAAAAGGAAAAAGGGTAGAAGAACCTCCAAATGAAACTCCTGATTTTCAGGCAGAATTGTTTGAGTAGATGAACACTTTAATAGATTCTTGTCAACAACCAGCATCTAAATATAGTTATAATTTATTAAATGTAATTCTTTAATTTTAAACGTTTTCTGTATAAAACTTTTTACAAAATTAAATAACCCTGAAAAATTTAATTAATTAAAAAACGTGATCGCACGGGCGGCTTTGAAATATGTTCTTCAAGTATCTTTTATTAATGTCTATTTGACTTGAAGGATTAAAGGTCTATGTGAGATATTTTATTATTATATTAGCATTACTAATTTTCATTAGCGGATATTGTAAACCTAAGCAAAAAAAAATGCAAAACCTTTGGAGTATAAACATTAAGCTCTACAGCACACAAGAAAAGTTATATGCTGGCCGTTTCAGATTTTTTAGTTTTCCAAAAAATTAAAAATTCGAATGTATGAGATGGGTAATTGAGGGAGGATGAAACTTTCAATTGTTTTGGCTAAATAGCCGCACATGTGCGCATGCAAGTAATCATGCCGTTATGTCTTATGAGAAAAACCTCATACATAGAAACAGGAACTAAACCAATTACCTGATAAGTGCTACATTGTGCCTACAGGCTTGATGCTGGCTCTAAATGATTTATGCAAATATGTCATTTATTATAAAGTGATTTTTAAAAGAAAAATTAGCATTAGCAAGATGTAAATAAGTTAGGGTTTTAATAAGCTTTACTTTTAAATGATACTCCTGGTTTTCTTACACATGTAAAGTTATGTATACAGGGTGAGAAAACTAGATATATTTTTTTATTTTTAGGGGACATACTGTAGATCCATTAAGGCTACATTTTTAAAATAATTTCAAATATACAGGGTGCTTCAAAAAAGAGTGGCATATCAAAGTTATGTTTTTTTTAATGGGATGCCCTATATTTTATTACATTTTTGAATTAATTATGAAAAATAAGATAGTCCTTCGTTAGGGTTCCCTATACCTAAATACAGATGGTTTTGATTTTTCTTAAATTGTAAGGTTTTGGAAAAAAATTAATTGTTACTAAAAGAAACTAATTTTGTCAAAACATCTTCAGGATCTCGAAAACAGACTGTTTTGTTGATTTATTTGGCAATTTCATTGCAAAAAATACTGTACTGGGTGTTCAGATTTTTCGGTTGTATTACTAATATATTCAAACTATAGTATTTTCCATATCTCAAATGGAACACACTGTATATTTTAGATCTGTCATGTGACCAATTCAATGATGTTTCAAAAAGTACCAAGGTATGTATGCTATACCTAAACCTTCATGTTTCAAAGTTATTCAACAATATCACGAATACATTAAATAATATTATTATTCTTAACAATTTAACAAAACTACTATAGCAAATGCTCGAAATGACTGCTATCTTTTTCAATCATCAAACATCTTACATTTTGCAACATAACAGTGACGGTTCCAAATGCATTTTAACTCGGTCTACCATGTGTTCTGCAGTAGTAAGAGGAGTAGCATACACTAGATTTTTAATATATCCCCATAAAAAGAAATCCATAGGAGTGAGGTCTAGAGATCTAGGAGACCAGTTAATTGGGCCACCTCTTCCGATCCATTTGTTATGAAATTTTAGTTCTAAATCTTCCCTTACTCGTCGTGAAAAATGTGCAGTGGCACCATCTAATTGTAACCATATTTTTTGTCTGATGCGTAATGGAATATTTTCTAAAAGTATCCAAAAATCGTTTTTTAAAAAGTTTAAGAATTTAGGACCATTTAAAGTGCCGTCGAAGAAATATGGACCAATAACTTCATCGCCAATTGTTCCACCATACACATTAATACTCCATCGATTCTGGTGATCTATCGTATGCAATAAATGCTTATTTTCGTTATTATAATAATGGTAGTTATGGCGATTAACATGACCATTATTATGAACCGTTGCCTCATCGGCAAACAACACGTATTGATCAAAATTATCTTCTTTCCCGATTTTTTAGGATTGTTAAACAAAAAGCTATTCGCCTTTCAAAATCTGTTCCATATAAGTTTTGATGAAGTTGGATATGATATGGGTGGTATTTGTGTTTCCTTAAATTTCTGAGACACTTGATTGACTAATGCCCGTTTCTCTCGCAACTATTCTAGTACTGATATTTGGATTATCAACCACGGAACCTAATACCAAAAACGCGTTATTTTCGTTATTGGAAACCATTTTTATTTTTTCCTGTTTTGGGTAAGCGACACTTCCTGTCCCACGAAATGTTTGCAGCAATTTCTCTAGTACTTTTTTATTTGGATGAATGCGGTTGGGGTACCTTGCTGCGTAGACTCTTGAAGCCAATAAACAATTTCCATAACATTCACCAATAGTTAAAACCATATAATTTTTTCCTGCTTCGAATAAATAATTTTAACTTAAAATAATTATTGCAGTGCAAATAATTAGTACCCAATTATATTGACATACTGTTAATTAATAATCTTTGTCATTTTGACAATAGCACACTAGATTAGAATTCAGCTTGGTAGCATCGTTTTTTATCATTACAATATACATATTTTAATAAAAAATTACTGCATACTAACTTGAAATATGTGTACACATACAGACAAAAGAAGAATATCTTTACCGATTACTCGATTCAAAAAATGATTGACAGACATTATTTGTTAAACCATTTACGTCCTGTAAGTTCCATAAAAAACTTTAAATTTCAAAATATACAGGGTGTTTCATTTGAGATAAGGAAGATATTATAGTTTGAATGTATTAATAACACAACCGAAAACTCTGAATACCCACTATATTATTTTTAGCAATTAAATTGTCAACTAAATCAACGAAACAGTATATTTTCAAAATCCTGAAGCAGTTTTCACAAAATTGGTGTCGTTAGGTAACAAATAATTTTTTTCCAAAACCTTGCAAATTAAGAAAAATCAAAATAAATCAAAACGCTCTGTATTTAGGTATAGGGAACTCTATCGAATGTCTATCTTATTTTTCATAATTAATTAAATAATGTGATAATATATAGGGTATTCTATTCAAAAAAACATAACTTTGATATGCCACTCTTTTGAATCACCCTGTATATTTGAAATTATTTTAAAAATGTAGCCTTAATGGACCTACACAATGTCCATGCAACAAAAATCAGAAAATATATCTAGTTTTCTCATAAAATTCCATCGTCCGTCGTTACTCACCCTGTGTACAAGGTGTCCCGGAAAGGTCTTTACAATGCTCCTCCACACCTCAAAATAAGTGGATTTAACTAAATTTAACTTAGTCCAAAAGTTGATAGCCGAACTACAGGATATCAAACAAATAAATAACATTTTTTTAGTATCTTTCAACTAATTCGAGCTAATTTCACGAAATTTGTTATACGGGGGTTTCTTGGGATGAGAAGTTCAAATTTGTGAACGATTTTGTTGACTTTAAAATCTCTATAACTTTTTTGTGTCACGGTGTATGTCATTTTGGGTTTTATCTTTTACGGTTAAGAAAGGAATACTTTATTGAAGTTGCTAGACGCAACCTTTTCCGAGAAAAACGCAAGGTAATTACAATTTTTTTAAATTTGGTAAACGTAAAAAAATGTTCCTTCTTTTTATGGTTTTACTTGCTTGTTTTTAATGTAAATATAAAAATATGTCATAAAAACTGTTCAAAATGTCCGCAGTTTTCACTCATTGCAAAGATCTATTGTCATACAGGCGTGTGTACCAAAAACAGTAAAAATAACCACTGAAGTATGCTTTTATGCATTTTAGTATAGATAATAAAATAACGAAGTAAATACTCATTTTACCTTATATATAGGGGAAAGTGGAAGGACTAAGACAAAATTGATAAAAAAAAATTGAAAAAACAGTTTAATGGAAATCAAAACCAAATGCTACACTAGAATGTATATTTGTTTATTATAACTAATGTAAATAAACGCAAAATTAGAAACACCAAAAGAGTAATTACTTTTTTTAAAAATCTTGAAAATTTTCCACTTTACCCCAGGTATGGGGCAAAATGGAAAACATCAGCGAGCAATATAATAAAAAAATACATTACAAAAATCTTATTTTTCCATGCCTAAGCTTCTCATGCTTGGTAAGGCGACCAACAATTTCCTTCATGTAGACGGCGCTGTTATAAGGAATTTCGAGAAACACATAAATATTATAATTTTGTCTGTATTGGCGCATAAAAGAAACTTCAACTCCTTCTTCGTCCATAGACTGAACTTCTGCCACAAATTTTTTCTTTTGTTTACCATTTGGATTTTCAAGTTCCACAAGTAGAAAATCATTTTGTTTAACGTGTTGACATGTTACTTTTTCAATGCATAATTTTTCCACAGAATTAATCACTTTGTCCCCATCGTTGCCTGACGAATCGTTGAAAATTTCATCAGAACATGGAAAATCGTCGCAAAGTTCCTCAGAAGATGATTCAGATGTTTATTGAATGTTTTCAGGCTTACTTCGTTTGTTTTTTTCTTTCTTAACATTTGGAACCATTTTTCGCTTTACAGTTTTGGCCTTTGTTTTACCAATAGAGTTAAGAGATGCCCTTAGTTCGTCTAGGTTTGGAGTAGCTGTTTAATACCATAGTTTTTCCACGTTTATGTGGTTTTCGTTGTTTTTGGCAAGCTTTCGGAATTGGCATTATGTCGCTTGGAGAATAGTAAATATTATCAGATGACTCTTGTACAAAAGAACAACTAGGCTGTGGTGATACGTTTTTTCTTTGCGGAAGGAATTCTACTGGCAACTTTTTTGGATTTAGGTGTGATATCATTATCCCGAACAGGCAAATTGGTAGAAGACGTTAATGGTGAAGGTGTTCTGTGTACCTATCAAAATTAATAGTAAGCTATGTTAACCTTCGAGTTCTTTCATTTAATAAGCTTCCTGAATTTTTCCTCAAATAACTAAATTGTCCGAAACTGCCCCACGCTTGTCCGGAAGTACCCTATGGTGGGGCAGTTCCGGATAAATGTAACAATTTTTCTTTTATTTTTTTGCTTAAAATTTAATATTAACTGGTTAGTTAACTAACTTTAAGATGATGCACAATGCATTATTTTTCCAGTTACTTTTTTTTTACTGCAGAAAGCTTATTCTGATTCAAAATATTATGTTTTAAATTTTGGTGTCCTATATCACGTCTATTTCTCCTCGATTATCGATAATAGGCTTAACATAGTGCATAAGATGTGACCACAGTATTTTAATAGGAAACTGGGAAATAAATCAACACCAGCAGTTTGAGAGTATTGTAATTGACTGTTTAATTTCATTTTTAGAAAAGTTAGATACCGAGATGCAGTTACTGCAGTGCAAAACATTATGGGCAGCAGTAAAAGAATGATTTGTAGGTGGCAAAGTAGTAGAACTAATGCACAGTTTAGCAAGGTACTCGAAAACTACCTCTTTAGTTTGTATATATTGCTAATACGTTTTAGAATCAGAAGAAATGGAGCCCTCTACGCTGTAGATATTTGCGATTTCATTAAAAGGTGTAATCGCTTAAATTCTTCATACTAGGATTTGCAATTAAATTTTTTTAATCTCGAGTCTGATGTTATAAATAATTTCTTTAGAATACCGTTTCTTAAAATTCGGATACATCTGCTTTAACTTCAGAATAGCGGTTAAGAAATGACCAGTTAATATTCATGAGACCATCACAGAAGGGAAAAATGTACGTAGTTGAAGTTATAATGTTTGTTTGAATGAAAATAAAGTTTTTAAATTGCTACTGGAATTTTATAATGAACAGGTCGTATAGCACAAACAGAAGATCTGTTTGACATTATGCAAAATAAGAAACTAGGAATGATAACAGCCTTTAAGATATATAATGGACGCATACATACGCTCGTATTACAACAGCTGTACATTAATAATTAAAATTGTTATCGAAATGTTTAATAAAAGTAAAAAATATACCTACAAATAAACGATTTCACCCGAAAAAAGAAGTATTTTTAATTATGACCAAAAATTGTGAAATATTACACTTACATAGGCACACCTATAATAGTATTACATTTCCGTTTCATATTAATATTATCCAATCAATTGTTGGAATTTTTTTATAATAATAATTATTCAAGTGACGTAACAAGATAATTACATACACTCGTCATAACAAAACTAAACTTTTAAAAGTTAGTAAACGAAAATAAATTGTTTATAGAATAAGATTATTCTCAATTTAAATTTATTAAGAATTCATCTCGCAATTCATTAATTGAATAAAATGCATGACACATGAGAAAACTTTTCTGAAATGATGTATGGTTTAAGCATCTTATGCAATTAGGAACGCAATTGTAGAGCTTAATGGACATATATTCATATCCTTGCTGAGTTTTGTTTAATCTCAACAATAGAAGTTGCAGATCGTTATTATTTCTCGTGTTGTGGCAATGAATTGCACATTGCTGAGTGAATTTAGATAAATTATCTTTTGCATACTTCAAATAAGCTAATGTAAATATACAAGGTATCGTTAAAATTTTTAAATAAATAAAGGCGGATTTGCAATCTTCTCTAAATCTAATATTAGCTAAGATTCTAACCGCTCTCCTTTGTAGTTTAAACAAATTACCACTATGTGACGAATTTCCCCAAACAGTAATCCCATACGTAAAAGACTATGGCATAAAGCAAAGTATAAATTAAATTACTTAAACAATCTCAGGAGCAAGTATTTCATAAAACACACATTGGCCCCCTTTACTGTTACCTTAGGAGCAGGAGGTGTAATATGGTTAATGATCTCCCCATATTTTAACTAAAATATAACGTACCTATATACCGAAAAATGTACATAAACGTCGTTATCATCTCCAAAGAGACTGCAACACTGCGGGAGGCGAAAGCGTCATCACAGTATCTGATTATATACAATTTTTTGAGGTGATAGCATACCCTTTTTATATTCCCACGTATAATTCCAAAAAATAAAAAAATCTTTTCCCCTCTCAAGAAATCTGTATTCCTATGATTCCCCTCAGTACATATATACTTTTTATTCTATCCCAATTGTAGTGGATCACCCGGAGGTTAGGTCGTCTTTTTTTTTTGAAAATTCAACAAAATCTTGTCAATCTGGGATTTTAAATTTGTACAACAGTAGGTATTAATAATTTCATTTAATTTTGATTTTTTTAACGGTAGATTTGAATCATGCCGGTCTATGATACCAATCAATTTTTACTGAATTTTCATATTTTATAATAATAGCGTCTAGAAATTCAATTTTTACTGTGAAACTTAATTTTGATGAAAACTGGAATTTTTGGAAGATCTATGTTTAACAAAATTAAGTTTTTCGCCGTCTTAATTTAAGTATGGGGATCAGAAACATTAAAATAGAAACAATAATGAACATTTTTAAAGTTTTCATTTAATATTAAATTTTACAGTTGAAATTTAAGAAAATAAGAAAATTTCTAATTCACAAAAATTCTTTATTAAAAACCAGTTATATAGTCCCAAAATTAAAGACCATCTTTATTCTCAAAATTAAAGACTAAAACTGGCTATGATGAGAAAACAAATACTATTTACAAAATTTCTTGCACTAATTGCAAACAATTTTGTACAGGTAGTTCTTTGCGTCCTCTAAAGAATCGCATCACACAGCATAAATCGGATGTCAAGAGTAAAACCAAGAAGTATCGTTTTACCAAAACATTCTGGTTGAAAAGAAACATTTATTTAACTATAATAAAACATAAATGTTAGGTATTGAAAAAATTTTTTTTGATAAACGTTTACTTTTGGAAATGATACAGATTAAAATTAACAATAACAAGAGTAAAATGGGACCATCTTTAACCAAGACTCAACCAATTGTCAAGAAGGTTTCTGTATTTTGCCGATAAAGAAGCCCCTAAATTTTTCACTATCAGCCAATACGCGAACCAATTGTAGGTAAAAAAGGTTTCTGTATTCTAGCAAATACGCGAACAAATTGTCTGGAAAGAAAGTTTCTGTATTCTGTCGATAAAAGAGGTTCCTAAATTTAAGGTGCTGTATTCGGATTGGTTGGTTTTGTTTGTGTCGTCATCTAGTGGTGTATTTTAAAAACTAATGAAAATTTTCTGTAATGGAGGTTGATTGTATCGCCACCTAGTAGTATATTTTTAAAAGTAGATGTATATCCCTGTAACTGTTATGGCGGGAATACTTGAAATTTGAAATAATGGCGGGCCCGTTTGTATCTCGTGAGACAGCTGTAGAGCCCCGTAACTTGCTCTAGGGCCCCCTGTTTATTATGGCGGGAAATAAATTTGAAATGGAATTCTAATAAGGAAGGCCCTCATGCTATCTCATAGGACATATATAGGACTCCGGAACTTGGTTTCGGATCTACGACCCTCTGTTCCGTTACTATGGCGAGAAAACTTGAAATTTGAAATAGTATTCTAATAAGGGGGCTCTCGTGCTATCTCATAAGAGAGGTATAGGACTCCGGAACTTGTTCTCGGGCCTTCCCCTTTATCGAGTCTTCGCCCCTTGGCGGGAAAACAGTTTCTCCCAACCTTATTCGATTTAATACAAAAACAAAAATAACGTGCAAGTCTAAGATGTTGGTTTGAAATCAGCTTCTACCAACCTTCGGTTGGCAAAAAACCAACTTTCAATTCTTAACACATCGATTTGATTTAACTTACAGCTTGCAACCGAATCAACTCCTACAGCTTGATTCAACATCGGATTAATGATATATGTAATTTTTATACTCACACTCACCTGATATTAGTTAAAACAAAAGATGAAGTGTATTACCAAAATTGAAAATGAAAGTCAATCTGTTTATAATTAGGTAATTACATAAAAGGTGAAAGGTCCTTGAAAAGTGCAATTATGATCTGAAAGTCAACTTGTTTATTTGCCACAGGCATTTTCTCAATTTTCAATAACGACTTTGTGTGTTCAAGCTTGTTTATAAATCTAAGACCCTTTCGACAGAGGTATTTCCGATAAGACAGCGAACACATAATTTTAGACGATTAACGTTAGAATTACTTTTCCGAGTTTAATATTGGGTTCGGCGATGTTTAAAGTTTTTGGCAGTTGAAATAGTAATTGCCGAATACGTAATTACAGTGTAGATGGAAATATTAACGCATTATGTAAACATAATGTAATTTTCTGAGAGTGGAGTAGTTTTAAGCGGACAAGAATGTATCTCACTTGACATTAGGCCCTGTTTCAATAGTTACTTAAGTTCGAATGTAGCATATACGAGGGTCATCCGGAAAGTAGTACCCGTTTGCGCCGTGCGGAGCGTTGGCGAAGAGTAGCCGCCGGACAAGTACTAACACGTTCAGTTGTATTTCAGTTCTCTGTGTGCAACCTTACATCTCGCTAGTATTGGCTGTGTTGAAATATTCATAGGCAATTGAAGGAGGTGTATGGAGACAATGTTATGGATGAGTATTCTGGTGTTGTAATTTCAACTTGGGAAGACACTCATGATGACGAGCGTTCGGGACGGTCGTCAGTCATTACGGACGAACTGCTGAGTTCAACTGACGAATTCGCTACGAAAGATAGGGCGTTAATTGATTGATCTGTGGAGATTTTCGTAATGTTTCACGAACAGTTAGTTATTCATGAAGTTGTTAAACACCACCTGCATTTTGCGAAAATTTGTGCAAGGTGGGTCCCTCGCTTGCTTACTGATGGACACAAAACCAAGCGTATGGCTGCAGCACTGACTTTTTGGAACGTTATTCTGATGAAGGAGACCCTTTCTTGATTCGCATACCAAACATGGGTGTACTATGCAACACCTGAGAGTAAGAGACAGCGACGTCTGTGATCTAGTGGCGTCATTCTCCTCCACGATAATGCCAGGCCTCATACGGCTGGCATAAAACAACAACTTGTGCAACAATTCAAATGGGAAACTTTCAACCATCTACCCTATAGTATAGACTTGGCTCCTTCAGATTTCCACCTGTTTACAAAACTCAAGGACTTTTTGGCAGGAAATAAATGTGAAAGTGATGAAAAACTGAAAGCAGCTGTGACTACGTATCTCAATATACTGGCGGTGGAGGAATATGAAGTTTGGATACAAAAACTCGTCACATGTTACGACAAATGCTTAAATTTGCTGGGTGACTATGTAAAGAAATATTATAGTATAGTATTAAGAGATGCCTATGAACGGCTACCTTACATTTTTTCATATCATAAGTGAGAGGAAAACAGGAACTAGGGAGATCATTCCAGAGTTTAGAAGCCGTGCAGAAAAATATGGATTGCGCCGTTTGGTACGACAAGTGGAGATGTGTACTACATATTGATATGAATGCGAACCTAGTATTCCTAGCAAAGGTGACCCGAGATGATAACACAGAATGTAATTCAGCAGCGCAGTAGCTATTGTAATACGGAAGAAAGGACTGAAACAGTTTTTCTGAGTTCAAGCAAATGTATGTCAGATGGGTTATTTACAAGTATATCGCCCTTTTTAATTCAGGTGAAAATTATATTGTAGACGAGATCGAGTTTGGGCCTTATACAACAGAAATAGTGGTCAGGAGGTAAAATACTGCTGTACAAAAAGCTTACTTTACGAGCAGCTGAAATGTTATAACTATGAGGCGCACAAATGGGCGGATATTGTGTTACAACATGGGAACCGTTTTAGATGGATTTGGCTTGGGCTAACACGAGTTAATTTTTAAATTTTTTTAGATTTCTTTCTGAGATGAACACATCCATATTGTGTGTGCATGTGTGCGTGTATCAATACACCGGCAATTAAGACATTTACGTAAGGGTAGTCCCGAAATTCGTAAGTGCGATCGTTCAAGTAAGAATTAAGGGCATATAACAATCGTTTTCTTAAGAGTGAAGTTTTAATTTGGTAAGGAGGAAATGCGATCATTTTTTAGAGCTGTCATCCGTATTGGCTGGCGTTATCCAAGGTCATTTGAGCGTGGAGAGCTGGAGGTCAACTTCCTAGTGGCTTCTCTATAGACGACCTATGAGTAATTAACTTTTGTTTATTTCTTGTATGTGAATTGAAGTGACACAATTTTGGTAAAATTATAGTA
The DNA here is from genome assembly GCA_036346205.1 of Vesta saturnalis. NCBI lineage: Eukaryota > Metazoa > Arthropoda > Insecta > Coleoptera > Lampyridae > Vesta > Vesta saturnalis. The sequence continues at coordinate 16,669 of JARFJB010000109.1, forward strand.
TTTAAATTTTTTTTAATGATATGTTATGAACGTGTAAAATTACTGTCTGTTTAGAACGCTTATTCATATTTCTTTTTATTGGTTGAGATTTTATGAGACCAAATTTGATTAATACTCTTGGGGTTTAAGGCTAAGTAAATATAATTTCAAAAGTTACGTGGCAGTCAGGGGTAGTTATAACGTAACTTTTTTCGTGCATGCTGTCCGCTTACAAAGACGAATTTAAAGATTGTGTAAATTAAGATAAAAATAATACAAATATAGTTAAGATTGTCGATATTGACGAGCTAATTTTCCAGACTAGGGTTAAGGAGATGGAGTTTGTTTTGATTAAACCAGCTTTACAGAATTGAAATAAGAATAAAATTAGAAATAAGGGCAAGGGCAAGAGCTCTTAACTGTTTCAGTTTATTTTGCTTGTTGTTTTCTTGGAACGTTGCAATTTTAGATTCTATTACAATAGGTGCATGGACGCGCGATCAAAGGGGGTGAATGCAAGGTAAGTTTCCCTATCTAGACTGTGCTCTAATACTGTATTCACGTACATTTACTCCGATTTGAAGATATGGTGGTGCCTACAAATTTTTTTTACCAAATTACGACTATCCTCTGAAGACCGATTTTATGAACGTCGGAATAAATTATATTATGACCCACGACCATCCCATTGAGTTTTAGCTAGCTGATATTGAATTTACTGTCATAACCGGTAAGGCCCGTTTGACACGTTACGATCTAGTATTTCATTAGTATTGTTCGAACTTTTCATCCATCGCTACATACACATAAATAAAGTACAAACTCGAATTCAAATTTTGCAATTTGAACAATGTTAAAGATTATTATTGATAACCATTTATCTAAATATGCCGAAAAATTGAATTCTATGCTATTACTTTCTTCAAGCAATTTCATTTTAAAAAATTTGCAGAAATCTCTTTTTTGAAGGATAGTTTCAGTATAATAGGAAGTAGCAGAACGTCGCTATTATTTTGGATGAAGTCGACACATTTCTCTCTAGTGGTTCTCTAAATAATTTTGTCCTAAGGTTTATTGACGGACCCGGGTATAAGTTTATCAATATTAGTATTATATATGTAGTATACAATTATATATTATACAGCGTCGCCAAACGAGGAGGGGGTGGAAGATTGTACAAAGACGAAATAAGTTAGAGAAATGATTTTTGGACCACGCGTAAATATCAATACGTACTACATTTTAAAAATATTTTTGATCATACAGGGTGTTTCATGTTGCTGGAGCAAATTAAAAGTATATATTTTTTAATGAAACACCCTGTATGCTATATCATTTTTGGAAAGCAGATAAAATACGATTTAATTTGATACCAAATTGTATCGGTCTATTTCCTTTGGTTTTAGAGATATTCAATTATTTTTCGAAAAAATTATCCCGTCGCGGTCGCCGCCACTGATTTCTTAGGCGACCTTTGTTTATTTTAAAATGACAAATGGTTCTGTAGTATTTGTAAATATCTTCCATATATATATATATATATATATATATATATATATATATATATATATATATATATATATATATAGAAGAAAAATTTAGTGGTAGCAGCCAAGGTTGTGGGGCTAGTTTAAACTTTTCTTCTTGTTTTAACTTAATCAACGATTAACAACCTTGATTATATTATATATATATATATATATATATATATATATATATATATATATATATATTTAGAATTTTTAAGATATTTCCATTTTTTTAATTTTTCTATAATTATTTTATTTAATAACAGAAAGAGATTTCTTTAAAAATTTTTATTATAACAAGTTAGCCATGAACAAATAAATGTGTAACAAATTATTATAAAAATTCAAAAAACATCAGTTATTAAGACAAAATTCTTATAAAATTAATCAAGGCTAACTTGTTATAATAGAAATTTAAAAAAAAATCGCTTTCTGTTATTAAATTGAAAATATCTCAGAAATTAACGATTTTAGCTATAGGGAGTGCTTAATAAAAATGAAAGAACATAAAGCGTATTTTCACTTTTTAAAATAAAATACAGGGTGGTTCATTTGGAAAAATTGACAAAATCATGTGTTCGGGTGTTGGCTCGCTCTATATTCAATTGGTGTAATAATTAAGAAATAGCACTTTCTCGTAACACTGTACCAATGTCAAAAAGTTATTCCTGGAAAAAATTATTGTTAGGTTGTTCTGTCTAGGGTCTACAGGACGTTGAAGTGAGAATGATTTTCGTGTACAATTGACCATAACTTTTGAAATACTCTGTATAACGTAATGAAACCCTATATTGGAAGTATGGGGGAGATGAGCTTAATCTAAATTTGAAATAATATATAGTGTGTCCCATTTAAAAAAAAGTATGGTTGGTTCACCCTGGTAATATGTAACATCCTGTAAATACAAAAATAATTTTATAATGTTAAGTTTGAAGTTTCCTATAATTTTGTATATAACTTTTTTGATATCTCCTTTAATAACGGATATATCGTATTTCGACGCACTAATGCGCACCCTATTTATATTTATATATATATATATATATATATATATATATATATATATATATATATATATATATATATATATATATCTGTGTCTGTGCGTCGTGGTGTGTGTGTGTTGTCTCGCGTAACTTTTTTTGATATCTCCTTTAATAACGGACATATCGTACTTCGATGCACTAATGCCGCACCCTGTATATATTTAATAATGTGCAGAGCGTGACACTGTTTGTAAAAACTTGTTTTTACTTTTTTAAAAGGCACTCCCCCAATGATGTTCGTGTCATTCGATGCTTTGTTTGATATTCTTTCTTTTTCATCAAGCATGTCTTCTACCTAAATTAATAGTTTTCATGATATTTTCAGTTTATTTCTGAAATTGCGATTGTAGGTAACACAAAAATACTGAAAATAGAGTTATTAAGTTGGCCACGGAATTGTAGTTTCTTACTAAAAAAAATTTTCAAGTAAAAACAAGAGTTAATATAATAACTACAAATTGACTGAATTAAATTATTCTAAATTTAACAGAATTTTTTGAAAAAAATTGGTGCATACTCTCACACAAGACATTCTTTCGTTCAAGGCAAATTTAAATAAATCCTTAATGAAATTTCTAAGTTTAAATCAGTCCGTAGTAAAATTTCTGAAGTACTCAATTTGATTATATTCAAATCAACTTTTCCATTTTCTACGTCTTTTTGTAAATTTAAATTTAAATTAAATGTTTAAACTCGCAATTAAAAAACTAGAGTGCCATGACAATATTGCGTTAAAAAAGAAAAAAAAATTGTTACAATTGGTTCTATTCAGTTTAAACATAATACGTGTTTTAATTAAAATGTTGAAAAAGACTAAATATTCAATTTTAATGATTTTTATTCTTGGAAAATGTCAAAAAAATTGCTTACTGGCCAATAGAATTTATGCAGCAAGATATACCGATGCTGAAAAAAAGCCGTTTCAAGATCTTTTACAAAGAGTTGAAGAAACAAGTAGTGTAAAATTTAAAAAACGGAAAGTGGATAATAAGGCAGTGACAAATGATGAAAACCAACTTACAGTTTTACTTGCAATCCAAGGGAATCCTCATGTAAGTACTTCACAAATATCACATATGACATATAAAAAAATCTAGCGTAAAAAATACAGGGTATTCGCGGGGGAACTACGAAGAATTCGTATACGTATTCTTTGAATAATTTTAAGCAAAAATGATTATGTGCAATTTTTCCCCCAATTCCTAACCCCTAAGGAGATATGGACGGTTGAAGAAAAATGTAAAAGTAAGTAAAGAGAATACACTTAACAGCTGCTTAAATCTTAAAATTATCATAAAACAAAACTTTTAATAACAATTTTCATTAACAAATTAACAAGAACACAACTGTAACCATTTTTATTTGTCATCATCATTTTTGTTTGCACCTCGTTATTTTATGTGCATTTTTATGCTATGCTGTGCTTTTGTTAATTTGTTAATGAAAATTGTTATTAAAAATTTTGTTTTATGATAATTTTAAAACTTAAGCAGCTGTTAAGGGTATTCTCTTCACTTACTTTTACATTTTTCTTCAACCGCCCATATCTCTTTAGGGGTTAGGAATTGGGAAAAATTGCACATAATCATTTTTGCTTAAAATTGTTCAAAGAATACGTAATATTCGTAGTTCCCCCGCGGACACCCTGTATATTAAATGCCCATAAATACTATGGGTATCATATAGAACTTCATCAACAACTATATGCCAATATTTTGAACGAAGAATTAATTTTTGCAACTGGTTTTTACAAAAAATTGCAGAAGTTGCTAATTTTCTCATTTCTATATTATTTAGTCACGAAACTACCTTCAAAAGAAATCCTTTAGTGAACAGCCATAACATGGATTATTATATCATTGAAAATCCTCATTGGATCAGGCATGTTAACCAACAAAATCGGTGGTCACTAAAAGTGTGGGGGAAATTATTGGGTCCCATGTGTATGTCCTTATTTTTTTGAAGATAGTCTAACCGGCGAGGTGTATTTACATTTTGTAAGAGATGTGCTACCTAACCTTCTTCAAATTTTAATGAAGCAGTTTATGGTTACAGCATGATGGTGCCCCCCCCCCACTACCATAGAGACGTACGAACATTTGTAAACCACTTGAAAGAAAATCAGTGGAAAGGTCGAGGAGGACCCATTTCTTGGCCACCCAGGGGCATCTGATCTGACCCCACTTGGTTTCTTTCTGTGGGGTTAATTAAAAGATTATGTGTATAAAGAGATTACAACCACACTAGAAAATATGAACTAAAGAATCAGAAATGCTTTTCAAAATATCACATGGCCGTGAAAAATAATTCTGTGCGACGTGTTAATAAATGTATTGAGGTTGAAGGAAGAAGATACGAGCATTTAATGAGAAATTGATTTTTGATTTTTTTCTTTTTCATTTTATTGTTCTTGTTTTGTTGTAATTTGTATTTGTTGCATATAAAAATAATACATATTTATTTTCACCAGCCTAATTTACTGAAAACAGTTCATAGTTAATTTATAATATTAAGACAAATTTGGCAATGCCAATAGATAAAAAAATAAATTAAAAATACTTTCGAAGATTCAAATTTTTACATTAGAATTGAGAGTATCTCAAAACTTTGTAAGTGATAGATATTTAAGAACGCCAAAGCTTCTTTTATAAATTAATACAACTTGATTAAACAATTTTTTAGCATGAAACTACAATTCCATGACGTTTACATTTACAAAAAGGCGTAAAAAATGAAATCGTTGATCTGAACATAATCAAATTGAGTACTTCAGAAATTTTACTAAGGACTGATTTAAATTTGCCTAGAAGCAAGAGTGTTTTATGCATTAATTTTGTTCAATTAAATCAATTTGTAATTGTTATATTAACTCTTGTTTTAGTAAGAAACTACAATCCCATGGTTAACTTTAATACCTTTATTTTCAGTCTTCTTGTATTACAATCGCAATTTCACAAATAAACTGGAAATCTTTTGAAAATTATTAATTTTAGGTATAAGGCATGATTGATGAAAAAAAAGAATATTAAACGGGGCATCGAATGACATGAACAGCATGGGGGTTGTGTTTACAAACAGTGACACGCACTGTATATTATTAACAAAAACCTGAAAATTAAGAAATTTCAAAATACCATACTAGCGGCGACCGCAAGTGTGATAATTTTTTCGAAAAACAATTGAATAAAACCAAAGGAGATAGACCCATACAATTTGGTATCAAATAAAAGCGTATTTTATGTGCTTTCCAAAAATGTAATAATATACAGGGTGTTTAATAAAAAATATATAATTTTAGTTTGCTCTAGCAACATGAAACATCCTGTATGATCAAAAATATTTTTAAAATGTATCTATTGATATTTATCCGTGGTCCAAAAATCATTTCTCTAACTTATTTCGTCTTTGTACAATCTTCCATCCCTCCTCGTTTGGCCACCCTGTATAATATATAATTGTATACTACATACAGGGTGGCGCATTAGTGTGACAAAGTCCCATATCTCCTTTATTTAAAGAGATACAACAAAAAATTACATTAAAAGTTGTAAGATATGTTCTATTGCATATTCCAAAAATATTTTTAATTATACAGGGTAGATCATAAAAGCTTACGAATAATTTTAAATTTTTTTTTAAATAGAAAACCCTATATATTATTACATATTTAGATTTTATATACAATTTTAGACACATTTTGTGTATAATGTCCTATACCTAAGTCTAACCGTTTTTGACAAATTTCAAATTTTTTGTGAAAAATGACGTTTGCAGGCCAAAACATAGGGGGAAATCTTTTCTAAACGAAGCCTTTATCAATTAGTTATGGTTGGTTTCCTTGGAAATGGGGGCCTACTGTAATGGGCTGTATTGACATTTTTGTAATACATTCATACAGGGTGATCAAAAATGGACAATAAAAAGTAGATTCAAAAAAACCTATAAAGTCATTTTTTTTAATAGAAACCCCCTATTTTTTTAATTTTATCTTATTTAGCATTAAAAATAAGGGTGACTTTGTATAAGAGTGTATATTACAAAAAATTGTAGTTTTTGAAATAATGACAATTTAACATTTTTTTATTGTAAAAAGGCTACACGGCTTTCAAGTTTTGTTGTTAGTTGGCCATGACGGCGAGCCGTGGCATATAAAAATAATAGAGATCATCAGAAAGGTCATTATTTATTGTCAGTTGATAATTTGTGTGATGCATTAGTGTATTTTATAGCAACTTGATTTAAAACTTGAATTAAAATTGTAAATAATGAATTTTTCGCAAGCCGAGATGGTTGATATGATTTTTGTTTTGGGAGCTAGTGATAAGAATACTCTCTTAGCAAGAAGACTGTATCAACAACGGTTTCCAAAGAGACGGCAACCTGAAAGAAGGACATTTGAAAAGCTTTTGGAGCGTTTTGAAAGAACTGGCAATGTGTTATATGAAAAAAATACTAGGGAAAATCTTGTACAGACTGAGGAAAATCAATTAAATGTACTATTAACAGTTACCGAAACTCCATATATTGGACAATGATCCATTTCTCAGCAGGTTGGTGTTGAACGACGTACGGTACAGCGGATATTGAAGTCTCAAAAAATGCACCCCTATCACATTCAACTACTTCAAGAGTTGGTTCCTGAAGATTATCAAAGACGACTGGAATTTTGTCAATGGGCTCAAAACAAAATAAACCAACAAAGAAATTTTGTTCATTTGATTTTATTTACAGATGAGGCCACATTTCACAGAAACGGAAGTGTACACAGACACAATTTTCATTACTATTCTACCGAAAATCCACATTTTATAAGATATACTTCTCAAACTAGATAGTCTTTAAATGTTTGGGGAGGTGTTGTCGGTAATCATGTAATTGGACCATATTTTTTTGATCAACGAGTAACAGGGGAAGTATACTTAGACTTTCTGTAAAACTATCTGCCTAATTTGTTGCGTCAAGTGCTACAGGATACGCAACAAGAAATGTGGTTTCTTCATGATGGGGCCCCAGTACATCATACAGGTCCGATAATAACTTTTTTAAATGCTCAGAATGTTGAATTGGGAGGGGAGGGCCTGTTGCTTGGCCTGCTAGATCCCCAGATCTTACTAAAATGGACTTTAGCATATGGGGGTACGTCAAAGAGCAGGTTTATAAGATACCTCCTACAACAAAGGAAGGCATGAAGATTAGGATTAGAAACTGTTTTCAAAACATTAGTGTTGAAATGTGTAGAAATTTAAGCAGCGAATTTGAGAGACGTATTGCATTGTGTATTCAAGAAAGAGGCGGACATTTCGAACAACTTATTAGGTAGTACGTATTTGACGTGTTTCTAGTACTTTTATCTGCATAATTAGTTACAGGTTTAGTTACATTAGAGGTGTTAAGTTTATGATTAGGATTAGGATTTGTTGAATCAAAAAAATATTGTCTTTACTTTAAGTTCGTTTAATAAAATAATTATTTATATGAGGTTCAATAAATTGTAGTATTTCGATCTGAAGTGCTCGATTTTTTTTTGTTTCGCCGCGCCCCGCCGTCACGGCCAACTAACAACAAAACTTGAAAACCGTATATAGCCTTTTTACAATAAAAAAATGTTAAATAGTCATTATTTCAAAAACTACAATTTTTTGGAATATATACTCTTATACAAAGTCACCCTTATTTTTAATGCTAAATAAGATAAAATTAAAAAAATAGGGGGTTTCCATTAAAAAAAATGACTTTATAGGTTTTTTTGAATCTACTTTTTATTGTCCATTTTTTATCACCCTGTATGAATGTATTACAAAAATGTCAATACAGGCCATTAGAGTAGGTCCCCATTTCCAAGGAAACCAACCATAACTAATTGATAAAGGCTTCGTTTAGAAAACATTTCCCCCTATGTTTTGGCCTGCAAACGTCATTTTTGACAAAAAATTTGAAATTTGTCAAAAACGGTTAGACTTAGGTATAGGACATTATACACAAAATGTGTCTAAAATTGTTTGTAGAATCTAAATATGTAATAATATATAGGGTTTTCTATTAAAAAAAAAAGTTTTAAATTACTTGTAAACTTTTATGATCTACCCTGTATAATTAAAAATATTTTTGGAATATGCACCAGAACATATCTTACAACTTTTGTATTTAATTTTTTTTGTATCTCTTTAAATAAAGGAGATATGGGACTTTGTCACACTAATGCGCCACCCTGTATATAATACTAATATTGATAAACTTATACTCGGGTCCGTCAATAAACCTTAGGACAAAATTATTTAGAGAACCACTAGAGAGAAATGTGTCGACTTCATCCAAAATAATAGCGGCGTTCTGCTACTTCCTCTTACACTGAAACTATCCTTCAAAAAAATTTTTTAATATGAAATTGCTTGAAGAAAGTAATAGCATAGAATTCAATTTTTCGGCGTATTTAGATAAATGGTTATCAATAATAATCTTTAACATTGTTCAAATTTGAATTCGTGTAGATACTATATTCTTTAGACGAAAAAATCGTAAAGCGATTTAGCTATTAATTCGAAATTAAATCTGGAACAACTTTTTATGCATGAAATGCGCACATTAGTGCAATTAACATTTCAGTTTCTAACTACTTATTGGGCGAGATGAACATATATACAGGTAAAAGTCTTTAATGAATAAATGTAAAAGTGGTTCTTTACAAATAGCGTTTAAAACACGTTTCTTAATTTGTCTTATCTAACGATCAAAATTAATTACTAAATTAAAGTTTTATATTGTCAAGAAGAATGAAAAAAAATTAAATTACATTTAATAGATATTTATTAAACTTACGTTTTCAGTTCCACATGCTAAAGTTTGAGCATCATTGTCATTTCCAGGGATTACAAAAGATCCAACAGGACCTACATTATCCCGTACTTGAACAAGGAATCCCATAAATTGCTCATGGTTTAATCCCGAAATTCTTATTAATAATTTCTCTCCTTGACTGACGCTGTTTTTACTGATGGTGACATTATAAGGAAAATCAGAATCTTTCGGGTCAAATGGATGTTGCGGTTGCATGTTTCCACAAGCATCTTGAGGAGCGCCAGTCGAATATCCGTAGGTTAAAGTTATAATAGATATTAAAGATATCACTAAGATTTTATTTATCATTTTAAAGCTAAAAATTAAAAAATTTACAAAAAAAATGCTAGTTAAACCTTGTACTTGCTTTCACTTATTCCTTCTCAGAATGAAGTTAAAAACTGTCTGAACTGTGAAATATTCAAATGTTTAGGTTCACTTTCAATATTGTTTAAAGGAGAAGGGATATATACTTTACCTATCTAAATAGGGATTATATATACCTAATTATATATGAGTTCGAAGTTGTTGCGTAAAACAGTAGGTAAATGTAAACGTTTTTAAATAACCTTAGTGATTCTGTAATATTACTAGGTCAAAATTTGCATGAAATTTGAAATTTTTTTGGTTATATAAAAATTGAGAACTCGCATTTAATTGATAATTATTTACGAAACATAGCACAATTTACAAATGGACAATTGTGTGCTATATGAAATAGAAACGTAAATGCGAATATTTTAAATGTAAATAGGCAACAGCTGATAAAAATCAGGAAAAATAAGAATATTTGAATAGAATAACAAAAGTAGAAGGTGAAAATGTGTGATTTATATCATTTACTGTAGAGCTATTATTCCGTAATGTTTGCAAAACAAAAGATAGATATTGTTACACCTACCAATTAATGGTGTTTCAGCAAACATTACATTCACCGTAAAGGTAATGGTAATTTAAAGCTGTGCTAATATTATTTTATAAACCTTTTTTTTTTAATTCTGCCACGGAATTTGTTAAACGCGTACCATTTTAAGCTTTTGAAAAAATGCTTTAATTTTTAAATTTTGTAATAACATTTGACCGAGAACCTTTCTTAGTGAAACGTTTTTATGAAATTTGGCGGAAGTCTTTTGTCTACCCTTAGTTTATTAATTTATTAATGGATTTTTTAAACAATTTGAATTCCTTAGTTTCACATACCTGATGGTTATGACATTTTTCGTACCTATACGTATAGGAAAAGCGTCAATCAGAAGCAAATGCTATTTCTAACTTATTCATACTTCCTCTTATATAAGTGTCAAACAGTCTTGTTTCTTACTGACATCTAAGAAATTATAAAAATGCATGTGTGAACATTTTTTAATTGTGAAAAATGAATAAACATTATATAAACCATTAATTAAACACAATAATTCAAATGATGATTCTTCATCTTTTTACGAGTACGAAAATCAAGGCCATAGTAATTTAATGTTATTTAAACACATAATTTTCAATTTCAATTAATGAAATAAATTTTTTAATCTTATTTAGTTTTATACAGGGTGTATTTTAAAATCACCGACATATGAAAACTGGAGTGGAGTTGGAGTGACGGGGACCGGAGAGTTGGGTTAGGGTAACGTTGGGATCTCCGAAGTGGTGTCGCAGCCTAAGCTGTGTATCATCCGGAAAGGAAGAGGGGGTCTCTAAGAGACAGGTGTGGTTGTGGTTGAACGTTAAGTTCAACCAGGGAAGGTCAAGGGATTTCAAGGAGTTAAACAGGGTTTTCTGGATGGTGACGGATTTGGCTATATTACGAATGCAATATCTAGAGGATTGAGAGCGGGTAGGATTAGGATTGGGGATAGCGGGTGTGGGAGTCACGGTAGGTATGTGTTGCTGGACGGGTGTAGGTAGCAGGGCAGGTTTGTGTGTGTGTGTGTGAAGGTTTAGGTGGTTTGAGGGAAGGTTTTGTGGAGGCGGTGGAACGTGTGTATGAGGTGGAAATGGATGAGGCGTTTGAATGGGAGCGTGTGCGTGAGGATGGTGATGGCGAGGCGAGGGTGTGTGCGTATGTGTGTGTAGGTGGACGGGCGGAGTCGGGGGTTGGGGTACAACCGTGAGTGTTGTACGGTAGTGACCGTGCTTCACCATAACGACTGTTGTTAGTAGGTTACGGAAATAAAAAGAGAAAAAAGAATACTTTAACCAAAGGCCGGGTCTCCGCCGATGTGCAGTCCCACACCCCGAGGAAAAAAGGCTTGGAAATCAGACACCCAATAGTAATGCAGGAAAACAAATGTTAAAATAAAACAATAATTAATTAAAAGAAAAAAATAGTTTTTATTAACTGATACTTATTGATTACTGCCCGACGTCGATCCTTACGTTTTGGAATCCTGAATTTTTTGTTAAACTTCTGTTCTTCGCGTTATTCCTGCTGCATGTCCTGCGGCTCCTGCTTGCTGCTAGGCTATGGCTCTCCTTCTGTTGACGGTTTCTTCATATTATCTGTTTGCAAGCAGTGACAGATCTAACTCCGAAGCGGCGAAAATCACGATGCGCGGACCGTTGAGCGTGAAACCGCTAAGTTCTTTTTTGGATTGCTTTAGAGTGTGCAATAAATATCGCAAGAGCTCTAAAGCGTGGTAGGGACCTATGTTCGACCGAAGTACAGACTGCCCTGCGCTTCTCGAGACGACGCGAGGCAATATATGTCGACTTATTGCTAACAACGGTCGCCCGATCCGTCTCTTCTAGACTACTATTTGTGGGGGACAATGAAAAATAAAATTTATAAAACGTTACCAGCTGTTCTGAATGAATGTTGCGGAAGAATTATTACCACTCTTAGACATGACATCAGGAGAGGAGATGTTTCAAGAGCTATAGCTACTCTCAGAAAGCGATCGGTATTGTGCCTTGAAATGGAGGGTGGCCTATTTGAACACTTGCTATAATTTTGTTATCATTTTTTCTTCTTGTGTTTAATGTTTTTCTTTTAATAATAATTATTATTTTCTTTGGAAACTTTGTGTCAAAATAATGGTGGAACCGTCAAATTTTTCTTTAAGGCAGAACTATTATGTAATACATCACTGTATTCAGAAAAAAACTTGTTACAAAAATGCAAAAAACCAAAATGGATCCATAAGGAAAAAAACAAAGTTGGATGTTATATCTTTTGCTCCATGAAAATTACGATGCAAGATTTAGATTCCTTGTGAAAAAGTACTTTCGCAATTTTTAAGTTAAAAACGTCTAGGTTTAATACTTTTTGCTTAAAAAAATAAAAACGATAACCAAAATTTGTATTTTGTTTTGCAAAAGATCACACGTCTAATTTTCTTTCAGATTATTGTTCAACATAAAAATGCGCAATTTTGCCCTAATTTAACCGACTGTTTTTCTCTAAAGATAAGCGAGATCATCATGCAGGCACTGTAAAAGCACCTATATATATATATATATATATATATATATATATATATATATATATATATATATATATATATATATATGGTGGAGTGATTGTGCGATTATTGGCTCCCCAAATCACTTTAGAAGGGAAATCTATTTAGGTTTTTTCTAGAAAATAAAATTATGCATTCTAATGTACCCCTCCTTTGCTTTTTACAACAAGGGCGGTTTCATTTATGTGGCGCATCCATCATTAAGTATCACTCACAATCAAACCATGAGTAGTATAATAGACAGAAGTAATTATTTCAATCAACAAAAGTCACAAAAGTAACACATATTACAACAAAAAAACATAAATTAATAACAATAAATGTTGAAACAAACCACCATTAACTGTTAAAACAATATGTAGACGATAGTCAAACTGCCGTTTAACATTTGCGAGTTGTTATTGAGATATTTTATCACATTCAGTTTGAATCCGATTTTTCAATTGTTCCAAACTTTGAAATCACTAAACAGTGCACTCCTGTTAAGTTTTGATTTAAAAAAACGTCCTATAATATGATGACCTAATAATCCCGTCAGACATTAACATTTTGAGGGTATTGGGTTCTGGTTTGTAGACGGTTGTATGAATTTTCTCGTACACATATACAATTTTGTACGTTGCGTTCACGATGCAGTGTGAACATCACTTCATCTGTAAACAAAGTCTTTTATAAAAATACCCTGTCTTAATTGCATTTTTCTATCATTTGGAACAAAGTACACTCCTCCTCTCCAAATCACCGTGTCGTAACTCTTGGTGAAACTTGTATTTGTATTAGCGTAACTTGTGCTTTTTTAAATCCTTAGTGCTCGACTGTGATGCAATCCGAAGGCGTTTGCAATTTGCCCTAAACTTGGATTAGGATTTTTGGCCACAGACGTCAAAACATGAAAGCATTCCTCTGCCTCTTTTTGTAAGTTTTGTTCATTATTGTTGTTACAGTTGCAATAATTTACCAATTTACCGATAGCTTTGCACTAACCTGTCAATCGTATTAATGGGGATTTGCCGATCAGAATATTTTACAATAAATAGCGCACTTATCTGGCGAGAGCTATTTCCACACTTTATCATTTCTACTTTTTCAGACGTTTAGTACATTTTGCCAGAACAAGATTTAATGCTATTTTTTTAAAATAGAAACGGGAAACAGTGATGTTAAATCCAAGGCTGTTATAATTCCATGGCAGTAATTTTTCTGCAGGCGACATTTCCATTTTTTCCAATTTTGCTAATTTCAGGATTCATAAAATGGAAAGCAGGGGTACATACGGATGCATAATTTTATTCTCTATAAAAAACCTAAATAGATTTTCCTCTAAAATGATTAGGCTGCGTCGTCCAACTCACCACGCTGTATATACAGGGCGAGTCAGTTTTTTGTAGACAAGCTTTAACAGGAGATAGAACACATGTTTGTTTCTAAAAAGAAAAGTTCCATAAACATATGTCGTAGAAGGCTTCGTTTCCGAGATACAGGGTGTTGAATATAATTTTTTTTTCTCAAATTTTCATTATAACTCATAAACGAATGCTTAGATTTTTTCACGTTGGGGGGATAATGTCTATTAATTAAGGGGCATAAAACAAGCGATAAAAATGTTCACAAACTTGCACAGTGGCGCAGTGGAGGGGGTGCTCAACCCCTTTCATAAACAGAACTTCTACGCCAATGACTATTTTTTAAAAAAACTGTTATTTTCATTATCTACATACAGTTTAACAAAAATAATGTACCTTCTTCTGTTTCGAAATTCCTGTGCGTTTGTAACAATCTTAATTAATAATTGTGAAATTAATAAGAATTCTTAGCAATAACTGAAATAAATAAATAATAATAACACTAGTATACTAAATTAAACACTTTGTTCAAAATGTAAACCGTTCTTTTCAATACACATTTCACAGCGACGTACAAGAGAACGTCTTAAGTTAATTAAATGATGCACCCTTATTTCATTGCAAGCATCTCTGATGCGATTGTGAAGTTCTTCAAGTGTATTAACCGGAGTGGTATACACTTTTTCGTTCATGAATTCCCATACAAAAAAGTCAAGTGGCGTTAAATCGGGGGATCTAGGAGGCCACGCCACTGGACCTCCACGACCTATCCACCTCCCCAGGTAGTTATTGTTTAGCCAATTTCTTACATTTCTGCCATAATGGGCCGGACATCCATCAAGCTGAAACTAAGAATGTCCTCTTAAATTCAAAGGAATGTCTTCCCACATATTAACATGTTCTTCTTCTAAAAATTGTAGGAAATTTTCTGAATTTACACGTTGTGGCAAGAAATAAGGTCCAAACACGTGGTTGCCGTAAATTCCAATCCAGACATTTGTACTAAATTCATGTTGAAAACTTCTTGGTCGAAGGGCATGTGGGTTTTCATGTGCCCATATATGCAGATTGTGAAAGTTTACGATACCAAGACGAGTAAAACAGGATTCATCAGTCCACAGTATGTTGGATAAGAAATCTCTGTTATTTTGAATGGAGTTAAGAACCCACCACAATAATTAAGTCTTCGTTCGGCGTCACCTGGACATAAACCATGAACAGGTTAAAAATGATATGGGCGTCTGTGATCCCGTTTTAAAACCCGGAAAACTTTACTTTGGGAAATACCAAGAGCAACAGCAGTACGTCGAGTACTTGTCGTGGGGTTCCTATTAAATTCACGCAATATACCCTCTCCAATTCTATCTCGTCCACGGTTGTTCTGTCGGCCCCCATGTACATTTTTCAAACCCTGGTTAACAAATCGACGATGAATACTCACAAAAACGGAATGATGAGGTTATCGTCTATTTGGAAATCTTCTCCGATACTCCCTAGGTGCGTACCTTGAATTCCCATTTGCGAACCCATAAATAAAATGAATATCGGTTTGTTCGCTATTTGTAAATGTAAACGGCATGTTACACTAATTAAAAGCTGGCAAATCAAATGAAATAACTTTTTGAACTTAAAAACAATAATTAATAACAGTGAAATTATTCAAGATGAAGCAAGTGTTTGTAAAAAGTCAAACTGTCGTTTCAAAATATAAAATTTAATACTTACTTGTTTTCCAAGGAGTATCATGTTTTGTTGCAATGAAATAAGGGTGCATCATTTAGTTAAGTTAAGACGTTCTATTGTACGTCACTGTGAAATGTGTATTGAAAAGAACGGTTTACATTTTGAACAAAGTGTCTAATTTTATTATACTAGTGTTATTGTTATTTATTTATAAATCGTTATTGCTAAGAATTCTTATTAATTTCACAATTTTAATTAAGTATTGTTACAATAATAAATAAGGATTGTTAAAATTAGTGTACTAAACAGATTTCAATTTACAAAAGTTTTGTATTTGAGTATGGCTTGATACAGTGGCGGCTCTTTAATGAGAGCAAGTGAGCAGCGGTCTATAACTTATTAGAATCTAACTTAAAAACCACATATATGTTTATGACGAAATTGATACATACATAATTATACAGAAAGTATTGAGCGCATAACAATAATAATTATGCATTTCTTTTTATACGAGGATAATAACAATATGTGTTTGAAATATTGAAGAAACTATCGTTAGGTACTAAAATTGCTCTAAATGTTTTATTATATCTTTTTTATTAAAAACTTTATATTCAATTATTCACATAAATAACATTACTTAACTTAGTACCACATCAAACACTAAAAAACAAAATAACTCGGAAACGCACAGGAATTTCGAAACAGAAGGAGGTACATTATTTTTGTTAAACTGTATGTAGATAATGAAAATAACAGTTTTTTTTTAAAATAGTCATTGGCGTAGAAGTTATGTTTATGAAAGGGGTTGAGCACCCCCTCCACTCCGCCACTGTGCAAGTTTGTGAACATTCTTATCGCTTGTTTTATGCCCCTTAATTAATAGACATTATCCCCCCAACATGAAAAAAATCTAAGCATTCGTTTATGAGTTATAATGAAAATTTGAGAAAAAATAATTATATTCAACACCCTGTATCTCGAAACGAAGCCTTCTACGACATATGTTTATAGGAATCTTTTCATTAGGCCACCCTATATATATATATATATATATATATATATTGCTATAAATTATATATTCCTTACTATTACAACTACGAAAAAATGTCTTATATAAAAGCTGTCCACAGTCATAAACTACAGTTTTAAAATTATTTTCAGAAATGGCGGACTTCCGGTTATACCGGATACTCATGCCAACTTCGTTATTTTAAATAAAACAACCTATATATTATTACATTTTTGAATTCTTCGTTGAATTTAAAGGTCACTTTAATAACCATACTATGAGTCTATGTCGCATTGCTTCTGAGTTATTTGACATTTTGTAGAAAAAATAACGTTTGCAGTGCCTCCGAAAACTTTCAATATCTCGAAGACGGATACCGTTTTTTACTTCCGAAAAGGCTACCGCATCATTCTCATTCATTGCCAAAAATCTTACTTTTAGAATTCAATAATTTCTATCGCTCCGAAAATAATTTTTTTCAAACATGGTTAACTTGATTTTTTTTTAACGAAACTACTCATATTTTCTATATCAGCGGATAGGAAATTAAATTTCCTTTCCATTGATGTAACATTATCGATATTTTGGAATGACAGTTTTCGAGATATTCACATTTTTATCTAATTTCGGTGCTTTGGAAAACGTTTGTCAATTGTTTTAAACAACTGATAAGAAACGTCAGTTTCTCGAGCTTCTGTTGTGCTTTGCTGTCTTGTGTATCAGTTTAAGTGTTTCTACAAGACATTTCCATTAAAATGTTGTTGTACGACGCAGAGTTGGTCGACATGACTTTCATTCTTGGAGAATGCCAAAGAAATGGGTTATTGGCGTCAAGGATTTATGCGGTACGGTATCCTGAACGAAGACTTCCCCGAGAAACAGCCTTTCGTCCGTTTATTAATAAAGAATATCAAATATCAACACATAATTCATTGCAATGATTGCAATTATAATATGATTGCGAATAAAGACGTTTACGCTTTCCAAAGTTCTGCGCTATATCTTTTACTAAGGTATGACCGTCGATCCACCTTAATGGGAAACCCAGAAAGGCCTTTAAGGATAAAATTGGAGGAACTACAAAACAACATTAAGCCGATATCAAAGAAGGCACTGATTGAAAACCACCTGTGGGAACTATGGAGTAAAATTGAAAGAACACGCAGACCGTTCTATTACCAATGTTAATTTAAAAATAAAACCCATATTCTACCAGTTCTACTTCCGGTGAGAACTCGATTTCGATTTTCTAGGTGCAATGCAATCCTTTCCAATTCATATCTCAATAACATTCAGAGAGCAAATAAATGTTTAAAGAATTTTTTTATAATATTTAGTGAGATGGATCTGCGTTTATCTCACAAGACGTACCAATTTATTACACGTAACTAATTATTATCAAACGCTTTAATGGCAACAAAATTAATTAAAATATTATTTAATTTCTGTTTGTGTATTGTCATATATCTACATAATTTATAAACTTATATGGTCATAGTACAAAATAGGTACTTATATTCTTATAAGTGGCCTTAAATTATATTGACCCTGTACCTTGATCAAATGTAATCTATTACACAAATAAGATATGTGCCTATTAGATGTTCTTAAGAGTAGAACGTCCTTTAAATTAATTATATGCTGCTTTCACGTTTATGAGCTATACCTAGTTACCTGTCTGACAATAATTTAGCTAACATTGACATAATTTACCAGAACGAGTTTACTATTATGAGACAAGCAGGATTTCTTGTATTGGATATTCTTATTGACAAGACTAATTACATTGTTTTAAATGTGCAATCAAAAGTAAAAGTTCTAGTTAAAGGTTATTGAAACCTTGCAGCTTATTAAGGCGTTTTAATATTAAAATAGTAAAATAAGGAACTGGATTTTTTAAACAAGTTTTCTGAAAGATGCAATTTCTTATTTGGTAGGATTCCACAATCACACCTTAATAAAAAATTGTAGTTTTCTTAAAACTACATTTCTACTTAAAATATTTACTTTTGCGTATTAAAGCTATTATCATTTACTGACGACGATAACTGTAATTGTTATCGAAACGTTAGATTTCTATAAACGGTAAATAAGAAGAACACTCTTTAATACACACAAAATAAGTAAGTGAACTGTGTGCGTTAATCGGGACAGTTTACATTTTCATACTTTAGTCGTTTATGAGGAGAAACTTCTTTAGTTCAGTCTAATGCAATGGTTTAATTCTGTGATATGACTTTTCTTTGTCTGCAGCATTTAGTTGATACCCAGATGCCTCCGAAAAAATCATTTGAACTATAATTTTTGTTATGTTGTTTTTACCGATATAGTTAATAGTCAAAAAAATCAATACTTCTATTGGTATTGCTTAACCAACTTGATTAACAAATTTAAAGAATGGGGTCAGGGTTATTAAAGTTTTAATTGAACGCTACATTTTTAAATGTTTGAAATGTGCACAATCTTAAAATGTAATATTATGATGTTGGTAGGTCTATTTAAGTTGACGACATGGAAAACGTTTTTATTTTGTTTTGTATCAAAAAAAGTTATTCGTTACGAAAGGTTCTGCATGGTCGAAAAACTCAAATTATGTCATCAAAAATAAAGGTATCAATAACTATGTCAACAAATGCTAATTTTGTGTAAGAGTCAAGTACCTACCATTATTTTTGACTATAATGAAAATTGTAATACAAAAAAAGTTATTGAGAAGTAACACCTATAACAGAGGGGTGGGCAACCCCCGCCTCCGGCTCACGTGCGGCCATCGAGCAAGACGGTGCCAGTAAATTCAGGAATATTCAAGATGGTCAGTCCACCCGCTATATAAGGAGTAGCACCTGTGGGTTTTCACGATGACAGGTAGAGAGCCACCGTTCCGGCAGCGGCACCCGTACTCTCTTCGGAGTCGTTACGATGAGACCGTGTTTTTCGCGCTACCTGACGACCTCGTGCTGACCGACGAGCAAGTCCCGTTCGAGCCCTTGCCCTTCTACGACGAAGTCATCCATAAGAAGAGCAAGAAGAAAAAGAAGCCCAAGAAATTGGAAGAAGAGATGGCTGCTACACCGCTTCCAGAAACTCCAAGGACCGTTGTTGCAGAAGAAGAATCGCCACCGTTCGACAGGTTCCAGCTCCAGAAGAAGAAGCCGAACAAATCTTCGAGAGACCGCCCGACCACGACCACAACGGTTATCAACGCGTTCGAGGCCCTAGCTGACACCATAGACCACCCGGACGTAGAAGAGCTTCCCGCTGTCAGGGAGAGGGTTCCGCTAGTAATCCTTCGCGAGAAGGAGAACTGGGTTGCGTTCTCCCGAGAATTAGATCACCGAGGGATCGTCTTCACACGTGTGAAAGCAATCGCCGAGGGATACCGGATCCAGCCTGACACTGTCAAGGACCGTGACAGGCTAATGCGGTATATGGATAGGCATGGTACACCGTACCACACCTATCAGGCAAAGAGGGAACGTTCGTTCAGGGTGGTTCTACGGGGAATACCCGTAGAAATCTCCGAGGCTGACGTTACCTCTGAGCTTAAAATGCACGACGTTAACATCAGCGCTTGTTTCAGAATGAAGAAACAAGGCAGACCGATCCCGCTTCTGCTGGTCCAGGTACCAACAGAAAAGGACCTTAAGAAGGTTCGGCGCTGGTGGAGTACGTGGCTCGCCTACGTGTCTCCACTGAAGACTTGAGGCGGAGACCAGGCATCGGGCAGTGTCACCGGTACCAGGGATTCCGTGACGCACAGCGTTACTGTAGAGCGGCGGCACGCTGTCGAGTGTGCAGGACACCACCACTCGAGTGAGTGCACCAAACCCCGTACGGACCGGGCAAGGTGCGTAAACTGTGGTGGTGATCATCCGGCAACTTCGGGGTTGCCCGAGGTACCGACGTCTCCCGCAGCGGAAGAAGTCCGAAGAAACACCTCAACAGAAACAGAACACCTCTCTAGTCCGAACCGGCGTTAGTTACGCCAAAGCGACGGCAAGCGGCAGCGAGATGGCTGAAGCAGCGGATGCGGTGAAAGCCGCAGACGTTGTTCTTGGCCTCCTCGGAGGTTTGGATATGGCGAAGGTCCTACCTGTCATCCAACGTGTGGCAGCGTCCTTAGTTTCGGCACAAACTGCGACTGACCTGTGGCGAGTAATCATCACACATGGTCAGGAGGTGTTTGCACTTTTTGTGAAGATACCTCCGGAACGGCGATGAGTAGGGATGCCGGGATAAGTATAGCTAACTGTATCAATATAATAAACTTTACATATTAACACAATCTACCATTTGCTACTAAACCCACTTCAAAACATCACTTATGTAACTCATAAAATTCAATTAACAATGCAATATTAACAATACTAATCATCTTTTCTATTCCCAACAGGCAACGCCCGAAAGAAGCTATACAGACCTCCGGTATTCCGAACCATTTTGGTGCTCCGAGGAAAGAAACACCGCCCACCCACCCGCGAGTCCCGCCCACAACGTCTAGAACTAGAACTAGAATAGGAATGAAATACTACTAACTTAAGTAACGTAATCCAACTAAACATGTTTTTATTTCTTTTTTTTTGGCTAGACAATAAGATAACATGTTATACACTTATAAAACATGAAATGTAATTACATCAAAGAAACTATGTAATCTATCGGCTGAAGGGGCTACCTCGCCTGAGCAGCCGACTGAAATTGTAAAATTCCATTTATCAACAATTGTACCTATAATTAATAATAAACGTGTTTGAACTTGAACTTGGCCTTTTCCTTTTTTTTGTAATGTCGACCAGTTTGTGTTAAGATCAGTTGAGAAGTAGGTATAGAAGTTGAACAAATTTCTAATCATAATTTTTATGACATAAAATGTGTCGAGACCTTCAGGTAGTAAGTACAGAAAGGCTGATCAAGAACGTCGCGCCTTCCAGGAGAAATGGACCCAGGAATATTTATTTGTTATTTATAAGAACAAGCCAATTTGTCTGATATGTCGCAGTTTTAAAGGAGTACGATATAAAAAGACATTATACAACCAAACATTTTCAAAAGTATGGAAGTTTAACAGGGCAGCTGAGAAGTTAATAGTTAAAAAGAGTTTAGCCGCTCAACAAACTATTTTACTAAAACACAGTGATGAAGCTGAGGATATCGTTCGGGCGAGTTATGTTGTTAGTAATAAATTAGCGGAACATTCGAAGTCGTTCTCAGAAGGCGAGTTTGTGAAAGAGTGATTGATAGAATTGGCAAACATCTTGTGTCCAGAAAAAAGTTCCCAGAGATTAGTTTATCCAGAACAGTCACAAGACGAAGATATTTTTGAAGAAAATGTTAATGTTTGTAGGGTTTTTAGACTGGACTAGGCAAAGTTAAGCGGTGTCACTACAGATGGAGCTCCCACAATGATAGAGAATGATGTGGAAGTGGTGGCTAAAATAAAATCAGAATTAGCAAAAAAAATACTGACATTAATAATCTGTTCGCGTTTCACTGTATCATTCATCAAGACAACCTCTGTGCTAAATCATTAAAACTGACGCACGTAATCGAGACATTGTATCGTGTGTAAATTTTATTAAATCGAGAGGTTTGAATCACTGGCAGTCCCTGCAGGATAAAAAGAAGTGCAAAATTTTATGGATATGAAAGGCAAATCCATACTAGTCGAACCTTTGAGAGATGATGCGTGGTTATTTGATTTGACATTTTTGGTTGATATCACCAGCTACTTGAACGAACTAAATCCGAATATGCAAAAACCAGGACAACTTGCTCACGAACTATTCACCGATGTAAAGTCCTTTAAAGCAAACTTCGATTGTACGAAAATCAGATTCGCATAGGAAATACATATCATTTTCCTACTCTAGTAGCCCATAAACATTTCGACAAGAATGCCCTTGCCCAGGAACTATCTTCATTAAATACACAATTTACATCCAGAATAGGGGATTCCCGATCACGTGAACTTCAATTCCAAATATTCGTGACACCTTTTGACGTGGACGTGAAGCAAGTGGAAATGTCACTTCTAATGGAATTACTTGAACTCCAGGCAGATGATGTTCGGAAAAGTTATTTTCGTGAGGTATCTCTGCAAGATTTTTACGTAAGATATGTTTCCAAAGATAAATACCCGAATCTAATTAATTTTATGTGTAAAAAGATGTCTCTCTTAGAAAGTACTTATTGCTGTGAGCAATTTTTTTCAAAAATGAATTTTATAAAATCAAAAAACTGATCAAGTATTATCGATATTAATTTGGAAAGCTCCTTACTCGTAGCAACATCACTTACACCAACTATTGAAATTCTTGCTAAATAAATGCAATACCAAGCTTCTCATTAGTTAGAGTTGCAACCTATATTATTTTATTGTGTGTAATACCAACGCTATGTAAGCTTACCTTCTCTTTTTTAAATAAATGCCATTATTATCAAATATTTTTGTTTTGACCCGTGGCCCTCCATAAATTTTCGGTACGGCACCCTACAAGAAAAAGTTGCGCACCCTGATCTATAATAACGTTTCTTTCAAGCGTATTAAAACCTGCGTATTACTAAATACTCAAAGTAGAAAGACGAGATTGCTTTATTGGTACAAAATGGTAAATATTATTGCACCAGTATAATAATGTTGATACTTAATTACGACATGGTAGCGCCACTGTGGTTATTTATCATAGGACAAGGTTACCAACCAAGTGTTATTTGAAGTTTGGTGTTTGTGTACTTGCATTGAAGCTATTGTAAGATGTCTATTGAATAAATGAACAAATATATAGTTCGAGAGTTGAAAGTTTAATACAAAAAGTACTTAAATGATATTATTTAGGAACTTCAATCCCATTAAGATTGATCGAAATTAAAACAAATTTCATTCATTTACCATTATTGTAGATTTTTATCTAAATTAATGTAGACAGTACATCAACCTCTATCCAAATATTTTAAGATTTTCTTTTAAATCCTAACTATCGGTAAATGTCACAAATATTGGTAAAAATAATGTATCCTGCTTTTTAACATTTGCTGTCGGCGATTGAAGGAAAAATGGTATATATCACTTGAATTCAGATTGTAGCCTCGGTTAACGTTTCGATTCAACACAAAATGAACGCGTTCTATTATTAGTAATATAGTATACTATATATAGTATAATATGGAATGACATACATCTGACTTTGAAATTTGAATTTGTATTCTAATAAGTGCGGCACTAATGCTAACTTGCAAGACAAGTGTAGGGCTCCGCAACTTACTCTTGGGGCTTCGCCACCTTGCCCTGGCCCCTAGGTGTAAAATCTGAATTTGTATTTAAGTCTCTGTGGGATAAGGCGGTAAATTTGGATCTGTATTCTAATAAGGCCACTACTCGGCAGCTGTCCTCTGATTGGAGGATTAATTCTCTGCATTCTGATTGGTTATGGCGGGAGATTTGAAATTGTATTCTAATAAGGGGGCCTAATGCTAACCTGTAAGACAAGTGTAGGGCTTCGCAACTTGTTCTCGGTCTTCGCCTCTTGTCGTGATTGGAACTTGTTCAGGCCTTCGTGCATTGTTCGTAACCCCATTGGCGGGAAATTTCAATTTGTATTTAAGCGTTTACATTCTGATTGCTTATTGCGAAAAAAATTTGAACTTGTATTCTAATAAGGGGCCTAATGCTAACTTATAAGATAGACATAGGGCTTCGCAACTTGCTTTCGGATCTTAGCCCTCTGGTGCCTTGGCGTGAAATTTGAATTTGTATTTAAGTCTTTACATTCTGATTATTCATTGCGAGAAATTTGAACTTGTATTCTAATAAGGCCCTAATGCTAACTTGTAAGACTTACTCTCGGGGCTTCGCCACTTTGTCCTGTCCGCTAGGTGTACAATATTAATTTGTATTTAAGTCTCTGTAGGTTAAGGTGGTAAATTTGAATCTGTATTCTAATAAGGGCCCTAATGCTCACTTGTAAAACAGGTGTAGGGCTTCACAACCTGCTCTCGGGGCTTAGCCCCTTGCCACATCTTTCTGTTCAATGTTTCATTAAATCTTTCAGTCCCTACATTCTGATTGTTTATTGCGAGAAACCTGAACTTGTATCGCAAGTTGCTTTCGAGCCTTCGCCCCTGGAGGACATTTTAAAATTTTAAGTCTTTGCGGGTTATGGCGGTAAATTTAAATTTGTCTTCTAATAAGTGGGACAACGCTAACTTATAAGGCAGATAGGTCTTCGGAACTTTCTTTTGGAGCTTCGCCCCCCGTTGTCATGGTCCCCTCGGCGGTAAATTTGAACTTGTATTTAATTCTCTACATACAATGTTTATCACTATTATTAGACAGATATGATAATAATATCACGCAAATTCGGAAATACCTTTGGTAAAAAGGGCCCTAGATTTATAAACAATGTTGAACGAACTGTTTCGTTTTGAAAACGGTCAAACACCCCATGGTAAATAAACAAGCTTTGACATACAAGGGATGGGTTGTCGGAAATACCTCGGATAAAAAGGCCTTATTTACAAACAAGGTTGAGCGCACTATTTCATTTTTTCCAGTACGCTACCTTAAACCTTAAACCTAGTGGTTTCCCATTCTATAGCGAACGGGTTTTCATCAGAGTAATAATGAAAATGGTGACGATTTACTACCCCAGTCTTATGGAAAATAGCACACGCATAGTATGGGATTCCTCTTTGTCGATGTTGTTGATAGCTCACATATAGAAATCCTGTCTGACGAGAATATCGAGTTTGTAATTCCTGATGCAGTTGAATCTTGAACGAATGGAATTTGTACTTCTGAAGATGCACAGAATGCATTTAAATATCCGTATTCCTTCTAATTTCACACTGATATGAGGATTCCCAACAGCCGGCCAGAACTTGCAATTCATTATCTACGGTCAAAGCTTACATCGTTTAACAATCCAAATAGTTGTAAATCAATCCAACACTTTTTAAAAGCACGCGGATTTGCTTGTGCTCCACGCTCGTGTCGCCAACAAACAATTCTTGTAACATTTTCCAAGAATTAACACCATATCAACCATTTCTTCTTGAGTTCGGAGCATTTTCGTAACGTTTATCAGAAACCTATGAGTTTAGTCTTATTTGTACTGTTTATTTTGACAGTTGTACTTCTTTTGTTTTATCATGGCAAACTTGGGTTGGAAAATGATGTTTTTCGGCAAATTAGCGTTACATTTTATCTTTTGCCTGAAATTTTATTTTGGAATATGTGGTGTTTTGGCACAAATAGATTTTCAGCTATCCAACGCTGTAATTTTTTTTTAGCACAATTTGTGAAGGTCGATCAAAAATTTTGTTCTTTCCATAAATTACCCAAGAAAATTTGTGCGAATGTACGAGAAGTCTTAGGCTGTCTCTAACTGAAACCTAGACGCCGATGAAATTTGGTTTCTCTCAACAAAAGAATTGGCAAGGATGGTGGGACTTTATTCAATGCTTCTTCAGGGAGAAACTACAGTAAACGAACAATAAAGATAAATAACAAGTTAACAATATTTCGGGAGTCTAACTTACGATATAGTTACATTAAAAATAGAAATTAAATTTAACAAACAGGTATAAACGCGACATTTGTAGACGGAAGTAATAAACAGCTATTATGTACAACTCTCACAGTAATAATTCTCCAGTAATGAATCCTAAATATAAGATAACAAAAATTAAATTTCTAAAAGATAAGAATAAATAACGCTAAGATTATCCATATCACTTTTATAGTTTAACGCAACTGGTATTTTTTTAATATGAAACATTTCGAAAAATAATATTTGACTTGCAAATAAAAATTTAGTACAAATATATACATATATATATATATATATATATATATATATATATATATATATATATATATATATATATGATAATGAATCTACGGCATTTACTAGAGTAGCCCTCTAACTTGTGTCTTTATCTCGATAGTCCAGTTGGTTAGAGCGCTACTCTAGCAAAGTACATGCCGTAGGTTCAAATCCTACTCGACGTAAACTTTTTATTTATGTACATAATAAAATTAATAATTTTTAAATTCATAGTTGTTTAAAAATTAACATATATCGAGTTAAGTTGTTTAGATTAACCTAGGAAACTCAGATTTATAGTATCAGACAAGAAAGTTAAAAAATAAACCCCGAAATGATCGTTGCAATATTGTGCCATTAATATTACTATACATTGAATCTGCAGATCTTACTGTATTTTTAGCGATTACATTATTGTTAACACCGCCGTTTAAATAATTAACTACTAATCTGGCATTGTCACTAGGAGCACTCCTTTGTTGATAACAAATGCTATAAAATAGTGGTTGAAGAGGTTTAAAAAATTTAATAAATTAATGGGTGTTAAATAAATGAGTGTAAAAATGTGTTCATGACAAATCGTTAAACTAACTGGAGATGCAACCCATTCACCAAAAATAATGCTGTTGGCTCAGTCGGTAGTTTAAAGTAGGCCGATTCAATCTTTTGATTTGCTTAATTACCACAATTTCTGCTCGATTACTTCCACTGAACATTAATATAATAGCTGCCATGTAACACTAATAAAAATGATCTCGGACGCCAAGTTATTTTTTAATTATGCTCGGAATAACTAAACCGAGGTTGTTTACAATAAAAATTCTTCCAAAATGTAAAAAAATATACAAACTATGTTTATTAACAGTTAATGATAGGGTTAAATAAAATATATCTTAAAACTAGTTATAGCCTTAAATTACTAAATAATTGTTATAAATATAAATACCTGTACAAAATATAATAAATCTTCTTGAGAACCCCTGGTATTATAAAAAATAAATGCGGAAATGCGAACCAAGGTGATGTAATCCTTGTATCAATGTTGCGCAATGTCTCGAAATAATACTTTACGTTGTAAACCACACCCAAAATGGAATTTTCCTTCTTATAAATTTATCTTCATGAAATTGTATAATCCGTTTATTGCATTTTCTTGAAATTTCAAATAAAAAATTGTAATCAAAATTTAGACTAGCATTGAATGCAAAATTGCAATCATAAAATGAAAGCATACGTAAAAGTAAAATTAAATGCGTACTTAAAATGTAATTAAAGTAGAAAAGTAAAAGTATTAAAAGTAAAAAAAGTTCCTGGAAAGAGAAAATGTTTTAATTTTTAGTATTACGAGTTAAATTATCTTACCTTAAATCAATGGCACTTTTCACAAAATTTAGGTGGAAATCTAACAGCGTACCACAAGAAGTGAACAAAATGGACGCTCCGAATATCTGGTGATACAGCCGCTTCGCAAAAAAATTTGCGCAAAGAATTAAGTCAACGATGAAAATATTGACCAGAAAAAATAATTTAAAGAAGTGGGAGTATAAACCTTTAAGAAGATATGCACTTAAGTTACACCAAAATGCAAATTAAGTTGCCTACCTCATACTTACAAATCATTAATAAATAAAATTTTTCTTATATTTACAACTAAATGAACGAAGAACATAAATTACGGTATAATTTAATACAACTCAAAATGGGTTGTTACAATGCTTTCCTTTTGGTAGTTCATTAAAGTCTTCTAATGATTTTTAAATGTAACCACCTGGTATGAATAAAATGTGCTCCTGCTCATAATGCCAGATTAGTAGTTGGTTATTTAAGTAATCCTTTTACAATAACCCAATTGCTACAAATACACACATTTTTGGCCTGCAAAATCGATCGTCAGATCTAACATGAAATAGTTATTAGAAGTAGAATGTAAGAACGCCATTTCGGGGATTACTTTTAAATTTAAAGGGAAGTTTCATAAGGAATGCACTTGTTTAATTATATATATATATATATATATATATATATATATATATATATACTATATATATATATATATATATATATATATATATATATATATATATATATATATATAAACATATATAAAGGGTCCAGAAATAAGCCGCAAAAACTTCGGAGGGTTATTCTACTCGCTTGAACCTATATAATACGATGAGAAATCCCCATAATGGCAGTCATAATTTTACTTCATTTATTCCTTTCACCGATGAAGCTGGATTTGGGCATGACGGATTAATTAATATTCAAAATGAGCATTACTGGTTTGCAGCAAATCCTCATTTTGTTTCCAAAATTAATTCCCCTGTGAATGTGTGGACTTGCGTTGTAGATGACTATTTAATTGGGCCACATTTTTTTCCACCAAGACTTAATGGTAGAGTTTACTTAGATTTTTTAAGAAACCAGTTGCTCATTTTATTAGAAGATGTACCTCTTCAAATGAGACGTGTGATGTGGTTACATCAAGATGGTCACCTCCATATTTTAGTGTAGAGTTAGAGAATTTTTAAATGAAACTTTTCCTGCGAGTGGGGGAGGACGCTGTGGATTTGTACAGTGGGCTCCCAGATCACCTGACTTAAATCCAACGGATTTTTTTCTTTTCGGGCTACTTAAAATCCCTTGCGTATGACTCCGACGCAGAATGTCGAAGAATTAAGAAACAAAATTATAACTACTTTTGATGAAGTTAGACAAAAGGAAGGATTTTTTCAAGAGTTCGTCAATACTTCTTAAGAAGGGCTAATTCATGCATTGAAATGGAAGGGCACCGCTTTGAAAGCTTACTATATTATAAAACATGCAATGTTATCATTATGTGTGATCATCATCATCCATCATTGCATTTACATTCAAATAATGTTTGATACAAATGACATGAACGTCAAATAATTTTCTGTCTATTGTGGTAATACTTGCTAGTGTAACGGGAGCCTTAGAAAATTTCAAATTTCGAGCGAAGCTCTGTTTCATTAAATACTTGTCTTATTATTTTTCTATATAAGGAAATGGTTTTGGTTATTTGTAGATAAATGTAATTAATTTTAAGATCAATAGCTTGAGTTTATTTTCAATGAGTATTTACATGTTTAATTATAAAGCTTTCAAATAAACGCGGCAGTTTGCAAAAGCATAAATGTTTTGTAAAAAGAGGAGAAGAGAATGTGAGAGTTGGTGATAATAAAAAGATTGCGAAATAATCAAAAATCGTGTTAAAGGTTACGCAATAATTAAAAATCACGTGTTCTGTACGTACCGAAAGTATGCTAAGACTGTGTTTAAATAGTGAACGATAAAAATAAATAGACTATCGATCTATTGAAAGAAATTAATACTTAAAGGACAATAACTCGAATTTATTGATATTCAAAGAAGAAGCGTTGCGGTTCGTTGCAGCACGCTAATTGTGAACAATTAAATTAATAATTGAGTATTATATATATATATATATATATATATATATATATATATATATATATATATATATATCAAGCAAATTATTTACAAAAATCATAAGTGTTGGAAAGAAAATTGCAATAGACTTAATCCATAGAAAAGTGTAAACAAGATATCGTGGGAACAAAGAATCAAGGCACCACGTCCGCATCATAGGCCTAATTGCGTCATCGACTTGGCCACGTTGCAGTTACGTCATTGGCTTTCAACGAAGCAACAGATACCCACAATTTCTAATTGTGTAAATAAAGAAACGTTCATGTGTTTTATTTTGAATATCAAAATTGAACCGAAAATATTCCATGCAATTTTGATAATGGGTTTTTTGTTGCATGTTAGTATTAAGAATATTACTTATAATTAATGGTTTGATTGTTACATGTTGTTGTAAACAAAACATTTCCGCACTGCGAATTTTAGTTTAATTAAGTATAACGTTTGATTTATTTTTATTACTAAAGATCATTAAAAGCTTATACAAATATTGAATATATAAATGCGGAAGGAAGTAATAAGGAAAACCAAAATTGAATATAATTGTGGTCATTGATAACTGTAATCATTTCTTTTTACACTTGAGCTAGCTGGCGCATTTTGATAAGGCAGGAATCAGAGCAAACGTAAATATTAAAGTTCATTTAATCAAACTGAAATTAAATAGCTAGCGAATTAAAATTAAACTAGTAGATCATATCTTTAAAAATCAAATCCATTCAGCTTCAATAAAAAGGTAATCATTTTAAGCCTCTCAAAAACAATATAAAATTTTCATTCAATAATTTTGAAATTATAAAAAAATGGTTAAAGAACCCTAATATTATTCTTTGTAGCGGGGTGTAAACAACACAAGTAATAACCAAAGGTATTATGCTGTAACCGTTTTTATTTGTCACCTCGTTATTTTATGTGCATTTTTGTGCTGTTATGTTCTTATTAATTTCATAATGAAAATTGTTATTAAAAGTTTTGTTTTATGATAATTTTAAGACTTAAGCAGCTGATAAGAGCATTCTCTTTACTTACTTTTACATTTTTCTTCTACCGCCTATATCTCCTTAGGGGTTTGAATTGGGAAAAATTGCACATAATCATTTGTGCTTAAAATTGTTCAAAGAATACGAATACGAATTCAGACCCTATATATATATATATATATATATATATATATATATATATATATATATATATATATATATATATATATATATATATATATATATATATATATATATATATATATATTATATATACAGTATGTCCCCGGATCGACTTTAAAAGGGGAAAATTCTCTTATTTTTGATTTCTCTGAAAATTTCATTCTTGCTGATTTGCCCTGCTTGTTTTCAAACCCCCGAAACACAAATTAATTGCTATTTAACTCAAACGGTTCTCGAGATAATATCATTTTTCTTGAAAAATTCGAGCTTTTCGTAATTTTTTGAAGTAAATTGATTTGTTTCAAAGGAAAAATCAAATTAGTCTCACAAGTTTTGATTAATAAATTAACAATTGATGGTAAAATGAAATAAAATTCTCAAAAAACTGAAGTATTAATTTTCTATTCGAATAATGCTCCTCCTTTTTCCGCACAGATTTCAATGCGAGCTCTGAATTCACTGAAACTGCGCCTTATCTCTTCGATTGATAGGGACTGGACAGCATTCCGTATCCTATTTTTCAATTGCTCTTCATCATTGTCTAATGGCTCACTGTACACAATTTGTTTTAAACGACCCCACAGATAAAAGTCCATTATTGTGAGATCAGGACTTCTCGGCGACCATAAAATGGGACCATCTCTTCCTATCCAGTTATCATGGAACTCTGTATTGAGCCACTGGCGAACAGTACCGGCATAGTGAGCAGGGCACCCATCGTGCTGGAAGAACATTTCAAATTGGTAGTTCAATGGCAATTCATCCAGTTTATCAGTGAAAAAATTTTCCAACATTTCCAAATATGAATAACAGTTTAAATTTTGATCAAAAAAATATGGGCCAATAATTCCATGGTACGAAACCGCACACCACACATTAACTTGTTTCAAACATTGTCTGCGACTAGCAATTCGGAAGTTTGGATTCGTCCTACTCCAGTAACGGCAATGTTGGGAGGAAACGACTCCGTTAGTTGAAAAGGTCGATTCATCTGAGAACATTATTCGTTTATGAAAATTTGAATCTTCCAAAACTCTATTGCCCATTTCAAACAAAATCCAGACGTTTGGCTTCATCACCGTTCTCTAAAGTTTGCCTAAATTGCGGCTTAAATGGTAAAATTTTGTTCTCCTTGAAGATTCTTTGTAAATGAGATTTACCTATCCCAATTCGTAGTGCCCTCCTTCTTAAAGACAACCTTGGAACTTCTGTTGCGGAATGAACGGCGAGAACAGTAGCAGCATCTTCTTCATCGAACAACTTCTTTGGCTTCTTTAGGTTTAAAACCGAGCCTGTTTGAAGGAATTTAGTGACTAAGTTTTTTGCTCTGGCATTCGAAATGGCAACCTCCGGGTATTTTTGGTTGAATTTTCTGATAACAACTCGGTAGCACTCTTCCCCAGTTCCGTAGCATTGAATTAGATAAATTCTTTGTTGTAAAGTCAACATTATAGCATACAATTCAAATTAGCATGAATTAATTCGCAGTTCAACAGAATTATCACATTTGACAATTTCTGTCAGTCATGTTTTTCAATGAAATCCGCCTACTAAATTTACTTCTAAAA
Organism: Vesta saturnalis; assembly: GCA_036346205.1. Taxonomy (NCBI): domain Eukaryota; kingdom Metazoa; phylum Arthropoda; class Insecta; order Coleoptera; family Lampyridae; genus Vesta; species Vesta saturnalis. The sequence goes on from JARFJB010000109.1 coordinate 49,579, forward strand.
ATTAGGAAAAGCATTCTAAGTCCAATTTTTCAAGAAAAATGATATTATCTCGAGAACCGTACGAGTAAAATAGAAAGTAATTTGTGTTTCGGGGTTTGAAAACAAGCAGGGCAAATTTTCTCTTTAAAGTCGATCCGGGGACATACTGTATATCATATATATATATATATATATATATATATATATATATATATATATATATATATATATATATATATATATATATATATATATATCGAAAAGGAAAAGTTTTTTCAAAAATGTTTCAGACAAAAGTTTTATGGCTTTAAGGAGAAAGATGATGACAGTATCAATTTAATTGTAGATGGCACCACTTGAGAGCTTTCATCATGGCGGCCATTTTTTAAATGGGAGTGGATTTTTTTCAAAATGAAAAGTGTAGCTGGCAATAAGACGAATACAACAGTTTTTCGTTTTTTCATCAGATCACTTTTCACTGAGTTACGGTGTTCCAAAGTTTATAAATTAAGTAAGAGTTCATTTTGATTCAAATCTGCATCCTCTCAACCAGCTCCAGGTTGATTGACACGCATTTTCCCGTGCGTAGGATTACCCAGGATGACGACGTGGACGTGATGGGGCTTTCATCCTTTTGGGGTGCTTGATTAGCGGGAGTCCCCTTGCCTCTCACGTTTTTTTTTTACAAAAGATGTTCGAAGATGTTTCAATTTTCTTGAATACATAACGCGATTCTTCGCTCAAAATGGCTAACAGTTGTTAGTAATACGGCCCGTGGTATGTTTTTACACGCAGTTTCGATTCTCTGAATCATGTCTTCTCGTACACGACATTTTTTAAATAACCCCATAAATAAAAGTTGGATGTCAAGTCGGGAGATCGCGCTGACCATGCTACTGGTCCATCTCGTCCAATCCACATGCCATTGTGGCGTCTATTTAGATAATGTCTTACAATTCCCGCATAATGTGATGGGGCCCCATCTAATTGAATCCACATTCTGAGTCTTGTGTACAAATCAACACATTCAAGTAATCCTGGTAGTTTATCCCTTAGAAAGGTTAAAAAGGTCTGGCCGTTAACATTGCCATTAAAGATGTATGGACCAATCAGGTGCCGTTAATAATACCGCATCAGACTTTAATACCCAGCGATGTTGATTGTCAATTTGTCTGTACCAACGAGGATTGACACCTGCCCAATAATGACAATTATCTGTTTAGTTCTCCAGTATTTTGAAATGTTGCTTCATCACTAAACATTTCATGTATGGATTATCTCTAATCATTGTTTGGGCCCATCGGCAAAACTGTAAGCGCAGCCTCATATCATTTGGTGTAATAGCTTGCATTAAAGTTATGCGATATGAATGATATCCTTGCTTTCTTAAAATTCTTAAGATGGTTGTCTCTCTATTTGGTAGCTACTATTATGAGGATTAAGGTGAGCTGACGCTAAAATGGCCAATACACGTACATCGTTCACATCATACCCATGATGTTGTCTCCTACGTACTAACTTACCCTGTTGAGCTCTTAAATAATTCCTTTGAATAACAACAGCATTCGGAGGACGCCTATTTGGTTATCGAACTTGATAAAGAGCAGCGCCTTAACGATAATTATTACGACATTCGCCAAGAATAAGCATAATGTCAACCGTTTCTTGTGGAGAATAATCACCCATTATTTTTAATTTCGACGTAGATTTTAACGAGTATCAAGTGTTAACCGCCACTATGATAACCAAAACGAGTACTAAACTTAACTGTCAACTTACATGTAACTCCCATTTAAAAAATGGCCGCCATGATGAAATCTCTAAAGTGGCGGCATCTACAATTAAATCGATAATGTCATCATCTTTCCGCCTCAAAACCATAAAACTTTTGTCTGAAACATTTTTTGAAAAACTTCTCCTTTTCGAGATATTCGCGTGTATCACTTAAAACGGTCTACCTGTATATATATATATATATATATATATATATATATATATATATATATATATATATATATATATATATATATATATGCAAATTACGGTGTTTGTTAATTAGTGTTAAAGTTTCAGGTAACGTTATAGTCCAGGCAAAGCTGAGAAATCATATAACAAAATTATTGCTAGGCGGTGCGCCATTTCTTCTCACGAGCCATCCAAAGTTCGAAATTTGACCGACTTCATTAGCTTTTATCTGGGATAGTGTCCGATGAAAAATTCATTTTCCAACAAAATATTGATGTTGAATTTTTTTGCAATTTGTTGTTGATTCCGCACCTTCTAAAACCTCAGATTAAGATTTTAAAGATGCAGAATTTGAGAAAATAACTGCAACTAGGCCAATTTTGTGGTGACGTTTGTATACATCATGTTGATAGGCATTTTTCACCCATTGCGTCGTTCAATTATATTTCATTGGTGATCATGTACGCATTCAACGAGTACGCAGATATGTACATAGTGTACGGTCCAATTACCTTGCCAGCGAGGTCTACCGACCTGAATACTTTAGATTTTTCGTATGGAGCTTCCTCAAGGACAAAGTATACAAGACGCCCGAAAATGGATAGGTGTCCAGAGAGAATTCTTGCCGTTCAGCAAATAACCCTGAAATGTTGGAACGTGTTTTGATTCAATCCTCTGCGATTGAATTGTAATGGACATGGAGTGGTCATTTTCAACAATATGTTCAATAATAAAATGTGTTCTGTACATTTTTTGCACCCATTGCGTCGTTCAATTTCATATTTCACTGGTGATCATGTACGCATTCAACGAGTACGCAGATATGTACATAGTGTACGGTCCAATTACCTGGCCAGCGAGGTCTCCCGACCTGAATACTTTAGATTTTTTCGTATGGAGCTTCCTCAAGGACAAAGTATACAAGACGCCCCCGGAAAATGAGTAGGATGTCCAGGAGAGAATTCGTGCTGCCGTTCAGCAAATAACCCTGGAAATGTTGGAACGTGTTTTGGATTCAATCCCTCTTCGATTGGAATTGTGCATGGACATGGACGGTGGTCATTTTCAACAATATGTTCAATAATAAAAAATGTGTTCTGTACTTTTTGTATTGTTTTGATCACCAATATGCTTCTGACGCCTTCTGGCACGTATCATGTGGTGAATTTGTTTACATGTCGCTTCCAACGATGCAATTTAATGTCATTTTTGGATGGTCCGTTCGGAGAAACAGCGCATCGCTTAACATTAATTCTATTATGAGGCTTCTCAGATTCGCATAGGCTATAACGCTAACTGAAGCTTTAACACTACTTAATAAACGCCGTGTGTGTGTGTGTGTGTGTGTGTGTGTGTGTGTGTGTGTGTGTGTATGTATATATATTAAGATTATGTCGCCGATTAGGCGCATACATTGCTCAAGAAGGTGTTACTCATCACATTCCGCAGCTTTCAAAATACGATTTAAACAACTTCCTACGGGGCCGTTTTTCAGAACTTTAATTGTTATCCTGGTAGACTGTACTCTTGAGGAAACCACACAAGAAAGAGACATACGCTCTGACGTCGTGGAACGAGACGGAATGGGATATCCCCTCTTCGGTAGATCACGCGCTTCGGAAATGTTTATTTTTTACTTGCTTAATAATCGTTGGGAAGGTTGCGAAAAATTAAAAAATTAACAAACAAACAAAATTGTAAATATGAATGAACTCAAAATGGGGTAGATGAATACGTCAAATATTTGGGGCGCTGGTGTTGCCTATTTATCCCTAATGGGATCAATAGCAATCATGAGTTGTCATTTAAATTTCATTATTGTAGTGTTTAGTTTATTTCCGAAACAGAAGTTGGTTATTGAACTGTTAATTTAACTTATATCCACCTGAAGATGACTCATTGAGTCGAACCGTGTAGTGGTTTTTTAATTGGATTTATGGGGATTGGTTTGAATTTTTAGTGATGTTTTTTAATGAAATTTGTAGACAATAATAAAATCAAGACTTGTTTCATGATTCAATAGTTGTGCAACTTGCATACATTTACTACAAAACTATGTAAAAATAAGTTATGCTATATGAAAACAAGTAGTTTAAAATAATGAAATAACTGAATAATAAAAATAAAATAAATACCAAGAATGGAAGTGTACATAGGATACATGCTCAATGTAGCAATTTGCTAGACTTCACCCTTCACCTACATTAAATTCCTTCTATCTAAATAGTTTTTATTACGTTAAGTTACTTTCTAGTATGTATTATTTATATTCGCGTTTCTACTTTATAAAACTTTTTATTATTATTATAACCAACACCAAAGGCAACTTTTGAGCACTATAACATGTTAAATTGCCAACTTTTATTGTTTCACTTCACCAAACTTGCCAGTCTAAGCAGTAGTTTAGACCATGAAGCTGAGAGTTGAATCTGGAACCAGTTGGAGTACTTTTATTGGTACTTTAAGGTTGGTATTTGATGGAGCTCTGACTTTGACAAGGAAATAGCTTGTCAAAGAGTTCTGATATGTGCATCCATCTACTGATCAGTAGAATTACTATTCTGTTTGATTAATAAAAATTTGTATACCTACTTTAGTTAACACCTTTCTTTTTAAATTCAAACAGTAAATGTACTTGATTAGCACTCCCCTGAAGTTAGCAGGTAATATTTGTTGCTACATGTAATTTGAGTATTTTTACTACCCATTTCTGCATACAACAGAATAATCTTTTAATGTGCTTTTTAAATTGAAGCACTCAAATCTTCCTACATGTTTATAGTGGAAGTTTGGTTTTAAAAGTTCCTATTTCATTTAGCATATTCTTTGCTATGTTCACATCCCAAGTTTTGAGTTAAATTTGAAAAAACTATCACCTTTTCTAGTTCTATAATTCACCTTTTAGCATTTTAAACAGAATCATTACAAAGAAATAAATAAATTTGACAACTGGGCAACCTTTGGGTGTAATTGTGCTAACTTTTTTCTCAGTGTCTATAGGAGATTTAGCTACTATACAGGGTCCGCCTTTGGGAGCTGATCCTATGAGTATCTGCTAACCAAACTTACTATAATTTTGAAAATTTGGTGACAGGGTAATGATGTTAGGGCTAACTCATCTAAAATATTTTCACGTTCGTACCACTTCCGGTTATACCGGAAGTCGGTACTTAGTCGCTTATTTTAAATGGAACACCCCGTATATTAATACATTTTTGGATTCTATGTCGAATTTTAAGGTAAGTTTGTTAAATAAACTAGATACGAAATTTCAGTCGTTTTAAAAAAACATTTTCTAAAAAATTGACAGATGCGGTCTTAGTAATAAGTCGTTAATTGTTCTGTTCCTGTCAAACAATTTGAATAAAACTTTGAGGTGTTGTAGGCAAAGGTTTATTGCAACAGTCTGCAAAATGACATTTGTATTTTTAGTAAAAATAAAATTATGAATGTCTAAACTTGACTATCAAAAATGCAAGTTACTCAAAAATCAAATGGAAACCCTATTTTTATTACTCAGATGGATTTAACGTCAAAAATTAAGGTAAGTTTGTTTAAAACTTTATTTGCCTAAACGTAACAGTTTCATACTTATTATCAAAAGTCCAAATATATATATATATATATATATATATATATATATATATATATATATATATATATATATATATATATATATATATATATATATATATATATATATATATAGGAGTTGTAGAAGATATAAAGATATTGCATTTAGTTTGACGGCACATACTCAATTACGTTAGCAGGCTCTAACCATGAAATATCAAACTGACAGTTTATAAGTCTTTAATCTATCAAATTTGCAAGTTTGACAAATACTTAACCCCTACTTGAAAATCGTAAGATGTCCGATTTACATACAACCATGTCTACATCAAAATTTGAATTTTGGAAGTGTCTATAGTAACAAGCTGCACAGAATTTTTGAGCGCTTTAGTGCATAGAAAGTTTTTATTAAAGTCTGAAGGGACCTTTATAAAACCTTGTATTTAAAAAAATAGAACATATAAACTTTTATTTTTATAAAACTGCAAAATTTGTACAGAAATCGTAAATAATATAAATTAGATAAATGCAAAATTACTTATATTAAAATGGAAAGTTTAAAGTTTCTTCATAATGGTAATATAAGAATTTGAGTAAAATATCGGATTATTCTTGGTACACCAATCCCTAAGAGGTCTCAGACTTGAAAATGGATTCTTACCATGCATAATAATGTATGATTTTTTTATATCAGGAATGATTTTTTTTAGATACTCCAAATCCTTTACCATTTCTTCCTTTGTATATGAAGTATAAACAAATGGAATGTCCGTCATAATAAATGGAATTGAAAGGCGCCAATTATCGGAATCTTTTCCTTCAAATTCGTGTAATCCACAATTGAAGGCAATCACCATATCTGCTTTTGGAATATTTATTACAATGTCATGATATAAGCCTTTACGTATAGCAAAAGATACTTTTTTACCTCTCAAATTACAAACTTGGCACAAATCAAAGTCTGTATGCATTTCCCAGGCTTCAGGTCCAATTAGATAAAAGGATATTTCAAAAATATTTTCAAATGCATGGAGAATAATCTCTGAACTAAGTTTCCAATCAGTTGAAGCTTCAGCTGCAGCTGCACCCACCAAATGTATGACACATTTGCTCTTACCAGCAGGATTTTTGAACAATGCTTGCATTGTGTACACCAAAATTGTTCCTAAAGACAACATCACATTAATGCTTTTTGAATGCGACTCTCCTCAGTACCATCACTTTTTCTATACATTAAATTTAAAAGTTGCTCCATATCCTCTGGTAATGGTGTAAGATTACTTACAATACGCTGTAGGTCTATTTCCGGATAAGATCTATATGTAATAAGGTAACGATCAATATTCATACATAACCTTAATGAATTACAGTACAACTTATGGCTGGGTTTATCACATTCTCGATGATGAGTAGAACAGTATGCTACGTTGTAGCACTGTATACAATCATTCAAATCTGACTGTGAATAACACCAATTGCAAACACGTGGAAACATCCACATCTGACATTCAAATGGTTGTAAAGGTCTCTTTAACAATGATAACCACTTTCGTTGCATATTTACACGATAATTAGTCCATTCTTTATAAGTCTTAAAATTGGGAACTTCAGCATCATTTATAAGAGTAAATGCAATTACTTTACATAATTCTCGGTGATTAATCCAATCAAGCTTTTGATGTTCCTTTGTACAGTACGCAACCGTTCTGCAGGAACTACATCTTTTCAATTGTGGTGAAGTAATTTTGCAATAATGGCAAGTACCAAAATAATAAAAATTATTTAATGCAATTTTCATTATTGGGAAGCAAAAACAATTAATACATTTTTTTTTGTGTAAAGATCTTAACGTAGAGTTTGTCTAACATATCTTACAACTTTCAAAGGTTAAAATACTGTAGGTATTAAAGGCGTTTCGATACAACACGTAAATGAACAAATACAAAAGCAGATACACATGATAAACGAACAAAATAGTTTATCAAGACAAGCAAAAAAACTTTTTAAATTCAACGAGCCCGACCCGAGCACGAAGGTTACAATTACCAGTTCAGTTGAACTATTGCTAAAGTGGAACTATTTCTTAGAGAGTCAGTGGTAGAGGGCACACATGTTCAATTTGTTTGCCGTATATAATATATTTAATTTATTATGATATTCGAAGAGATATGTAATAGCTATATAATCATGTCTGGGAAATACAGAAAGCCTGGTAAAGTTAGCCCTGTATTTGTCAGGGAAATATTATTGAATTAGTCAGTTTGCGGGAAATTTTTTAAAGTAACGCCCATATACACAATATACTAAAAAAATATGTAAGATCATTACTGTACGGTACGCCATGCGTTTGGTAATCCATTGGAGTATAAGTATAGGTAACTTTGCAGAAGAAATTACGTTCGATTTACTACTAATATCCAACCCCGCTCGCATTATCTGGTATTCAAGGAAAATGTTCAGATGTTAAATGGTTAAATTTTGACTCGCTAAGCCATTTAAAGTTGTTTTTTTTTACTGATAGGATTCCCGAACAGGTTAAGATTTGCGTAACGTGCTAAAGCACTCAGCAACACTGGGAGTGTTTAGGAATATTGTTAGGCTGCCGCGAAATATTTATGAATGGTTACCTTAAATTGGCTCAAGTCAAAGTTTGGAGAAAACAGGAACTGGGTAGTGCATTCCACAATTTGGTCACCGTATGGAGAAATGTTGATTGCGCCCGTTTAGTGTCACAGATGGAATTTTGAGTGCGTAATTATGGTGTGGATGGGCAAACCGAGTGTTCCTAGAGAAGATGGCCTGCGAAGGTACTAACGAGTGTATTTCAGAGGCATACTTGCCATGGTAATAGCGATAGAACAAGGAAATAACTGAAACTGTTCTTATATGCTCAAGAGACTGTAGGTCAGAAGTCAGAGACGGGTCATTTATAAGCCTTATGTGTAGCTCTTGTTTGGATGCGGTTTACCATATCAAGTGCGCATTGGGGAGAACTGGCCCAGAGGTGGGAATTGTATTCCAGATGAGGTCGAATTTGAGCCTTATACAGTAAAAGGAGTTGTTGCGATGTGAAGTACTGTTTAGATCTGTATAGAAATCCTAGTTTACGGAGAGCTGTTTTGTTGGCTGACAAAAGGTAGTGAACCCATGAAAGGTTGGATGTTACGGACATCCCTAATATAGAAATAGAGTTTGAAAACTTGAGATATAAGCCATTCATATTTAGAGCAGGAAATGATCGGTCTTTCTTGGCGGACACAAGGCAACACTGGGTTTAGTCGGTGTTAAACGTGAGTAGATGATTCCTTCCACATTCACGGACACGTTCTAAGTTACTGTTGATTGAGGCTGCCAGTTTCGCCTTAACGTCCTGAGTAGACTTATTGGTGTGGGAAGGAATGTGTTATTCCAAAGTTGGGTGACATATGAAAGAAGGTCATCCGTTGAACGACTCTGTCTGAACCCATACTGTTGGTCGTTTAATGAAAAACACTGGCTTATCGCCCAACCTTACAAATTCACTATAGCTGCGTAAAAAATATATTTAGATGGTTCGTTGAGATCATGGGTGTTAAGATATTTAGTTAACTTTGCTGTATTTAGTACAGCATTGAGCTATAAAGCCGCGTATACCTTTTTTGGAAATAGTAACATATCTACCTCTATTAAAAGCTCTAATTTAACTTTGTATAATGCAGCATACATTGTCAGGTATATACAGATGAGTTGTAAAACCATGCTGGATCTAAACCAGGAGTCTTAATCGCTTCATCCCAAAAATTGTTGAATATGTCGCATAGCAGCAACACATTGCAGGCACAGAACACTAACTTTATTGCACGTGAGTTACAGTCGCTGCATTAAACTAAATTTTTAATATCGAATTGCTGAACTGTTTGCGCATCTCATTTTGATTCCAACTGCTCATGTAGTGATATGGATATATATCTTTTTTCGTTGGTAGTTTCATTCAGGGCTCATTTAAATGACTTATCGTGCTTCTTAAAATTTTAAAATCATCAACATTTAAATATGACGCTAATTGATTTAAGGATTCACCCATAAAATAGAACGTCCATAAAGGAACTCAATAAGTAAATACTACGAAAACATTCTGAAGAATAAGAATATCTACCGTCAATTAATTTTCTATCTTGTGTTATCGAATATAACTATAAAGAATAACATAACCACTAAAATAAAATTAATGTTCCAAAAATTATTATATATATATATATATATATATATATATATATATATATATATATATATATATATATATATATATATATATATATATATATATATATATATATATATATATATATATATGTTTCTATTTAGATTTACAAGTATTCATATTTAATAAGAATTTTTTAAATTGTAAAAATTAATTAATTTAATTTTTGTCAAGAATTTAATTTTAATTTAAATTCTTGACAAAGGGAACAAAGGACGTTCAAACGTTGAATTAATTTTTACGTTTATTTACACAAGTTTTAAAGAAAAATTGTCTTATTTAAATATATATATATATATATATATATATATATATATATATATATATATATATATATATATATATATATATATATATATATATATATATATATATATATATATATATATATATATATATATATATATATATATATATATATATACAGGTGTTTGGTACATCGATGCAAAGATTTAAAGTGATAGAATACGTGATTTTGAGTCGATTTAAGCAAACATACCTATATACCAAGTGTTACCGTTTTTGAGATAATGCCACTTTTCATAATTGTTGATTTTACAGTGTTTTCTGCAAATATCGAAGTGTACAAGAGTAAAAAGCCGTTTTATTGCAAACTTATACTAAGTTTTTTTATTCCTTATGAAGTGATTGTTCATATTCTTTTATCAGAAAAGCCTAAAATGTCTTTGGTTCTTGCATAGAACTTCTTAAACATGAAAGTTTTAATTTGAAAAGAAGCAATCACTAAAATTCAAACGTGGATTTAGCCTAAAATCTTTCGTTAATTTTTTTTCCAATTTCAGTAAAACTTCCTTGGGCAATGGTCTTTAAGATAGCATGAATAGATTAAAAAAAAATTCGCCAAAACGTAAAATAGCCCTTCATTATTTAATTTAGATAGTTTAAAAAAAGCAAATTTTAGAAAATTTATTAAAATATTAATAGTATTATTATTGGTGTTCAAAATGAGATCCACCGTTTGAATACAATTTCGAGCCGTTTTAGTACTGCAAGAGGCAAACATCATTTTGAACATAATTTTATCAAAATTTTGATAAGATATTTATACTATACTGATGTGTAATGGAAGGATGCTGGTTTGCAGTATCTTTTATCTCTTTCATACATGAACAAAATGTTCATATTCTTCGTTAGAAAATGATGAAATAAATAATAACTACAACTTGTTATTAAAATAAATCATGGAAAGATACAACACAAATGAATAATTGAAATTTTTATGTCATTTTTGACAATAATGAATAGTCAATTCAATCATTAATTTTTTATTAGTTCTAAAGGATTCGTAAGAAATAAATTAGGTAAATAATAGATAATAATTATAAAAATAACCTTCGTAAATTCTTGTCAAATTGTAGTTATTATGGCATCATTTTCTAACGAATATGTGAACATTTTGTTTATGTATGGAAAAGCTAATGGTAATGAATCGGAAGCTCAAAGGATATATCAGGAAAGATATCCAGATATGCGACTTCCTGGTACTTCCGAGTATTTTCGAATGCATATCGCCGTGTACGTGAACATGGAAATTTGTCTCATCGTGAAGCTGGAATTAATAATTATCAGTACGCGGTCCATCTTGATGAGCAAATTTTGGAAGTTTTTAATGCTGATCCCACAAGGAGTATCAGAGAGGTAGCGCAGCAACTAAACTTGTCTGTTTGGAAAGTTTGGACCGTTCTAAAAAATGCGAACCAACATCCTTTCCATTACACATCAGTACAGGCTTTAGAAGACAGAGATCCTCTACAGAGGTTGACTTTTGTCGATTTCTTTTAAACGCAGACATCGAAGATGGACTCTTTTGAAAAGTATACTGGGACAGACGAATCACAATTTACAAGGGAGGAATTACTAATTTCCATAATTTGCATTTCTGGGCAAACAGTCATGAAAATCCCACATGAAAAACAATCACGGTTTCAGTACAAATTTAAACTGAACGTTTGGGCAGGGATTATTGGCAAAACATTAGTTGGACTTTTTTTTACCGAACACTTTAAATGGTCAGAATTATTTGCAGTTTTAAGAGATAATCTTATCGATATTTTGGATGACGTACCACTAAATGTAAGGGATAGAATTGTGTTTCTAAGCGATGGATGCCCTGCACAATACGTAGCAGTAAGGAAATTTTGGAACAGAATTTCCTAATCGTTGGATAGCAAGAAATGGTCCAATAGTATGGCCACCTAGGTCACCTGATCTAACCCCGTTGATTATTATGTTTGAAGAGCAAGACAATTAGTTTACAAAGTTGAAATTTTAATCGGGAACACTTAATCGGAAGAATAAACGACGCTTTCATTCAAATGAAGAGAGAGATTAATTTAAGTATTACAACGAGGGAAATACGAAAACCGGCTCGAAATTGTATTCGAAACGGTGGATCTCATTTTGAACACCAATAATGATACTATTAATATTTTAATAAATCGGATGTTTTCTAAAAATCTGCTTTTTTTAAACTATCTAAACTAAATAATGAAGGGCTATTTTACCTTTTGGCGAATGCGACTAGGGGGTACTTTGGTAATTAAATTCAATTTTTCTAATTTGTAAATTTTTTTTTGTAAATCTATTCATGCTATCTTAAAAACCATTGCCCAAGGAAGTTTTACTGAAATTGGAAAAAAAATTAACGAAAGATTTTAGACTAAATCCACGTTTGAATTTTAGTGATTGCTTTTTCACAAATTAAAACTTTCATGTTTAAGAAGTTCTAGGCAAGAACCAAAGACATCTAAGGCTTTTCTGATAAAAGAATATGAACAATCACTTCATAAGGAATAAAAATACTTAGTGTAAATTTGCGATAAGACGGCTTGTTACTCTTGTACACTTCGATATTTGTAGAAAAGCACGGTGAAATCAAGAAATATTAAAAGTGTCATTATCTCAAAAACGGTAACACTTGGTATATAGGTATGTTTGCTTAAATCGACTCAAAATCACGTATTCTATCACCCCTTCAAATATTTGCATCGATGTACCAAACACCCTGTATATATATAAATATACAGAGTGAGTCGTTAGTGCGCCGTCGGAAGATCCTGGCTTTATTATTAAAAATAAAAAAATGTTATAGCGCCGATCTATATCAGACGTGCCTCGCTATAGGGTGTTCCATAATTGCAGGACCTGACTCAGCTTTGTTTTGTTAAATGGAACCCTATATTTATTTAATTTTATTATAATTTGTCTTGTTGAATGCTAAAAAAACGGTACTTCGTTTTTAAATTTATTTTGTGGCGTTGCCAAGTTAGAGCATTTTTTCTTTAAAAAAGTGAAAATTTATACCTTTACTTAAATTGTTCTGAAGACTTTAATATTAACAGTAGAACTGTATGGTTTGGCAGACGGGTAAACAAGACCTTGCTCTATCTTTTGACCTTCATACTTCCTGATTATACTATACTGGGTGTTTACGAAATATGGTCAATTTTTGCAAATTTGAAATGACCATAACTTTTGTTTTTTAAACGGAACACCCTGTATTTTATCATGTCATCGTGTGCTGTTTTTAATTCTTTTACTTTTTTATTAAGCATGCCTAACGTTACACGTTCTCGAAATATTTAAGATTTGTTGCAAAATTAATAAAATAATCATGACTTTTGCTTTGAATATTTACAAATCGTAAATGTCTTGTTGACAATATGGCCCAATAAACACGAATGGACAAAGGTTTACTTCTTATTCGAGTTTTTAAAATCATAATCTTATAATATGGCAATAAGTGTAAAAAGGGCATCCAGTAGGCCTGCGATTTATAATTCCTGACGTTTGGCTTAAACGTCATTCACTAGTTCCTCAGTTTAGTGTGAAAAATGAAATTTTCACAAGATGAATGTATTGACATGGTCTACGCTTTGGGCGAAGGTGAAAGAAATTCATTTCTTGCTTCCAGAATTTATCAACAACCATTTCCTGAGCGCAGGCATCCTGATCCAAAGATATTTGAAAAACTCAAAGAAAGATTTGAAAGAACAGGACATGTACAATACGAAAGAAAAGAACGAGAAAAAAGGGTTATAAACGAAGAAAACGTATTTGTGGTACTAACCAGTGTAGTGGAAAATCCAAACGTTAGCACAAGAAACCTCAGTGCTGATTTAGGTATTAGTCAAACTAGTGTTTCCAAGATTATTCATAAATTTCATCCATACCATTTTCAACTAGTCCAAGAGCTGAATGCAAATGATTTTCAAAGACTCTTGGAATTCTCCCAGTGGGCACTGGAATGATTAGGACAGGACAATGATTTCTTTAAACACATATTGATGACCGATTAGCAACCTTTCACAAAAATGGTTTTGTGAACAGGCATAATTTCCATTATTATGACAATACAAATCCACGCTATTAGAAGGATAGATCATCAGCATCGCTAGTCTTTGAATGTGTGGATAGTAGGAACCATATAATTGGACCTTACTTTTTGAAAGAAACATTAATGGTCAAACCTATCTTGAATTTCTTCAAAATGAGTTACCTCCGCTCCTTGAAGAATTAGACATACGTCAAAGGATGTGGTTTCAGCAGGATGGTGCGCCTCCCCACTATAGTCGCATTGTTAGAGAACATCTAGACAGAACGTTTCCCAATAAATGGATTGGGAGAGGAGGACCAGTAGGATGGCCAGCTCGGACTCCTGATCTGACAAAATTAGATTTTTTCCTGTGGGGTTATATTAAAAGCTTAGTATACCAAGAATCTCCTACCATCAAAGAAGACATGAAAATTAGAATACGGAATGCATTTCAAATGGTTAACCAAAATATGCTGCGAAATGTTGAAGATCCTTTTTTGAGGAGAATTCACACCTTTTTGCAAGAAAATGGTGGACACATCGAGCATTTGATTTAGTTATAACTTGTTATAATTTTCTCAATAATTTATGATTTTTCAAATACAAATACTTTTGTTTGCTTTATTACTTTTGTATAGACCGTCCAGTTTGTCACAATTGTCATTAATTTTGCGACAAATCTTAAATATTTCGAGAACGCGTAACGTTAGGTATATTACATGCTTAATAAAAAGTAAGAGAATTAAAAACAGAACACGATGTCATGATAAAATACAGGGTGTTCCATTTAAAAAACAGAAGTTATGGTCATTTCAAATTTGCAAAAATTGACCATATTTTTTAAACACCCAGTATAGTATAATCAGGAAGTATGAAGGTCAAAAGATAGAGCAAGGTCTTGTTTACCGTCTGCCAACCTTACAGTTCTACTGTTAATATTAAAGTCTTCAGAACAATTTAAGTAAGGTATAAATTTTCACTTCTTTAAAAAAAATGCTCTAACTTGGGAAAGCCACAAAATAAATTTAAAAACGAAGTACATTCAACAAGACAAATTATAATAAAATTAAATAAATATAGGGTTTCCTTTAACAAAACAAAGCTGAGTCCGGTCCTGCAATTATGGAACACCCTATAGGGATGAAACTATTTTTATTCGATGCACATCTAAGTCTGATATAGATCGGCGCTATAACATTTTTTTAATTTTTAATAATAAAGCCAGGATCTTCCGCCGGCGCACTAATGACTCACTCTGTATATATATATATATATATATATATATATATATATATATATATATATAAACTGAAATTACGTTCTCACTCACATACGTAATACAAAAGTCAATACATTTTACCATTTGTTTAAGTATGGCAACTGTTATGATCCTTTTCAGGTCAATATACCTAATATTATACAGGGTGCTCATTGATTATACCACGAAGAATTAAAATAAAAATCTTAAAATTGTAAATATTTCAAAAACCGTTGCAGATAGACAAAATCTGATTATTAAATAAAATGTAGGTCTTCCAATTTTTTTTCGAATAATGTAATAATATATAGGGTGTTGTGTTTAAGATAAGATAGTTATTTACATTTAAAACAAAAAACAATGAAATCATACTTCTGGTACACCCTGTATAAAAATTAAATAAGGCATAATATTTCTTAAAAGATCAATGTCTGCATTAATTACAAATTCATAGGTTTGCTAGTAACCTCAAAATAAATGTTTGAAATACGACGATAAATGATAATGTTTTATCTAAAAGTAGAAATGATATATGACATGTTTAATAGAAAGTGGTTGCTTTTCAGAGTACAAACGAAATTCACAATAAACTATAGCATTCCATTTAAAATAAAAAAGATAGGTTATGTACCGCTGTTACGGAACACTCTGTATATGCGAAAATATTTGTAGGTTATAGCGTGCTTGAATTCATGCAACTTTTGTTTAAAACATGAGCAGCCCTGTGTTTGTGTGTGTGTGTGTTCTTATATATATATATATATATATATATATATATATATATATATATATATATATATATATATATATATATATATATATATATATATATATATATATATATAAATATATATATATACATGAATCTTCCAAATTAAAGGTCTAGAACTCATCATTCTAAGCAAAAAGTTCATATGTACATGGGTTCGAAATTTCGTTTCAAATACAGGGTCTCAAAGTTGAAAAAAATCGCTTTTCTTCAATATCTTTCGACTGTTTCGAAATAGTTTCATGAAATTTCGTATACGGGTTTTTGGGATGACAAATTCAAATTTGTGGTCCATTTGGTTGTCGTTTCTAGAATGCCAGCGGCAACGATTTCGACCCTTTAAATCGTAGCAATTTTTTTTTGCTACACTGTATGCCATTTTGGACTAGAAAAATCGATTCTCCTATCTTTTCTTCTAAAAAGGTATATCTTAGTGATGTCGCTAGAGCAACCCTTTCGAGAAAAACGCTTTTAAAACTCATGATGCATACACATTTTTAGTCCAAAATGGCATACAGTGTAGCACAAAAAGTTGCAAAGATTTAAAGTGGTCGAAATGGTTCCGCTGGCGCTAGAAACCACAACTAAGACCACAAATTTGAATTTGTCATCCCAAAAACCGTATACGAAATTTCATGAAACTATTTCGAAACAGTCGAGAGATATTGAAGAAACGCATTTTTTCAACTTTGACACCTGTATCTGAAACGAAGCATTTACCCATGATAATATGAACTTTTTGCTTAGAATGATAGTTCTAGACACCTTTAATTTTGGGGATTAGATAAGATTCACAATAAAGTTGACATAAAAATTTTTATTATTGAAATTTATGGAAAATTGCATATAAAATTAGTAAAAAATCATTGTGCATTACGACCATATGATTTATGTTAACTGATGTGAAATCATGAAAATTATTAGAAATATTGAATGCAACAACATACTCAAAAGAAAATAAAATGATATTTTTTTTATCGAAACATCATGAATGTTTTACCTGAAATAGTTTTAATAATATAAATTACATAATTTTAGGGTAAAATTGATCAAATATTTGTAAAATAGACAATTTGTGAAAGGAAAAAATTATGTAATTTGTGTTATTAAAATTATTTCCAGGTAGAACAAGATTTTATGATATTTCGCAATAAAAGCAGAGGGGGATAAATGGTATTTTTTATTTTTTTTCTGATTTGGTTGAAAATTGGTATATGAGGTTTTTGTTGCATTCTAAATACATTTTCTTAAAATAATTTTTCGATATCATGTCAATTTGACGATTTATTGGCATCACAGTTAACATTTTTCAAAATTTGACAATCTATGGTCACGTGACAAATGTCAAATGGATTTTTTGGTTGTCAGACATGCAGAAACGAATCAATAGAGTTTTTCGAAATTTAATAACAAAATTTTGCTATGTGTGTCAACTTTATAAAGTCCTTATATATATTATATATATATATATATATATATATATATATATATATATATATATATATATATATATATATATATATATGTGGATCGACTTTAAAGAGCGAAAATTTTTATTTTTGATTTCTCAGAAAATTTCATTCTTGATGATTTACCTGCTTGTTTTCAAACCCCGAAACACAAATTACTTATTTTACTGTAGGTTCTCGAGATAATATCATTTTTCTTGAAAAATTGGACTTAGAATGCTTTTCCAATTTTTAGAAGTAACTTTAGTAGGCGGATTTCATTGAAACACACCACCGACAGAAATTGTCAAATGTGATAGTTCTGTTGAACTGCAAATTAGTTCATGCTAATTTGAATTGTACCATGGAATTATTGGCCCATATTTTTTTGATCAAAATTTAAACTGTTATTCATATTTGGAAATGTTGGAAAATTTTTTAACTGATAAACTGGATGAATTGCCATTGAACTACCAATTTGAAATGTTGTTCCAGCACGATGGGTGCCCTGCTCATTATGCCGGTACTGTTCGCCAGTGGCTCAATACAGAGTTCCATAATAACTGGATAGGAAGAGATGGTCCCATTTTATGGCCGCCGAGAAGTCCTGATCTCACAATAATGGACTTTTATCTGTGGGGTCGTTTAAAACAAATTGTGTACAGTGAGCCATTAGACAATGATGAAGAGTAATTGAAAAATAGGATACGGAATGCTGTCCAGTCCCTTTCAATCGAAGAAGTAAGGCGCAGTTTCAATAGAAAATTAATAGTTCAGTTTTTTGAGAATTTAATTTCATTTTACCATCAATTGTTAAATTTATTAATTAAAACTTGTGAGACCAATTTGATTTTTCCTTTGAAACAAATCAATTTACTTCAAAAATTACGAAAAGCTCAATTTTTCAAGAAAATGATATTATCTCGAGAACCGTTTGAGTTAAATAGCAAGTAATTTGTGTTTCGGGGTTTGAAAACAAGCAGGGCAAATCAGCAAGAATGAAATTTTCTGAGAAATCAAAATAAGAGAATTTTCCTCTTTAAAGTCGATCACATATCTGTATATATATATATATATATATATATATATATATATATATATATATATATATATATATATATATATATATATATATATATATATATATATATAGATAGTGTTTTCTAATTGAACGTCAATATTTAAGGGGACGATTTTTGAGCCCATTTGAAGAAGAAAACTTCATATAAACGTATGTCCTAGACGTCTGAACTTTTGAGGTACAGGGTGGTAAAGTTTTTGCAAAAATAAAACATTGATTATTAATATCTGTTTTTTTTATTTCCACCAGTGGCATTCTTACGGAATTTGAGCTGCCTATATTGGCAGACATTGATGGTACGCCACTGATTTTTTTTTAAATAAACATTATTCTTGAAATCCCCTATCATTTCTAAGCAAATTTGATCCCTTGATTTTTTCAATCCGACGCAGCATGACACTTCGCGTTAGTTTTGCGCGTCTGTTCACTTTAATAACATCTCTGGGGCGATGCATTAAGCTTGTATAATACTCTCCTGTGATTGTACCACCCTCCTTCAGATAATCTATCATTACAATTCCTCGACAATCCCAAAAAAATAGTTGCCATTATTTTTCCTGCAGACTTTAAACTTTTTGGGAAGACTGGAACCCCTAATATGCCTCTGCATCAACTCTTGTTTCGACTCAGGATCAAAATGATAGACCCAAGTTTCATCTCCGGTGATAAGTCGATTGATAATTAAATCTGGTTCGTCCCCAAAAAGCGCCAAAAATTCTTCACACTTCTTCATTCGAGTAAGCATTTGAAAAGGCGTAAGCATTCGTGGAACCCATCTCGAACGGACCTTTGTCATGCCAAGGTAATCGTGTAAACTTCTGAAAACTGTAGTTTCTGAAACTCCTAATAAAGACGCTAATTGCCGCTTCTTTAATCTTGCATCTTCTAATACCAAACACTTGGTTTTTTCAATAACATCCGAAGTGATCATGTCAACAGGCCGATCTGGACGGGGATCATCATCTAGTGATTTTCGGCTATGTTTAAACAATTTTGATCATTTACAAATAGTCGACATGGAAGGGCAATTATCCCTGTATACAATCAACATTTCTTCACGAATAACTTTTGGAGATTTTCCTTGTTTTGCAAGAAACTTTATAACAGCTCGATATTCAAGTTTGTTCATTCTTAGACGTTACAATACAAACTGACAGATATTAGAACTAATAATGCTGCAATTGTTTTGTAAATTGTCAAACACGTTACCATGGCATATGTGATTTAAAATCATTAAAATGAAAAATTATATTAACATTGTAAATTGCCTAGTCCGGGAATATAAAAACGACCCCTCGTATATACCATAAAAGTACTAGCCTATTTATGTAATTACATAATACAACTCGTACAATGCAAGAATGAAACTGAAACGTTTTGATTTCTGTTTTACATACCCTACAAAACCTTAATTATACTCTAAAACAAAAATTGCATAAGTTTCATTTTTTGTTTAATACATATTTTAAGTGTAGGTAAAGTCCAATGCCTCGCATATAAAACAAACTAGGTAAATGCTAGTGCATTACAGGACTTTCTTGCAAAATACAAAAAAATATGTGGGGTATGTTTATATCTTTGAAATATTCAGCTGTTTTAGAAATATTTAATAAAAACTAATAACCGACCCTAACAACCCCCCCCCCCCCCTCTCCGAGACATCCGACATCACGGCCGATCTTGACGAAACTTGGCCAAACGTTGTAAAATGAGCTAATAAGTCGATTTAGCGTTAGAGAAAAACAAGCCCATTTCATAACCTTTTATACCTACATATGTAGCCTTCATTCCAAATTTCATCAAAACCGTCCTTATAGCTTCGGATGGCGAGTGACCACAGACACACACACAGACATTTTGAAAAATTTTCTAAAATCTTTTTTCGGGTTTAGGGAGTCGTAAAACATCAAAATAACTCAACTTATATTTTTCGAGCACAATACTTTCTTGTTTAGCGAGAAAGTAAAAATCAAAATAAATTTAAGTATAAGTAGTTTCTAATGTTTAACGCTTGTACAAAATTTGTCAATTTAAAGTGAAAATGCACATTAAAATAAAATTCAAACACAAGTTTAACAAAAAAAGTAATTTCGTCGGTTAGAACTCTCATTCCTTGCATTACCAGTCCGATCACTTGGGGGTATGGCTATTAACTCCACATATTCAACCACTATGCCAAAATGAGGTTTGTGTATTAATTTTTTGTAATCGTTACTTTAAGTACATAAACAAAAAGTGGTATATAACTAAATGCATAAACTTTTTTGTTTATGTATTTAATTTGACATTTGTCAACAAATATTTCAAAATTTAATGTTTTCTAATTTTATATAAACGATTTCAAAAAATTTTGTTCGCAACAGGTGCGCTGTTGCATTTTTGGTGCTTGGCTTTATATTCGCTGCTCTCGTGTTTCAAACGGTATACGCGTTTTGTCATAGGGTACTTTCCGCACTTATATTACAATATCCTATTTACTTACACCAAATATATCATTTACTATCTATTCTTTTATAAATATATTTTTCTTTTCTTTTGAAACTTTAATTAGATGTCGTCACAATTACAGTTGGCGCTACTCAGTAGTAATGACAGATTTCAAAATTAATCAAATAAATTAAATTAATAAAATATAAAAAACGCTATGAATAAGTCTGATATAACGATTAGGTGCATTATTTGAAAATCTACTATTAAATATTTTTTTATTGCAGTAACTTACACTTTAATAGATTAAATATTATCTAATCGCTTTGGATAGAACTTTGCCGAACACCATCTAACGGACGAAAGCTAACAACGAAAAATGCCACAATCCAAAAACAAATTTATCAAAATTTATTTACATTACTTATATTGTCGATGTAAAGTTGCCAAAACTTTAATTTAAAGTGATAAAAGCATTCACAACTAAAAACTTAACATGCCGATTAAAGATCTAACCAAATCATAAAAATTTAACAAAGAATTCATAATTTGCCATTACTACTTAACGACTAACTACTCTTAGAAGGTTTTTGCTTTACGAAATATTTTAACAGTTTCATATCTAACTTCATTTGCAGCGTCCAAGGATAAAGATGTAATACAACTCTCAACATTAGAAATTAGAAATTATATTCTCAAATGGTATTACTTTTGGTGTTGCGGCAAAATTCCCACTTTTGGGGTTTAATAGTGTCATCTGAAAAGTCTTTATTAGACAAGGTTAACTCATTATTATGTTTGTTTACATCTATTCAGGTAAATAAACATACAAATTACTTCAACAGATAAGAGCAAATCTCTGATTAAATAGATTTGGACAACTTGTAATTATAAAAAGGCAGAATGGTACGTTTCAATTTTAATAGTTAGTATATCTAGCTTTTTACTGTTTCTCCTAGACTTAGAAGTACATGCTTTACCAATCAAACGATGGGTCATCACAGCATTGCAATGATTTAACATGTACGAAAATGTAAACTTTCATGATTATCACACATAACTAATATACTTATTTTTTAGGTGTTATATCGTTTATTTTTTATCTTTGATACAAATTTAAACAAAAAAATATGAAAACACAAATATAAACATACTTGCAGTTTGATAGACGTATTTAAAAGCCAACTATGGAATCTAATTTTATTTTAGTAAAGAATAGCTATTTTTTCATATTATCATATTTCATGAACTTATTCTGACAACTTAATCAATTTTTAAAATTATTATTATTTACTGAGGACGATAACTGTAATTGCTATCGAAACGTTTAATTTTGTATTAGGCATATTGAATGCGTTTTTGCATTTTATAAATTTGTTTGACAGAGTATGAAAATGTTAACTTTCCCCACTATTACACATATTTAAAATACTTAGCTTGTTGGGGTTTTTTAAGTGCATTTTTGTATTATGTTTATACAAAACCTAAACGTTTCGGTAACACTTACAGATATCGTCCTCAGTAGTAATAAAAGCTTTTAGAAATGTTTAAGATTTTATTACTACTGAGGACGATAACTGTAACTCTTATCCAAACGTTTAGATTTGTATAAAGATAATACAAAAATACACCATTATTCCCAAAAAAGGCTAAGTATTTAAAAATGTTTGACCATTGCATTAATTTTTAAATGTGATGACACTGATGACTACTGCGGATGATAAGTGTACTTGCTATCGAAACGTATACATTTTTATAATTTATGTTCAAAAACATGATTTCTAAACCCAAAAGATATGTATTCGTAATTATGAGTTTAAATCCTAAAGTTTCCCTTTTCATAAGAGTTCATTTGTGTTGCCAATATTGTATGTACTTCCATATTCACGATATCCATGACGATTACAGTTTCATATCTAGAGGGAAATAAATACTGTGTTTGTAGTTCTTTTGCTCTTAATAGAAGTCCATACGTAATTAGTTCATGTAGTTCATACATTAGTCTTTCTTGTTTTAGACACGTCTTTTCTTTTCTAAACAAACTCTTGAAATGGATAATTTAGAGTCAATGCGAATTGAATTAGATAAATTAAAGCAGCAAGAAGTATGACTTTGTTGTTATTATATCGCACTATTCACTCAAAACATTCTAGAATGCTCTGCTTCAAGAAATGAAAAATTTTGTTACCCAAAAGGGTTATGTGGATGCCAAAATAAAGGTGTTATCAAAAGTACTACTACCTACATTAAAAACCCTTAAGGTAGAAACTCAAGATTTAGTGAACACTATACATGATATAGCCGAATCTGCTGAAGGTATTAGTAATAAAGTTCGAACATTAGATTGTGCACGAGTAAGCTTTCAATTGCTCACTAATTAATTAATTTCTATTCATTCTAATTGTAGACTAGAGTAGACGAATGTCAACAAAGAGTAGGCGATTTAATTGATTTAGGTTTATGTTCAGAGGGAGTACAGACTGCTATTTTAAATGAAGATTATGAGAAAGGTGCAGGACACATACACCGCTTTTTATCAATGGACCAATCTTTATTAAAACGAACTGCCACTGATATTGAAAATGTATCAAGTGTTTTAAAAGCTGTTGGGACTTTACAAGATGCCAGTAGTCAATTAAGAACAATAGTACAGCACAAGTTTGATGAAGCTGTTAGGGTGGAAGATTTAGCTAGTGTTGAAAGGTTTTTTAAAATTTTTCCTTTATTAGATATGCACGATGAAGGATTAAGCGTTTTTGTAACTATCTAAGTGAAAAGGTTCGATGTGCAAATTCTTTGACTAAATTTACCTTGTAACATTGTAGTTAAAAGATACAGCCGAGAAGAATCTACAAACAACATTAAATACTTCTATAACCGATAAAAGACATAATGTAAAATTTGCAGATACCTTAACGTTATTGTTTGAGGGTTTAGCACGAATAATTGATATCCATCAACCTCTCGTAGAGACTTATTATGGACCAGGTCGTTTAATGTCTGTAGTTTCTTTTTTGCAAAAGGAATGTGACACTCAAGTGAAGTTCATAATAATGGAGTTTAATAAGCATAGACAAGTACATAAAAAAATTAATCAAATTTTAGAAATTGCAAAAATGAGTAGTAGCTCTAGTTTTAATAAAATAGAAAAAGTAGATCCTAAAGATTTGGATATTTTAATTCAGGAGATTACCATAATGCATGTTCGCATGGAATTGTATATAAAATTTGTAAGAAGAAAAGTGATGGTAATAAGGTAAAAATAGTGTTAAAATAATTGATGGATATATGCATTGCAGGCTGATATAGACATAAGTGTGTTAGTAATGGAAGAACGTAATAACCATGTAATGTTACTTGATAAGCTTATTAATGGTAGTGATTTAAGCAGAAGAAAACATGACTTGTTATCATTATATCTTCAATTAGAGCAGTACTTTATGGAGGAATCTGTTAGTAAAGCAGTCGGAATTGATTCTACAGAAACTTCTCAACAGACATCTAGCATAGTCGACGATACATTTTTTATTATTCGTAAATGTATAAGGTTTGTTTACTTTGGTACTTTTAATTGGTTATAAAAAATATGTATAATATTGGTTAAAATTCTACTTAACTACTTCGATTCCAAGCCACATATTAAGTAAGCCCGCTCTATGAAAGATTTCAGTATAATAGTTGTACTGGACTTTCATCAAACAAATGAGTATCCCTAAAATATATACCTATTATCATAATAGATTATGCTATTATTATTCATTACTTTAGCACAAAACACTTCAGGTCCTCATAGTAAAAATTTCTTTCTCTGATAATCAAATGTAGGCTTCAAAACATTGTCTTGGTGAAGTCTTTGGGGCTATGGCGGTATGTATGTCCCTAGCCACCGTTATGATAAAGGTCGGGAACAAGGAATTATTACATCACAATACTAGTCCCAGGACTTTTGTTATACACTACTACTATTATATTTTAGGTATCCAAATCTGAAATAATAGATCGCTCTGTATTTATTTTATTATTTGACTGTTTCTTTAATAGTTATTATTGTTATAGCATAATATTATTGAGAATATAATTCACATGTCACATGGTACATTTTTGATTACTTTCATTGGTTAAAATACACAAACAAAATCGCAGAATAGGCTATCAAATCGGTGATAATTTTATCACCGCATGTTGACTGTCACATGATTTTAATGAATAAAATAGTTTACTATCAATGGCAAATCTTTTAAAATTGTAGGCTTTAAAAAATATATTTTCTATTAACATTCATTATATTCTCTTACCAAATATAACACGTTATGATTAATAATCGATGATACCACTCATTAAACCTTTAAAAAATAGTAGACTTTCCAAAAATATTTTTTCTATTAACGTTCATTATAGTCTCTTACCAAATATAACATGTGTTATGATTAATAATCGATGATAATCATAATACTAATTATATTAACCCGAAAATATCCATTGTCGATAGCAATGAATATTCTTGGCCACGAGGCGAGAGAGATAGTGCGTAAAAGTCACTCCTGTCCTTTTCGTAACACTTTGCACATGCGCTGCGCGAGAGAGCAGACAGCTTTAAACCATGTCACTCCAAAATAAACTAACCAAAATATAACTTCAAATCGGCAATTATCGTTTATTTAATTATTGATTTTTACTATACTGCTGATTGTTTGTTGCATTTATACACCGACGTATATAATTGTTGTCATCACGTCTGCTTTTTACGATTATACTTTCTATACGTCTTTACAAATTGATTACAATTTTTATACATACCGATAATGTAGAATGTATTATGCGAACACGTGTAATTACGTTTGATTTATAAAATGTACTTTACATTTTTTATGGTTAATAGAAATCCGAACTCTCACGCATTCATTATTTTTGTAAAACGACTGGGTATAACAGTAGGTAAAATAGGTTTCAATGGATATTTGTAAATGCCCATGTTATTAACAAATTATCATTGAAAAATTCGTCATTAAAGTTTTCAAAACATATCAAATCCTTTTCAAACGTTGCGACATGACAATCGGCTGCTCTAAAATACGCATGCGTGTACGTTCGAGAGTAGGACAGAGATGTTCCTTGCGGCCCTCTCTCTCGGACCGGGCTGGCGAACGGAGCGCTCGTTCCAGTATAAATACAGTTCAGTGATGGAACCTCTTTTATAATAAGTTCATTATGAAAAGAGGTTAATAGACATCTACATGCTAACTTATATAATTAAAAGAAATAAAATAATTTTTAAAAATTTTAATTACATATTTACCTTTAAACATATTCGTTCATAACAAAAACTTATAATAATGAAATAATTTTTATTCACAATTAGTTTGTAATATACCGTTTTTTAATCATTTAAAGGTTGAAAGGTGAATGATTCTACAGGTTTACTTTAAGCGGTCAGTAATAACAAAAAAAGGAGGCAGTAATAAGATGAAGCGGTCAGTAGTGGACCACTTTCCAACCTGTGGGGGAGGTACTATCGATTTAAACTATCAATGTCAAATTGACAACTTGCCAATTTTAATAGAGGGTCAAGAGTATGCAACCATTTTTCTCACGTGCGTAGATGGTGAGTGAATGCAAGCAATAGGTGGAAAACAAACAACACGTTTTCTTTAATAAGTAAATTATTGATAACAAGTAACGACAAAACCAATAGAAAAATAGTAAGCATAACATTTATGGCTTATCATTAAAGAACTATACTTCTCTCGACAGGGATGGAACACTTTCCGTCTCGGTATGTAATATACTATAATTATAATTTTTTTCTATAACTGTCAAAAATGTCAATATTTTTATACTGTCAGTGTGCGAAATGTTAGTTATTTTAATTGGAAACTTATTTTTCACGTTCACCTAACATGCGCAAAATATTTTGCACACTAGGGTACAAAATAAATTGCAAGAATTAATCAGTTGAATTAAAAAATACTCAAATAATACTTTCAATTTAACGAAAACTAACAAATACTAAGCAAGATAATATAGTTTATTTTACCAATACTACTACTAATATTCCAAACTGTAATACAAACATGTATTATTTTTTATTTATAATATTGATATTAATAAGCATTGTTAAATATGATGTCTCCATAGATACGATTTATGTTGCAACATTTAGGAAATACAGGACGATTTATTGGAATTATTTAACAAAGTTCAAAGAAATTCTCAAATATAACAGTTATAGAAAAAATATATTGTTTGTATTTCGTGGTAAAATTCGTGTTTTATGGCACATTGAAATGAATTTTAACTCTCTCATGTACCATTTACAAAACACTCATTTTGCACACTTAATAAAAAAATAACTATTTTAGGATAACTATGCAACCTCTTTTTATACGTTCATAACGAAAACAGGCAACATTGGAAAAACAAAAACAATAATCTATGTCAGAATGACGTTTAAAACTGCATGTCAGATATAGATTAATAAACATAAATACATATTAACTTAAAAAAAATCCAAAGCCGTCCGCTTCTATAAGATATCAATAATACAGTTTAACAATTTTCGTTCATATTTAATTAATTTTTACACTTACCTTGAGTTATATTAAGAAACTTTATAAAGAAAAGTTATGTAAAATTAAATTTTCTGTAAAAATGTCTACACTTTTTCTTATAAAATTAATTGTTATTCAGATATTGAAAAAAATTTGAACTAACACTTAAATTCGTATAAAAAAATTACATAGAACATAATTAATCTATGTAATTAAAAATTATTATTAATTTTATTAAATTAATTAATTAATAAAATTAATAATAATTTTTAATTACATATTTACCTTTGAACTTATTCGTTCATAACAAAAACTTATAATAATAATAATAATTAATCTATGTTTAAGGTCTGTATCTAGGTATTTGTATCTCTTTGAAATATGCAGCTGTTTTAGAAATATTTGATAAAAACTACCCCCAATAATCCCCCCTCTCCGTCAATGGATTTCTCCCAAAATGTAATCAGCTCCAAATGAAAACAAGCTTAAATACAACATTTTAAGTATGTAGGTGTTTTCATTCTGGAGTTATCGTGGATACTGACAGATCCAGACATAATGGCCGATCTTGGCGAAACTTCACCAAAAGTTGTAAGATGAGCTAGTAAGTCGATTTAACGATAGTATGTATATCTTTGACTTTAAAGACAATGTGTATATGTAGGTTAGAAGATAAACATTTGCAACTATCGGACATAGTTGTCCTTGAAAACGAAACAGGAAAGTTGACCGAATTTTTGGCAAAAAAAAATTATAAAATCAGAGATACATGCATACATCCGCGCCTAGAGCGTGTAGAGTAACACAGGTTCGCTGCTCGTTGCCGATGCGGTGATGTAAAAACTGTAATTAATTAAAAATTGTTTTCCAAAAACATGACAAAATTTTGGTTTTTAAATGAGTCTTTACACTCATATTTACAAAGGTTGAATTTACGACATACTAAAATTTTATACCATTTGATCCAGTAATTTTGTTTTTATGTACCTCTAAACTTACATATGGCTTTAATTTGACACTAAGCCCATTCGAATCAGCACAATGATTATTTTTTATTCAGCTTCAAACTCGAGTATGTGTATGTATGTATATATATATATATATATATATATATATATATATATATATATATATATATATATATATATATATATATTAGTTTTTCGACAGTAGTTGTTTCTAAGCCTCTTACCACAACAGTAGCCACAGTTATATACATTAAAATATGATATTTGCATTGTAATGTAATAAATTGATTTTTAGTGTAATAAAGTTAGGTTTTGATGCGATATATGTTTGTCAACTCTCAAATTTCCTATAGATATTACTCATTACTCGCATATTTTTGCAAATCAAGTTGGTATCAGTTAGTAACTAGATTATTAAATTTTAAATGTAATGCAGATGTGTAATCTATATATATATATATATATATATATATATATATATATAAATGAATGCCTATTTTCCTTGGTCACGCCATAACTTCAGAACGACTTTACAGATTTAATTGAATTTTTTTAAGTTTTATAATACTTTGTAAAAGGTTCTTACGGAAAGAACAATTAAAATAATTGCGTAGAAAATTGGAAAATTTAAGAAACGACTATTTAAACTTAGCGCATTTGACAGTTCGCGCGCCGCAAATGTCATTTAACAGCTGCGTCGGTCGAGATTTATCTATCGGAGGGTGTGTTCTTTGTGAAGTGTAGGTATCCACTAAGAAAAGGTTTTTCGAATTCCACTCCTAAGAGGGTGAAATGGGGTTGAATTGTTTTGTGCAACTTTTATTCTATTCTTCTATTGGTAAACATACTCTTCAATTAAAATTATGGCACACGTGTATCACAAAATTTTAATATCACCCCCTCCCCATCTGCAATGGAAGCAACGCGCGACGGTACAGCTAGTATCAAATACAACTTATTACCATTTTATATTCTCAATAATAAAAAAAAGTATTTGAACATAATGGCTGACGTCTTATATTTACATCACATTCATGATCAGTTATACTTTTGACATGTACTTCACTGAACAAGATGCAAGAAGGAATATTCCATATTAATTAATGACTTCTTTGAAGAGTTGATATAAGGTGTTTGAAGTACGTTTATTAAATGTTAATTCTTATACATAAGAGATTACTGTTGCGAAAAGGATAGGTTAAACTAGCTTTATTTATTTATTCTTCTGAAGTATGTATATTAAACCCTAATTCCTTATACGAGCTAAGATAATACTGTTGCGAAAAGGACGTCGGTGTTAATTTAGACAGGTTAGTAGTATGAAAATGTAAACTTTCACCATTAACAGTCATAATAAAATACTTATCTTTTTTGGGATTTTTTAATGGTGTACTTTAAATTATACAATCTAAACGTTTCGATAACACTTACAGTTATCTTCGTCAGTAGTAATGTTTGTTAAAAATTGTTAAAGATGTAGTAAACAATTTTGTCAAATTTGAAAAATTCTGTAAGTGTTATCGAAACGTTTAGATTGTATAATTTAAAGTACACCATTAAAAAATCCCAAAAAAGATAAGTATTTTATTAGGTTAGTAGTATGTTTATTAAAATATAATAGGTGATCGGTTGGTTGGCTGAGGGGGATGTGTGTTAGTATCCACGATAACTCCAAAACCATAATACGTACGTACATGAAATTCTGTATTTAAGTTTCATTTCATTTCTCCTGGAGCTGATTAAATTTGGGAAAAAATCCAGCAGCGGAGAGGGTAGGTTTATTAGGCGCAGTTTTTGGTTTTGATGAAATATTTATAATACAAATGCATATTTCAAATATATAAAAATACTTACATATAGATCTTAAATATATCGATAATGTTCTAGATCTCAAATTTTTACTAAAGGCCTGTATGGCATGAAACATTATTTTTGATTTCTTTTATTTAGAATCCTCTTCTACATACTCCTTTTTTTCGCGAAATTAAATCGGTACCTAGATCATTTGTTGATGATACCACTTATTCTTTTAGGTCAACAGTGGGTTACTTCTGGACACATCATACAGATGACGTGCGCACTCGAAAGTAATGGACAAATATTGAACTGCTTCTGCACTTCTGAATATAGAAATTTTGGTAGTTGTCGCACATACCTGTCTATATCTTTGTCTTACAAACAATTATATACTTCATAACATTTTTTATTTCATAAAACGACTCAACTTTCCTCGTCCTGTGAGAGTCATGGTCCAGAACTAAATCACTGTTAGTCTACTTGTACTACATACAGTGCATACCAAATGTATGGAACCGGCCTTATTATTTCAAAAGTATTCAATCTAAATGGATAAAATTTAATAGGCATATTGTTTACAAAGCCTTTTATTATTTCCAGTTTTGTTATTTTTTTAACTGACAAGGTCGGGAGCTGCACAGCCAACTTGATTTTTTAAATAAGAAGGGGGGTCATACCGTTTAAAAGGTATTTTCAAGTAGAATTCAGCGACATGCCGCGCTTGCCATAGTTATCCCCAAAGATAACTTCGCTAGTGTAAATTAAAGATTGGGAGTAAGTATTAACTGGATAACTGAAGATTTAGTGAGCGCCGAAAACAATGGTTAGTTTGTGCTTATTTGAACGTTTGTCCTGAAAGGTCAATAGGACGTCGAGGACGTATTGAATGGCCACCGGGATCACCTGACGACCCCACTAGATTTTTTCTTGTGGGGTTTCCTGAAGAGTCGTATTTACCTCGATAAACCAAGTAACTTGAATGAATTCGAGAAGAAACACCAATATTCATTGTGAGTTCATTTTGAACTCAGTTGAAGGACCTAGTCGAACTTATTACTGCCAAGAATGGGGAACAGTTTGAGCATCAATTATAAATGATTTTTGTACTAGATGAACTTCACAAACTTAAAACATGGTTTCAACAATCTAATGCTGCATTAAACACCATAAAATATTCATTGTTCCCTGTGCTAACTGGATCTTCAGTTATCCCAATCTTTAATTTATAATGGCGAAGTTGTCTTTAGAGGTAACTGTGGCAAGCGGCATGTCGCTGAATTCTACTTGAAAATACCTTTCAAACGGTATGCTATTTGACCCCACTTCCTATTTAAAAAATCAAGTTGAGTGTGCAGCTCTCGTCCTTGTCAGTTAAAAAATAACAAAACTGTGGAAATAATAGAAGGCCTTGTAAACAGCATGCATATTAAATTTTATCGATTTAGCTCGAATAGTTTTGAAATAACAAGGCCGGTTCCATACATTAGGTATGCACTGTATACAATGATATCACTTGAAAATCTGGAAAACTGGATTTATGCGGGACCTGTAACATACAAAATACACTCTCGTACCATACAAGCGGCCAACTAGGACGAACTAAAGAAATTTCTAATATATATAAATGTATCTTTGCTGCTTATCTGATCTTATCTAATTAGATCTGAGTAGCCTAAAGGTTCTTGATCATCATTATACATTAGAATCTGTTTGTTTATGAAGATCTCTAAATTTTCATGGCAATCAAGTTATTATTAACATTAACGTAATATACATTAATTTATTTAAAAGCAGTCTCTACTTTAGATAATAGTTTGCAAACTCTTAGCAATTCAAACGAGTAGATAAGCAGGATAGGTCTGGAATTTATTAAACTGTGAATATATGTAGGGCAAACTAAACCACCTATCAAAATTCGTTTTGCTTAAAGGGCATTTTGCTCATATCAAATACAAACATTGAGACAAGTCTGCTTTAGACCTACACGTTTGATAATAATCATGTAGTAGATAAGGTATAATAATCAAACATGTTAAAAATAAGTACAAATTTGATTGTTATAAAAGTTTAAAGATCTTAAAAAACAAACAATGAATATCGATCAAGGACCTTTAGGCTATCCATTAAACTTTCACTTCCACCAGATAAGCACCTAAGCGTTACTCGCTGCTGGTACATATATCAGAAATGTTATTAATTCGTCCTAGTCGACTATTGATGATGGTAGCTTAGTTACTGAAACGCGTTCAGTGTTTTTAATTTTGTATGGTATGTGGGTGTATTTTATATGTTTAATGATCTCTTTATTTCTCTATTACTACAATTATGTACCTGTACATGAAAATTTGAAGAATTTCAGTTAATTATAACCACATACACAATTATTACCCATAATTAGCGACATTTTTAATATTTTATAAAAAAAAATTATTTTATTCACAATTAGTTTGTAACATACCGCTTTTCTAACCCTTTAAAGGTTGAAAAGTGAATGATTCTACGGGTGTACTTTAAGCGGCCAGTAATAACAAAAAAAAGGAGACAGTAATGAAATGAAGCGGTCAGTAATGGACCACTTTCCAACCTGTGGAGGAGCTACTATCGATTTAAACTATCAATGTCAAATTGACAACTTGCCAATTTTAATAAACGGTCACGAGTATGCAACCATTTTTTCTCACGTGCTTAGATGGTGAGTGAACGTAAGCAATAGGTGGAAACAAACAACATGTTTTCTTTAATAAGTGAATTATTGATAACAAGTAACGACAAAACCAATAGAAAAATAGTAAGCATAATATTTATGGCTTCTCATTAAAGTAAAAATTAAAAGTCACATTGTCACGACCTTCAATATTAAACGAGAAGCCGTGATGGATGTGTTCCAAAATTTTTGTAAGTTGAACTGTATAATGTTGCTTGTTCTTTAATTGTGAATAAAATCGTATAAAAACCTTGGCATTCCCTTGTCTCGAGTACTAGTTCACCTCGAGGCTTTGCCTCTCGGTGAACTATACTTCTCTCGATAGGAATGGACCATTTTCCGCCTCGGTATGTATTATACCATTAATTGCAGCCATGTTGACCATTAAACCAAATTAGAAAATTTCAGGTTTTTGTGTAAAAATAAGCTCAACATACTATTTGTTTTAATAGATGCTAAAAATAATATTTACATAACATTTACATAATATTACATAAGTGATAGCGTTTGATGGAGCTTGCAGATAAATGTCCTGTTATTTTTAATAACTGTTGCTCACGTACTCCACTTTTAGCTAGTTGTGTTACACCAAAAGAACGATTTGAATGGTTTAATTTTTATTTTGTTAGTATCCAAGCCAATCTTTTGGGCCGCTTGTTTTGTCCATTTACCTTTTTCGTTTTGTGCTGCCGGAGTTTTATATACCACCCTTAGATAAAGATGCCTGCCAATATGGATTAGATGTCAAAATAAACGATCCGTTTGAGTATTTTCCGTTCTTTTTGACATTAATGTATAAAAAAGACGTACCAGACATTTGTCAGTGTCATTTTTATTTGGTGTTAAAATTTGCTATCGGTTATCCACCTTGTGCAGTTTTAGAAATTATTGGGTTATATTCTACCCTACCAGTATGATTTCCATAATGATCTATTTCTTCTCTAAAATATTGCATCAATGCTTTTGTCACCTCTCGCTGCGAGCTCGTAGCTAGTCATTTGGTCATTTGGGGTATTTTCGTCCCATGCTGCTATCATTTGTTCTATGTCTTTTTTCCTGAGAGGTGTCAGTGAAGGGATACATTTTTCTATTATACACCCTGAATTATTTTTCCTGGTTGTTTTGCGGTTCCATTCCACAACATTTGATAACAGATTCTTTGTAGTTTTCTCTATTTTTTTTTGCGCATATTACTTAAAGTCGTTAAAAATTGATGTGATCTGTTTCACCTCTGTTGATCAGTTTTCTCATAATTATGTGCAAAGCAAAAGTTTAAAACTTTCCATATTGTGTTCCTGATTTTTTCGTGTTGACTGGCGTTGTTTGTTCGACAGCTGTTTGTATTGAATCAGCCGAGCTTTGACCAAATCTTGTGCTCATGTTGGTTTCTGTAATAATAATTCTTCGAATTTATACCAATTCACTTGCCATATTTAGAGAAAATTTCAAAAGCAAAATCTGAATGCTATTCAATAATGGCGACGATGCTGAATTTTTAATGTTTATATTCAGACAAATGGCTGTGTTACCTTAACAACCAAGTCAATGCTAACTTTTTTATGCATTTATTTAAACAAAGATCCAGTTAAACAACATGAAAAAATTGTCGTATATAATACAACAAGTGGTGGGAATCTTGCCGGTAATTACCAAAAGATTCCTATGACGAGTTGGATTCAGCAAGAGAATTCAAAGAAAATTCAGGAAAATTGAAGATTTTTGTTTCGAAAAATGCAGTAGTTTATAGTAATTGTTATAAATAATAATCATTTTTAATACAGTTTACTGTTGAATTTTTTTACCTTTATTCTCACCTGTATTATTGCTGTAAGAACTTGCTCCTTAGTATGGAAAGATTGCCAGTGTAATCAGATCCTAATTGGCTCAAATTCAAAAAAATAGAATGTTTAGATTAGTTTCTAAATTTTGAGTTAGATTGTCGGAGGTAATATCATAAGAGCTTGTGTTTATCCAGGCAAAGTTTCATTTTGAATGAAAGCTTTGTTGCTTGGTAATTGACGAGAGCAAATAACGGAAGGTGGCGCAATTTTACCTTTTGTTATTTGTTCGAGTCTTATTACCTATAAGCAGCAAAGCTTGAATTTTGTCAAAATTGAAAGTTTGTTCCGGGAATAAACATAAGCTCGAATGGTATTTGGTAAGACAATTTAATGAACCATTTAATTAACATTAATAAACTATATTTTTATTTAAACAACGCCAAAACATAACCTTTCTTGGAATACATAGGTAAATAGTAGCTTAATTGTTACCAAAACTACAGTTAGAAAATGTACAGTTATTATAAATTATTTTATTCGTGGCCGACTGAACACTCGGTTATTGCTGCTTCTTAGATTTGTAACAACTTTTGAGTAATGATCTGAATCCAACTGGAGGTAAGGTTTTAAGGACTTGGCGTTTGAATAGAGTGTAATTTTAGTGATTTGCATATCACTTACTACAGCTTTGGCTAATGTTGAAACAGTACTTGCTCGATTTGAATGATCAGGATTAAGGCCTATTTTGGTAGCTGGATATTTTTGTACGATCTCTTGCTGCCTTCTTTTTCATAATACTGATTCACTGTCAAAAACAATCGATCAGTTTGAATGTTTGGTCCTCTTTTGGTTAAAATTATATACAACAGTCTAACAGGTCATAACAGGATTTTCTTTATTTTCCGTAAGTCACTATCGTTAAGTTTCTTATCTCCACGCTGAGATGTTTTCGAAAATATTGGATTGTATTCGAGCTTACTGGTAGAAGTGCCGTCATTATTTTTTTCTGCTCCAAAATATTGAATTTTACACTGTGTAGCTTCTCTCCCTCTCCAATTAAAGGCAGCAACATGGAAAAATTTCTTCTGCAATCCATTTAAATGGGTCAGAAATTGCCCCAAATTCATTGAAATATTTTTCTTGAATACAATTTGCAATAGTGTTCCAGCTAGTTTTGACGTATTTTTTGTAGTCTGCCCCATCATTTTTCTTCATATTGTAGGCCCAGTCTTTCAGTATTCTAGCAATTTCAACCACTGACGTATTTCCATCCAAAATATACTTCCTCTCCGAGCAAAATTGCATAAATTGCTTCCATATTGAGGCTTTCGTTTTTATTATATTTTTAGTACGGTATTCGATACCGCTGCTTTTATATCTTCTTTAGTAGCACTGCCGAAATGGTTCATTATGTTTGAAGAGAAAAATACAAAAACGTGTGTTTGACGTTTATGTAAGCGTTACTGACGGAATTTAACCATTGTTACCATGGAAACATTAACACGTAGTTTATCCATTTGCAAACATACCTACTAGCAGTTTATTCGATGTCAAACTGACAAAACGTATATTAAAATGCATTGTTTTTACTTACTTACTTACTTAACCGTTTACAGTTAGATCAGGAGCACCACACCGCTGTTAGTCCCCTTATTAACATAGACAATTTTGATATGATCCGTGGCATGCCACTAGATGTGATGCATTAGGGATATCTTGGTACCATGAAAAGATTATTACATGATTGGGTAAAGAGCGATTCCTGTTTTCGTATATCCCCCGCATATCGAAAGGAAATGTCTAAACGATTGATGATTATTAGTCAGACATTCCCAAAATAGTTTAACCGTAAACCAGCTGCTATTGAGGAAATAGATAGATGGAAAGCTACCCAATTCAGAGCATTTTTGCTTTATATTGGACCTTTTGTTTTAAATACGCTTTTGGCTACCAAATTTTATAAACATTTTATGTTATTGGACTGCTCATTCCGTATTGCTAGCGCTAACGCTACGGAGGATCTTAAAGAAGATGCTTTGAGAATGATAAAGGAGTGCTCCAGTTTGTTTGCCGAACTCTATCCAGAAATGGAGCATCTCTTGTTTGAATGTTTTGAAAATGGACATAATTTAGACCAAATCTCATGCTTTCAATTTGAGAACTATTTAGGTTGTCTGAAAAAGCTGGTGCGAACAGGCAATGAGCCCTTTTCTCAAGTGGCAAAGCGACTCCTCGAGCGAAATTTTTCTTCGTTTCGAAAAAAACGTGTCATACAATCCATTAATTGATCCTGTAAAGATTTTGAGGGGCAGTTCCAAAGGAATTCTAACCATTCTATATAAAAATCAGTATATTTCTGTGAATAATATGCGAGACCTAATAGTGTAGTGGTCGTCAAAGCGATAGGACGTGTTTGTGATGACTCCAGCTTCTATCTTGGATTAGTGTAGAAAGTCCGGATTAAAATGATAATTTCTAATTTAATAGAGTTACTGTACGGTACAGGTGAGTTTTTGAACATGTTTTAGACTCAGCGGTTTTAATTAATAATGGATAAAGACAAGAATCTAACCAGTAAATTTTTGTAACGTGTACAAAAAAAAGGCGCGTAAATAACGTTTGGGATTGCTGTAGGTTTTCTACGAAGAATTACGGCTCTTTAAATCCATACCAGATGTGATTGTTAAAACTCGTAGAATTGTAGAGTGAGCTTCAACCGCAAATACCGCCCCTTTGTCTTGAACTCAACAGGTAAACATTTTTGCAATGACAATCAATTATAGAAAACTAATAAAATAACAATTTTAACTGGATCGAATCAGCATTCCAAAGCAAAAAAAAAGCAAATAAATAAAAAAATAAACAATAACTATCTATAAGTTTTAATCGAAATTCTGAATGAAATACGGTTTGTTTTCGCAAATAAATAAAACGCATTTTAGTAGTTAAATGAAAGAAAGGTCAAGTCGTTAGGGAAAACCCAGTTTCTGTAAAATTTTGAACCCGGCAGTAAATGAAATTAAGTCAATAAATAAAGCAATTCAGTTTTTAATAGCAAATTAAACATACTAAAGTGGATGATCCTCATAGTTTTAATTTAAATAATTAGTATCCCTCACTTCTTTGCAATATTCATTTAAATAAGAAATGTAGTTATTTAAGGAAAATTTAGTCTTACTAAAAGTCCACATTATCGATTGAAGTACAATACCGTCTTTTATTCTCAAATAATAAAACAGGAAACCAGGTAAAGGCAAAGGGAAAGCAGGTAACCGCGTCACCAGCAATTGTAAATTGAAAATTTTAATAATATTTCAAATAGTAAATAGCATATTATATGAATCGAGTAAACGGAATAGAGTTGCATAGTTAATAATTAACATACTTTACTTCCTTTGCAATATTCGTTTAATAAATAAGAAATTTAAAGAAGTTACTCTAAAAGTTTACTTTTTTTCGATTGAATTCAAATACCTTCAATTTACTTGCAAAGCAATAAAACAAGAAAGCAGGTAAATTGTAAATTTTTTTTGTAATAAAAATTTAAACATAAAAGATTATTGTACTTTTAAGTTAAATAAGTAGCTTTATTTCGGTGCTTTCAGTTAAATACATGTTAAATGACAACTTCTAAATCAATCAAATAAAGGTAAGCGTTTAAACAGGTTTTTATACCCAGCGGTTTGAATTAATAATAAACGAAGATAATGATAATCTAACCAGTAAAAGGCTCTTTAGTTGAAATAGGCGCGAAATAACATTTAGGATCGCTACAGTATGTACGAAAAATACGGCTCTATTAAACCCATGTGATTGTTAAAACTTTAACTTAAAAAAGGTATAAAGCAAACGTAAACCTTTTGTCTAAGGAGTGGACCCGCACAGGTATACATTGTTGCAATAACGATGAATTCATAGAGAACTAATAAAATATTTATTTAAGTAACACGGCTCGCGACAATAAAACTGATTTGATAAATAAATATTAAATGACATTGAAATAACTATAACTCGAAAAGCTACAAAAAAAAAAAAAATAAATAAATAATAATTGAATCATTTGGTCGCTAATAAATACCAGCAAGTCCAGCGAGGGGCGCGGAACCAGGAATCCCGTATAGATTGTTTTTGACAGATGGATTAAATTGTCGGAATTAGCCACTAGTAAACAGTCGGTGTAATTTTGATGCTTTTGGTCGATTTGAAATTTTCTCATTACTATTGCCTGATAGGATTGTTTAAAAAATAATCATATATAATACGATAAGTACTCAAAGTTATGTTGACAATTTTTGTGGTGGTGCCACGAATGATTGATGCACTTGCTTAAATTAAATTTCCAAGTATATCAAGCATGAGTGATAAACCACCACAAAACTTTGAGTACGCATCGTATTCGGAGGACTATTGTACGAACACACCCAAATGTTATAATTATTAAAAAAATATAACGTTTTCAAATTGTGAAGTAGGTATCTTTAATTTAAGTAATCTTACAATTAGTTTTCTGTTATACCTGAAAAATATAATAAACTAAAGATCTTCATTTGTTAAAAATTGTCACTGGAAGGACTAATCCAATATTTGCTGCAATTTGGTACCAGTACAATATGCCACATAATTCGATTTGGTTAGCTGTTCTGGCACATTTATTGGCCAAAATTTGACGTATGTCGTGTGAGTCACTGTAACTTTATATGGAACATTTACATGTAGTCTGCAATATTCACTATAAGTCGGGAAATAATGTGAGGGAAGTAATCTATTACAGTTACACTATCAATTTGGTTTAAAGTTAGTTTCGAAATTTGACAAGACAGATATTGCACCAGACTATGTGCTCGGTGGCCTTCAAGATATAAATATACAGAAATTAAATGTAAGTGTTAAAGTTCGTGGGTTTATGATTTGAAGAAGAGCATAGTTATCTAGTAGATAATGAATAGGATCCTATACATTTAGAAGTCTAGAATACGGACTCTATGGGGACTATTTGATGATTTGCTTGACCTGAAATGGTAAAATGTGAATTTCCTTCCTAATAGTTACCACTCAATAAGTCACCGGTCTAACACATATGGCAACACTGTTGACAGACCCATATGATTTCCGGATAGTATCAACCTTCAAACGATACGTCAAAATTTCATGGCATTCTAACAATTAGTGTACAAGTTACAGTGGTTTTAGTGACCCCAGTTTTGTAAATTTCAAAACAAT
Organism: Vesta saturnalis; assembly: GCA_036346205.1. Lineage (NCBI taxonomy): Eukaryota > Metazoa > Arthropoda > Insecta > Coleoptera > Lampyridae > Vesta > Vesta saturnalis. The sequence goes on from JARFJB010000109.1 coordinate 89,673, forward strand.
GGATAAAAAAGATATTCGTGTGTTGATTAGACATTGATTTTTGATGGGGAAAAACATCCTTGAAGCAAAACAGTGGCTTGGTAAGCGTTATGGAGACGCTGCACCAGGGAAATCAACTATTGTTGATTGGTATGCTGGCTGCTATGGTCGCCCAAAATCGGCAGTTGTTTAGGAAAACATAAAAAATGTTCACAAAATAGTTTTGAAAAACCATACAGTGAAGTTACGTGAGATAGCTGCCCCTTTAAAGATATCAGAAGGTAGTGTGTTTACAATTTTACACGAAAATTTGAGCATGCGAAAGTTGGTTTCCAAGTGGGTATCACGTATGTTCACACCGGACCAAAAACAACAACGCGTCAACGATTCAAGTGCTGTTTGGGGTTGTTCAAGCGAGATAAAAAGGATTTCTTGCATCGGTATGTGACAATGAATGAAACATGGATCCGCTACTGTACACCTGAATCTAAAAGTTCGTCAGTTTGAGGGGGCAACAACCGGTAAAAATCGTCTAAACCGACCAAAAACACGAAAGTGAGCAGCAAGATTATGGCATCCGTATTTTGGGACGCGCATAGTATTTTATGCATCGCCTATCCTGAGAAAGGTAAAACTATCAATAGTGAATATTACATGGCATTATTGGGTCGATTGAGTGTAGAAATCAAGAAAAAAACGGCCTCACATTCAAAAGAAAACAATGCCGTTTCACCAAGATAATGTCCCGTGTCATAATTCGATGAAAACGGTGGTTAAATTGAATGAGTTACGCTTCGAACTGTTTTCCCTCCCACCGTATTCTCCAGATCTGACACGCAGCGACTGCTGGCTTTTTGCAGACATCAAAAGATGCTCCAGGGAAAGAAATTTGGCTCAAATGAAGAAGTGATTGCCGAAACTGATTCCTATTTTGAGAGTAAAGAAAATCGCAGTAGAACGGAAGTAACAGATAAGAGAAGGGGTGTCGGTAAGTCAGTGGTTATAAAGGGGTGTGGTACTAATTTTGCATTTAGCATAACCTGTAATACGTACACAATAAGGGTACGTCATAAATCAGGAAAAATGTGTCGCAAATAATAAATAAATTTATAGCGTGAAAACGTCATGAACTAGATCTTAAAATAATGGAAAACCATAATTTCCACTCGGAAAGAAAACACTCACCTCTACCTGAAAATTCTACTCCAAAAATATCTTCGCAAAGTTCACTTAAACTTAAATAAAATCTTAAGCTTTATTTAAAAAAAGCAAAATTGCGATAATAAAGCTCAAAACGCATACATTAAGATAAATTTCAACGTAATATTACTAGCTTAAATAACCAAAATACCTGCTCAATACGATAATTGATTATTCAATTTAAACATGAATATACCTCACAACAAAATAAACAAACGCGAAAAAGTCACAACTAAATTCCCAAACAAAGAAATAAATTTGCTTACCTTTATTTGTCGCAAACCAGGTAAAACAATGACATCAGCTGGTATGTTGAATTCCTATAAATCTTCAAAATATTTGCGAATACTCGCAAAACAAGGCACTGGCCTGCAAATAAACCAGCTTATCGGTTAACGATCTATTTAGTTTATAATTACGTTACATTATATTTCAAAACATCTTTTAAAGTGAACTTATATCACCAAATTCAAAATAGCAAATACTTTAGTAGAGAAATTCTCATTACGTTAAAGCTTTTATTAAATAACAAAACAATTAAAAAGTCGCCCCTGTAAAGTTGTGTAAATCATTAATTTCTGCAAAGCAAATAAATCACCCGGTAACTTGAATTCAATCCAAAATATCTAATATTTTAAATTTTGATCATACGTAATCATTTAATAACGTTGTAAGAGAAGAATAAAATTACAAAAATATGTACCCTTAAAGAAATAATACCCAATTCATAAACACTATTCATATATTAAAACAAAAATAAGTCAGGATATTGTTCAAAACACATGAAATGTAACTTTATTACGTAAAATTTATAGAAAACTGATTTGGAATGATTCTTACAAGATTCAAATAACCAAAAGTTATGAAACAAACAATACACCATATGATTCATACGCGGATGAATACACTTCATAAAACGAAATAAAAGGTCTGAAGGACTACTGAACAAAATGGATAAACAAGAAGCATATTCATCCCCCTAAATAAATACAAATAAACACTATTAAAACCACGAACATAAAATAGTTACCTTCACACCAAAATAATCAATCGAAACGATAACGGCAATTGACCCTTTCGGTAGTAGATTCTTAACCTCCTCAATTGTTAAATTATATTTACATCAACTTCATTAACTACAAATCTTTAAACCATCTGCTTCAATCACCTCTTCACTGGTTTAACGTAAATATATATACACGAATATAACTATTTACAAGCGTTCTTTGCTGTTATCTACACAAAACTAATTTAACCGATGTATTTACAGCGAGTTTATCATTGGTTGGGTGTTAACTGTGTGCGCGGATGCAACCACGAAATAACCATGAACTCATTACAAACATCCGCATAAAACAAAATGAGATAAAATAGTTCATGAATGGGATCGGCACTAACAGTAAACACTTGTCACTTCTGATAAACGATACTCGCTAATATTACCGGGTAAATGAATACTATTCAAAAAACCCCGACAAGGGCATACGGAAAAGATTTCCCACTATAAAATTCAAACAACCCCGGTAAACGTAAAAAGTTCAATCCGCCTAAACAAACCACCTCGCTCACATGCCCGGCGCCGCAACAACTTGAGCCCCCTTTCCTATCAAAATCACGTCATCCTTCTAACCATCGCACAAAAATTGTCATATCCACAGAATGAATGCACAGCGGACAATTCCCATGAAAAAACAGTTGAGTCTTGATACACACATGCATCCTGTTTTTCAAATAAGAAACCCTGTTATTCAAATAAATTTTCTATACTTCCAATAACAAATCCATATATAAAGGAACTGGTAAACTTGAAATAAATGAAGAACTATATGACCGCGACTGAACTTTTCGTTATCAACGACAGCACAAACAGTTTATTCCCAAACATATTGCGTTAATTACAAACTCTTTTCGTTCATCATGAAATTAAATTGGGATAACAATTTTCAATCACTTAATTTATCTCCACTAAACTATAACTAATGATACTTAAAAAATAAATAGGAATAACTATTATTTACAGAAAATAATAAACTCCCATCTAAAATAGTAAAAGGGATTTCACTAAACCAAATTAACGTGTGGATCGTAATTTAAAAAAAACTTCAATCTAATAGAGGTAACCAAACCGAAAAATGTCTATATCATTTACAGAATTGGGGAAACTAAATTCTACTTCAATTTGTAATAACTCCAAATACTGCCAAACAAAGTGAAAAGTTGTAAATGAATGTATGCTTCCAAAATGTATAGTCCAACTCGACAAAACACATTATAATACTGTACACCTAAAATTAGAAAAAGACAAAAAATCTGTGGCAGATTTCAATCACACCTTACACTTGTTCTCCAAAAAAGGTATCAAAAAGTTAGAGGAGGGTGGAATGTGTAAAGTCGAATTTCTAAAAAAAAATTGTTTTTCTTAGTTAGACTGGAGACTTATTGAGTGATGGGTTACTTACATGATGTATCTACGCAGTATCTTATGTGATGTGAAGTGTAATATGTCTTTGAGAGAAAGAAATGAATGAATACGTAGAAAACCTGAGTTTGTATGTTTGAGTCCTTACAAAAATAATAAATGCTTTTATTACATGGTTATATTTTCATGCCTTCAGACGTTCAATATCAAGTGGAAGTTTAGATGGAATTTGTGCTGTCATAAACATAGCTTGTGGTGTATTAGAAAATGATTTTTGTGGTATTTTACGAGGACGTTTAAAGCAAGGTTATCCATCTGGGTATTTAGATCTTACACAAGCTTACAATGTTCTTCAAACATCTATCCAGCACGGTCGACTCCAACCAAGTGATACAGAACAAATTCGAACAACTTTCATTGTAATACTAATTAATTACTTAATTATGAATATAATTAATACTACATTTTTAGATAGCTTTAAATAATGCAGATGCAAGTACAGAATATGTAGAAACATTATGTGACAGTGCATTAGGTGATGTTCAAAAAGCAATACCAAATATGAATTCTAATGAATATGGTAAATTAGAGAGTTGTCTTTCCGGTTTATCGGCTGTGATTACTAATTTAAAGGATGTTATGGAGTATGGTATGCAACAATTACGAGTTAGTGTAATTAAACCTCGTATCAGTCCTTGGGTGGATTCATTTCTCAACATCAATCATCAACTTAATGAGGTAATTTTTTGAAATACTAAATCCTTTTTTAATGCTTTGAATCAGGATGAATTATCAGAATATGAAGCTGGAGAATCATTTGTTCAAACTCTTATAATGAATTTAGATTCATTACTTTCTTCATTTAAAAACACTTTGACTTCCATCAATTATGATGGTCTTATTAAAATTCTAATAGGAGAAGTAACAGCAAGATTTGAAAAGGTTATTTTTAAATCAACATTTAATAGGGTATGTAATTTTTAAGGTGGGACGTCGCGAATAGTCAACAAAAAAAAATTTTAATAAACATATTTTTATAAATGTTTCTTTGAACACAATTTAGTATCGACATGTGAAGTAATAACAAATTAAGTGACTTTACGCGTAATCCATATTATTCTTTATGTACTCGCCAACACGCACTTGCCAAGCGTGGCGTTTTAATGGCTAAACCCTTAAAATGACGAGTTCAAAAACAGGATGCTATACCTCAGGTGAGTAGGGCGAGACGCCCACACTCACATCGATTCGTTGATTCGTCCCAAGGATTATGGGGGGCAAAATTCGTCAATGCCAAAATCAAGACTAAGAACAGCAAGATCTGCCAGGAATAAAATTCTGCCCCATTCGGATGCCCAGGAGGGCAGGGCTCAAGCGACCTCGGTCATCTAAAGTGCCAACATCCAGATTCATTACTGAAACATACGTGGTATCAGGTTGAATCTTAATGCTGTTCACCAACACCTTGAACAAGTGCAACCCTGGAAGCACTGATTCGCCTGGCCTGCAATTTCCCAGATACAACCTCCACTATAACTTTCGCCTTAAAGGCGAAGTATGTGCGTATACCAAGGACAACGTAGGTTGTAAGAGGATATCCACTTTGGAAAACAACAAATTTGGCATTTCAAACATTCTGGGCCCCAATTTGTGAAATTCTACTGTTGTTTGTATAGGTCTCCCAACGATAACAACTCCAAGATCTTTTTGATTACCTTAGTCTGAATAGACTACCTCTTATCACAGTTTCATCTTGCGATATTTCAATTTTGGGAGATTTTAATGCCCACAATTCCAGTTGACTTCATTTTTCATCCACTACTAATCCCGCAGGTCATATCGCAGAAGCATTTGCTGTATCCTGTGATCTCACAAATCATTTCCGACACAACCAGAATCCCTGACAACCCTAACCATACTCCACATCTCCTGGACCTATTCCTTACAACTAACCTACTTGTCTATAAAACAAGAGTCCTTTCCCCACGTGGTCAATCAGACCACTGCCTAATCGAAATAACTTCCTCTGTACCCTATCCCACTGTTACTCGAAAAACAAATAGAACTATGCGGTGTTTTAAATCAGCTAATTGGAGAGAACTGCGAGATTTTTTGCAACCTTCCCATGACGTGAGTATTGCTTTAAATGGACCTCCTCTTCAAAAATTGCTCTTTCAATAACTGAAGTTATCCTGACGGGTATGGAGTTATACATTCCCAAAAAACATAATCGTGTAGGTCATGTCCGTTCCTAACCCTGGTTTAATAGGGCTTGCACTGATGCATTACCAATGGAAATCAAATAAATCTATCGAAAATCACGCCAACTATATTACCGCAAGGAATAGTTGCAAAAGCATGATCACCAAGACCAAAAAGATGTTTGAAGAACGTAAATGCAAAGAATTAGGCTCATGTTCTTTGCGTGGTCGTAAATTTTGGTCATTAACTAAAGCCATCAGTAAAAACTGTAGTACATCTTCCTTTCCTCCCATGACGTCTCGCGACGGAGCTGTAGCAGCTGATCCTGCTGAAAAAGCCAACCTCTTTGTCGATTACTTTGCATCAAATTCATATCTCAATGATTCTGGCAAAACTGTGCCGTCGCCCAAATCTACCCCATACGCTATTAAACCAATCCACTTTCGTTACAAGCTCCTAGAATCAATTATCAATAAACTTGACCCAAACAAGGCTACTGGCCCTGACGGTATTCCAGCTATCGTCCTATAAAATGCTACCCCGAGCTAGTACCTGCATTGTCCAAACTCTTTCCTATCTCCATGTCATCTGGAGAGTTACCCTCATCGTGGAAGTTGGCAAATGTCTAGCCTATTCTTAAAAAGGGCGACAAGACCGATCCCTCAAACTATCGACCAATAGCTATCACTTCCATTCTGTCGAAAATCATGGAAAAGTCCATCAACCACCAACTACTTTCGTTCATCGACTCCAATAAACTCAAACGACCACCAGTATGGGTTCAGACAGAGTCTTCTTTCATATGTCACCCAACTTTGGTATAACACATTAGAGAGGTCCGGTGAAGCAGTCGTAGTAGCTTTAGATATTTTAAAAGCTTTTGACCAGGTTTGGCACAAGTGCCTACTTGCCAAGTTCCACTTTGTTCGGCTTATCCGATACGCTCATCAATTAGATATCCAGTTTTCTTGACAAAAGACGTATACGCGTTGTTGTCGATGGGTCCCCAAGGATCAGTGATAGCTCCCACACTTTTCCTGCTGTACATAAATGACCTCATTTCCTCAACAACTAACCCGATCCATTGCTTTGCGGATGACAGCACTCTACATTGTAGTTCTCAGATTTCCCACAACAATAAGTCTAGACAGAACGTTAAGGTGAAAATGGTAGCCTCAATCAACAGTGACTTAGAACATGTCCTTGAATGGGGAAGGAATAATTACCCACGTTCAACGCTGACAAAACACAGTGTTGCCTTGTGTCCACCAAGAAAGACCTATCATTTCCTGCTGTAAATATGAATGGCTAAGAACTCAAATTTTCAAACCCTATTTCTATGTTAGGGATGTCCGTATCATCGAACCTTTCATGAGCTGACCACATTTTGTCAGCCAGAAAAACAGCTGCCCGTAAACTGGGCTTTCTATACAGATCTAAACAGTACTTTACACCGCAACAACTCCTTTTACTGTATAAGGCTCAAATTCGACCTCATCTGGAATACAATTCCCACCTCTGGGTCAGTGCTCCCCAATACGCCCCTGATATGGTAAACCGCATCCAAAAAGAGCTATCAGCCTTATAAATGACCCGCCTCTGACTTCTGACCTACAGCCTCTTGAGCATAGAAGAATAGTTTCGGTTCTTTCCTTGTTCTATCGCTATTACCATAGCAAGTGTGCCTCCGAAATGCACTCCTTAATACCTTCGCAGGCCATCTTCACTAGGAACACTTGGTTTGCCCATTCACACCATAATTACGCACTCAAAATTCCATCGTGTCGCACTAAACGGGCTCAATCTACATTTTTCTACACGACGACCAAATTGTGGAATGCACTATCCAGTACCTTTGACTTAAGGCAATTTAAGCTAGCCATTCATAAACATTTCTCCGCAGCACGTTATGCAAATCTTAGCCTTTTCGGGAATACTATAAGTAAAAAAAAAATTTAGATCGATTATGAAATTAAAACATAGTGATGTTTTTGCCAAACTTTTTTACCTAACAACCAATCGTGCAAACTTCCCCGGGCAGTCGACTGTTATTGAAGTCCGGCAACAGCGTAAAACTCGCGTGCTTTGGACACACTTGCCTGTGTATGGAGTAGAGGCTGCGATTGAGGAGGTACCTGGCGAACTATTGAGAACTAGACATGAAAATAAAAAAGAGCTGAGATAAAATAAATCACTTGACTTACAGACTTACCCGTATTCAAACAAATTATTACTTAATCGTATTTTTATACACTTTTATATATGTAATATAATTTTTGGCTAATATTAAACGTCGTTAATTAAGTATATATGGTGTGTGCACCATACTTCAATAAAAATTATGGATAATATTGCAGAAGTTACGTGTGAAATATGTGATAAACAATTTAAGGTGAGAAAAAAACTTATATGCTCATATGAGAAATATTCATAAAGTAGAGCCTAAAATACTATACAACAAAACATTAATGTGTCATGTGTGTAATGGCAAGTACACCACATACAATGATTTCAGGGAACATTTTGTAAAAAGCCATGATTTAGAATTTGCATTGCAGGAAGTTAAGTTTAATAATAAGGAAAGTGTGTAATAACAAATTACAAGATGTACAAGAATAATTTTTAATTTCAGATAAAATTGCTGACGGTGTTACATACAACAAAATTCTGGATAATATAAGGGATGGTCCTCTGAAGTAAACAGAGGAACTGTTATAGATCGACAAGATCTAGGTAATGTAAAAAAAAGATTCCATCTTCAGGGACACTTACACACAAATGTTGTTTTGAGTGTGAAAATGTGGATACAAAAAATGCCAAAGAAAAATGATGAATCTTATTTTCTAAAATGCAAGATACTCACTTGATAACTTTGATGTTTAAGATTTTATATTAATCTTGAGCACAAAATCTCAACCAGAACAGTTGTTAAAGTTTGGGTCAGATAAAGTTTGTGTCGATTATGCTCCTGGGACAACACCCAGCAAACAGAGTCACGTTATTTTGACGTCAATTTCGCGTGACTTAATGACCTTAGGACTTCAGATATGACTTAAGTGACGTCATCATGACGTCTTTTTGTGGGCATATGTCACATGATAAAGACGTCATACACATGACATCATTTTTACGTCACTTTAAGACCTTTAGGACGTCAGTTACGTCTGATATGGGTCGTCAGTATGACGTCTTTATGAGGGCTTCTGAGTATAAGGACGTCATGTGAATAACCATTTTGTAGTACAGAATGACACATCTATGACTCGAGTAGGTCATTGAATATTACATAATGATTTTTGTCAAATATTTTATATGCAAAAAAATAATGGCTTGAATACATACATAAAATACATAAAAGAGTAAACTTAAACTACAGTTAAAATAATAAACATACTGCAACATAAAAATATACATTAATCCAAATGTGAATTTCATGTGTAAGAATTGTTAAGAAGAAAATGGACAATGGACAGTGACACCAATTTATTCTCTGAAAATGGTAAAACAAGGCATTTGGCTAATATTACATCATCTCTGTGCCACACCCTTAAGGTTTCTGATAAATTAGAAAACACATAAATTTGAAGAAAGAAATTCTTTTCCAATTATAGTAACACTATTATTACAATCATTTAAAATGTTATTAATTTGTATAATTTTTTTTTTCTAAGATACAATAAGAATCTGCTATAGTATTGGTTCCTTAAAACCAGCTTTTTGAATTGCTTACACATTTGGTGTCTGTCTAACAACAATGGTCCCTCATTATGTTCCATTTTAGGTTCCAAACAATTGGAATCTTTATTTTTCAATGAGAAAACACAAATATTCAATTCTGAAAGTCAGTTATAAATTTCTCGTAGTGGAATATTTGTAGACTTTACTAAACGTTTTAACTGTCCTAAGTAATTTTCAAATGGAAATGCTGAAAAATTATCAAGCGGCCCAATCTTTCCACATCACGTGGCAAATGGGATAAAATGTGTATATTGTGAATTAAGAATGACTTTCCATAAATAACGGTACAATGAGTGATAAACATTTTAAGGAGTTCAGCTGCAAAATTTGTTCCAAAAGTAGAGAGATGACATTCGGAAATAAGTATGGTAATTGCACAATGGTATAATACAAAATGTTCGTATATGGCAGGATCTACTGCATCTTTTACAACTGGGCCTACATAAAGTAAAAAAGTGCGAAACTCAGTTGCCTTCCATCTAGATAGTTCGGATAAGGAAGAGTTTTTCTATGGAATTCTATTGGTGTGTGTTTCTTCATTACCAATAATTTACTTGATAGTATTGAGACATCCAAGCTCTTAAATCTAACTGAGGGATCCCCCAATCCATGTTGTTAATAATTTTCGCATTATACCTAAACAGCAATTGTGCATATAATCGATTGGAAAATCTTAGACCATTCCAATAGGTAATGCATTTAAAGGAGATATGCCTAAATGGTGATCTTCATCCCATTGTTTAATAAAACTTTCATTAGTTCTAGAGAGTGCATTTAATGAGTTTAGAATGACCCGCCCTTCAACATATTCTCCTGTTTCTACGCATTTTTCCCATGGGATTTGGTGCATTTTAAAAATGCTCATTCTGGAGCATCACAGACAAATGAATGTATCTCTATGAGAAAATGTTGTTGATTATAATGAAAACCGTTCTCCAAAAGAAGATTACATTCATTGATAAAATCTTCAAGATAGATTTGTAAAGGTTTTGGTTTAGAAGATCCGCAAAAGATACCTACTACAAATGGATCATGTTGAAAGTTTGTAATCAAATCTACGATCGGCCACAGTTGTACTGCAGAACTACGAAATAAAGGAAGGCCAGCAATATTAAAAGAAATTTTTAATTACTGTGGAATTGCATCTGAATATTTGGATATAATATGAACTAGAGCATCAATTATTCCTACATGACAATGTTTTCCCGTGTCCAGGTTTTTGGTTATCATTTTTGTTGGTGTTTTTAAAAGAGTTCGGGCATCTAATGTAAGTTCAGGATGGGATGGTTGAAGTATATGCAGCAGTTTAGTAATACTTGATTGAGTAACTGATAATGTTACTGCCCATTGTCTTAATTTATTAATCAAACTAACATCATTATTTGAATTTTGATTTTGATCGTTAGCATAATTACTCACCTGATCAATTTGTACATTCTGTAACATAAAATCAGTGGGATTATGTAGAGTTTTGTTTATATTCTGAATTTTATTAGTATTTTGATTGCTATTTACATTTAAATGTGTGATCACAGTACTTGTACTACACTCGCGAGAGTTAATATATTGCTTTAGAATACTATCTTCAGACACAAGCTGTTTTGTAAAAGGCAACCCTTCTATACATCTGACGCTCCCCCACCACTTTAATGTCTTTATTTCTGGCCATTTCCAGATATGCGTTTTTTTCTCTCTACACTTAAACGCTGAGGGGCATGTTTCAGCGATATCTGAATGGATGACTCGACCTCCTTTTAAGTAGAGCCTGTGTAGACTCTTTTGAACAGCCCCTGCAAATGAAATAAAAATGTATTTATGCATTTATTTATCTTTTGACTACTTACCGAAAACAACACCTTTTATCCGAAGTTCAGCTAAACATTTTCACATTATGTTGTTAACAAGAGTAACTAAGTTTCTCCCTCCAATGCGACATAAGTACGTTATCTGCAATATAACATTAAAATATATAATACACTTATGATCATTAAACATACCAGAGTGGCCTCATTGTCCTTATTGTCTAAGTAAGTTTCCAAGTCTTCTAGATTCTCTAAAGTCAGCAAAGGAAGTTGAAAGGGAACATTTTGTGAAGTATTATCTAAGGGTGTGACTTGTGTATTTTGATTTTTATTTAGATGAGCTAATATTTGCTTATTCTACTCTCTCACTTACAGTAGTATGAACAACAGTCTTTCATTTGAAACTTTAGTAAAATATAATTAGAAAATTCATATGGCCTTTGCTTAAAAGAGAATTTTATGAATAATATAATTCAAATTAAGTTCATTGCACAAAAGTGCCTTTATTATGATTTACAAGTGCCACACAAATGCCTTGGTTTCCAGTTTGCAGTGATCAGAGTCTAACATACAGCAGCTTTGTGAACAAATTTTTGAATTTCTAATGACATCATTCTTGGTACCAAAAGAGCACCACATTTAAGTATCAACGTGATCTTGTAAATGTTATTTTCCATATATTCATTTACCCTTTTGGGCCCGTATAAATATTAATTATAAAGTATATATTCAAGTAAAGATATATTACATGTTATGTTAAAGGTTAATTTTATACAAATGTTTAAAAATATGAATATGAAAGTTTGAAAATATACACAACTTAAGAAAACAACAGCAACGCTATCTACTGTAAAAACGAAGTAAACTACCATCAGCTTCAATACAACACAAAGGATTTGGCCCTGATAACTGGTTTATTTGTTTTAAAATCTCTGAAGTCTTTGGAAGTGATATAATACAAAATATTCCTTCAATCGTCCGTTATGTTTTACAAACCATTTAATGAATCACACACAACTTAGTTTCTATTACCTAAATTTTCAGAATTGCAGCTGCTTTCATCTGCAATTAATGTGACTGAGCTTCTGTCGCTATATGAAGATGATGAAGCCACTTCCAAATCATCTGAAAAATACATGTAGGTATATTTATACACATAAATAGGTTGGATTAAGACTTTCTTATTTAAATTTGCATTTTCGAAAGGAAAAGAGTATTAATCTGTCCATTTAAAACACCAAAGAAAAAAATTTGGCAACAACTGTATTAGTGGGTTAAATTGTTTAATTTTCGAAAATGCCTGTCTTTAAAAGCTACAAAGGAGTTGATAAAAAACATACCACCAATTTTTGAATAATCAGAATTTGATGGTGTATTGTTCAGATTAATTAACCTGGAAAGATTATCTCTAGAACTACTGGGCGTACTATTTAAAGTTTTCCTGTTGCAAATTTGATTTCAAACACTGATCATTTCTCTTGATAGAACTGGAGGCCTTTGAATTCTGTACGAAAGAGATTCATCCTCAGTGTCACTTCTATTAATATATCGTGCAGGTGGAATAATTTCTCGTCGAGTTTGTTTTTTAGGTGGACCTCATCCACATCTGTCTGCAAGTCAAATGTAATTTCTGCTCTCTTTAATTTATCTTTTATTTTATCATAATTATCTATAAATCAAAAATAATTCCGTAATAATATACATTCACAGCTGCTTGTATAAAAATAATTGAAATGAACTATAACATCCCCTGGAGAGTTGAGACTAGACAATTTTCAATTGAAGTACACCTAGTTATAAAATTAAAACTGCTGAATGATTGATCATGAATTAGTTATACAAAATAATGCACCATTACTAATGGACAGTGACAATTAACTAACTCCTCATATAATTATTTACCTCTAGCTTGCTTCTCAAATGTGAACGTGTTGAAAAGTAATAATATTGCCTCATCCAATAAGGAAAAATATTTCTTACCACATTCATAATACACCTTCTTAATTGGATATAGTTTCCACATCTCCGAATCAACTTCAGATGTATGAACCACCTTATTGAAAGCAGCTTGGTCCTTAACGGGGGGCCAAAAGGTCCCTTTTACGGGGTGTTAATCTCAATAGATAAGCCATCATCTGTAAATTCTATAAGAGAATACATCTACAATTGAATAATTAGGTGTGATTAAAATATACAATATCTAAGTATACATACTTTTATTAAATAATAACAGATACACAGCAAAATGGAGTCACCTTTAGAAGAAAACGTAACAACAAATCAACCATAATTTTGGAGCAAAAAGCTGTGGAAAAAACCGAAATTTGATAAATGACAACTGTAAAGCGAACTGTAATGTGCAATTGCCAATTTGGTGAGAAGTGCAAAACTAAATTTATTAAAAGGTAAAAATTTATTTTCGCTGCCAGTATTATTAATATGTTTGAACAGTGTTAAATTTTAAAAAAGAAAATTATCAATATAAATAAAATCTATTACTATCACTAATATCAGACGTCATAATGACATCTCATAAGTGACGTTAAAAAATGGTAAGCTTTAAGACGTCATTATATCGTCAGTAATAGGTCGAGTGACGTTAACGACCAATAAGACCTGTAAAAGACGTGGCTGTTTGCTGGGAAGTTATGATTTTCTTTCAACAACTCTTGTAGTTGTGGACGAATATGGTAAAGGTGTTCCTTCTGCTTTCCTTATTTCAAATAGAATGGATACATATATTCTATCTTACTTTTTGAAATTATTAAAAACAAATTAGGCAACATAAAAGCTACAGTTTTTATGTCTGATGATGCCCCCGAATTCTATAATGTGTAGAGCAGCATAATGGGTCAACCAACACATCATCTTCTTTGCACTTGGCATGTAGACCAAAATTGGCGAAAGAATTTAACAAAAATTAAAGGACAAGAATTGAGAGCAAAGGTTTGCAAGGCTTTACGCATTCTGTTGGAAAGCACTGATATTCAGAAGTTTAATGAATTTTTACATTTTTTTTTAGTTGAACTACTTGGTAGCAATGATACAAAGATGTTTGGAGAATATTTTCAAAAATATTCAGATAGAGCACCTCTTTGGGAATTTTGTTATAGAAAAGGTTTGGGGATTAATACAAACATGTACCTTGAAGCAGTTCATTGAACAATCAAATATATATATTTTGATGCATGTACTTATGCTTTAATTACAATTGTTCCAGAAAGATATTAAAGGGGCCATGTCCTATAGGATAAAGTTAATCCAAAAAAGTCATTTGCGTAGCCACAATATTGAAATCAAAGACATAAGCTTCAAAAAAGGTTCTTACTTTCTAAAGTCACAACATGTTAAAGAAGAGAATTATACAGTTAAGGATCTACGTCGTGAGAGTACAGAGCATAGTCAACTATTATGTAGAGAGTGTACTGTATGTGTACATCAATTTTCATGTACATGTATTGACTACTTCATAAAGTTTTATTTATGCAAACACATACATGCAGTGATACATTTTATGACACTGCCCACCGAAGAACCAAGATAGTGTAAACCTGAAATAAAACACTTTCTGTACTTTATAAACTCTTACTTAGAATATTGAGTATTAGTTTTAGTTTATTCAGCTAAGTAGCGAGTTAATGCCAATTTGGACAATACCATCCGATATATTTGTACTCTTTTGCCCAAATAAAAACAAGTACTTCATTGCATAAATATTTCTACATCTCTAGTATTAGATTTTAGTGGTGTGAAGCTATAGTAAATCAGATAATGTTATAATACTATATATTATAACTATACATAAAGCAGTATTCACTATATGTAATTTAGCTAGGTTATGTAGAATGTATTGTTAGAGTAGATAATCAATGTAGCTATTAAATTGGAACGATCATAAAAATATAGCAACTTACACTGCTCCCATTGTTCCAAAATATTCTAGGCAAGATTACTGTTAAATATTATAAGTTCTTGTTAAAGGTAATTAAATTAGATTTATTGACAGGGGATTTTTTACATTTTAAAATAACATTAAGTGTGTGGACAAATAAAAGAGTGTTGTTTTATTATGTAAGTATAAACTGTATGGTTTGTACGGACTTTCTTGCAGAGAATTGTACTTGTAATGTAGGTAATGTTACTTACATTGCAATGATAATCTGTTAAGAGTCACATCTTTGAAATCATTTAAACCCTTATAATAAATAGTATACAGTTACAAATATCCTTTGTATTTTAAATAATGTATAACAAACTATTAATACCTTCCATACTTGATTCGATTAAATTGTTAAATTAGTGTCTGGAAAATGCAATCCTTGTGGGTTGATGCTAAAATCTGAACAATGTGATGTAAGTGTGTATACAAATTATTTGCAGAATTGTATCCAACTAATACTTTTGTATTTATTACCAGTATTCACAATAGTACAAAAGTAGTAATATCAATGCCGAAGTTGGCCCATTAGTAGGTCAATCTGCCGCTAGGTGTCGCTAGCAGCAGTGTAAGAATTGGGTCAAAGCCCTAGCGCTTCAAGATGGCGCTAGGGCTTCGCCCCCTAGAGGGCCCCCTTCTTGCGAATGACCCCCTTGTGGGGCAAAGCACAAGAAGGGGGCCCTCTGCATAAGGTGCTATCGCTTCAAGATGGCGCTAGGGCTTCGCCCCCTAGAGGGCCCCTTGTGGAGCAAAGCACACGAAGGGGGCCCTCTGGTGCTAGGTCTTCGCCCCCGGGCCCCCTTGCCACAAGAAGGTGTATGTCTACAAGTGGGGCGAAGTCCTGTTGTAGTATTAGATGTCTCAAGGGGGCCCTAGAGCAGCAGCAGCAGTAACATACGGTTGTCGTTGGTGGCCCCCTTTGTATAAGACTGTGCAAGGGGGCCCCCTTATAGAAGGTAGTAACGATTTCGTCCGTCGTCGTCGTCGTGGTCGGTGTAGTAGATGGCGCTAGTATCGTGTCCGAAAGTAGAATCAGCTAATAGGAATGTATATCCGGAACGTGTGTCCATAAAAGGATGTGTATCCGGGTCAATGCCCATAAAAGGATCGCATGCATCTAGAGGAAATACTGTCGTGTGCAAAAGCAGATGTAACGGTAGATGTCGCTAGTATCGTCTCCGAAAGTAGAATCAGTTAATAGGAAAGTGTATCCGGGTGAATGTCCATAAAAGGATCGAACCGCATGCATCTAGAGGAAATATTGTCGTGTGCAAAAAAAAAGCAGTTGCAACTGGGTGCATCCATAAAAGGATCTGGTCCTGTCCCCGGGTGCCGGCGGACGGCGCTGTCGTCCTGCGCCGGGCTCTCTCGCGGGGTTGGCCTGGATGCCGGGGGCTGGTGCAGGGTGTTTAATTCTTTTGTATTTGGGATATGTGTGTGAGGGATAGTAAGAAAAATGTAAAACCATTTTTAAAAGATATTTTTATTTAATACATACATATATAAAATACATTATGTTAGTTGTCTTATTGATTAGTGTACGTAGTGTTTGATTCGAAATTCAGTATGATGATGAAGAACTTAATGTAGTTATGTAGTTTAATTATTGTGAAATGTAAAAACCTTTTGTGAAAAATATATTTATTTAATACATACATATATAAATATTAAATACATCATGTTAGTTGTCTTGTTGATTAGTGTATTACTAATAATAACCCCATGGTCTGGTGGTTGTACAATTATTAGGATCAACAATTCGCTTATCATCGTATGCACTTAGCACAATTTTATTCTGTAACAGTGTGTATACATTATGTTTTTTTGAAGTAATTAGATATTGATTACGTTTAATAATTTCATTATTAAATAGAACATTTTTGTAATCATCTATTGTTATTTCTTTGAGACTGGCCGCTTTGCAACCTTTTGATTTTTTTGTAAATTTATCATCTACTCTAAATGAATACATCTTTGATTTAAGTCCAACGAATTCTAGCATTATTTGTCCTTGATTTTCATCTTTCATTAAGCCAGGTATTTTGTTATTTTTTAAGGGAATTTTAAAAATATTATTTGAAGGATAATTAGACGTATCAAATTTATCAATATCATTCTTTATACATTCATAGATATCAGTCTTAGTGTTTGTAAATGCGTATAAAAGGCTGTCTGTATCTGAATACAAAATTTTAGCATTGCTTTGAAATTTTTCTAAAATGTAATTATAGTGAAAATCGTATAAGGATGTTTTGGAGATGTCTAGAATAGCAAATCCTAAATAAATGGGTTTATTTAGTGTAATTTCTAGTTTGTTCATTTCTATAATTGTCATATCATCATAAATACTGCAGCTATGAAAATTTGGTTGTGCTATGTAGGCACCTGCGCCATAGCGACCTTCCCACTTGGTCACTAAATGTACTTGTTTATATTTTCTCACGTTTTCCATACATTTACCAAAAACACTATTAACCATTAGTTTATAGAACTGTTTATCAAATTCGTTTTGTGATTGTTGTCGCATTAAAGTATTTAAGTCTACATATTGTTTAAGCCATGGAGCTTGTTTGAATCGTAAAACTCTGTGTACTTTGATTAATTTAATTCCTAATTGTAAATACATTTTGAGATTTCTATAATGAATGACGTAATTACGTTTTGGATAAAGAGTGAGTAATAATTTGGTAAATTTTGATTTTGAATTTGGTGGAATCATATGTTCCGGTGCCAATGGTAAATCGCTATGAAGCTCTCGCAATTCAGTAGGATAATCTAAGTCACAATCTAAAATGTATCCAACATCAGCTGTATCTGAAGTATTTAAAATGTTAGAAATATCAAAACCTGTTTCGTCTAGTAATGTGAACTCATCATACGGTAGATATTGTGACATGGATAAACCGTATAAATTATTCACATCAAAAAACATTAAAGTAACCGTTTCAGAATTTGGATCATACTCATCTCCCATGTATTTATTATTTGCTTTTGCATATCGATGTGAACATTGAGATATACCACCTCGAATACCTCGTTCAATAAATAAAACCATATCAATATCGGTTAAGAGTTCTAATTTAATTTTTGTAATTTTTAACATAGCATCAAATGCGAGACCGGGAGCTGTACAATAATGTAAAGGATCGAGTTGGTATGTTTTCAAGCACGTTTTGCGAAAATTTTCGAAAATATCTGCTAATAGTAGAACATCTGTTTTTAGATATAAATCTGAATATTCCCCTAAAGTTTTAACTTTGAACGTGTTCCAAACATTAATGGCATGCTGGTAATCTTCATCGCTAACATGTCTATTAGATAATTGACTAAAAAATACTGTTTGTGAAGGTAAATTGGTTTCATTTAATTTCTCCCAAGAATCTAGGTATTCATAGGGAAAGATACCTTTTCGAATTAATAGATTAAATTCTTGTTCATCATTACAGTGAGACATTGTAATCATTTTTTTTTATCATTCTCCAAATAGGAAGCTAGTTTATTGATACTACTACTCATAAATCTAAATGAATCGATAAATCTGAATTTTATTTTAGTATATTGTACAGTTTTAGTGAATGATATGTATTTTTCTTTATTCAATGGCAATAAGGATATTTTACCAGGAATAGATGTAGCTAGTTTTTCAATTATAAAATGGGAATCATAGCCACTGAGGTTATGGAAAACAATAGGAATAATAGGTTTATCTTTAAAATTTAAATTACAACTTTGGTGTGCTGCTCCACGATATTTACCAGTTAAATGATTATGGTCACAAACCTTAAGATCGATTTGTGTAAATGGTTTACCACAAATAAAGCAATTGACTGCTTTACAGAAATTTTCAATCTGATCTTGATTTAAACATTCCATTGGTACTATTTCACTAAAAATTGAATCAGCCCATTTGGCAATACTTTGCAACTGTATCATAAACCAATCAATACAATCTTTTCCTCTATACATATGAAATTGTGATAATGTATTATCATACGAACAGTTTAAGTAGTATGCAATACTAAACGGAACATGTTTTTGATATAATGTGGTTTTTTTTTTTTTATTATCGTTGCCGTCGTCATCGTCGTCGTCGTCGTCGTCGTCGTCATTTTTATCGTCATAGTTGTCATGGCAATCGCTATTATTGTCATTGTCATTAGTAGTAGTATTTTTATTGTTTTTTTCCAAAATACTCTCTAAATCGGCATAAATTGTAAAAGCTACTCTTTCTTGATTGGAAAAATTTTGAAACTGTAAATATTTATTTGATTCTTGAGGTAGTTTAATACAACATTTGTTCATTCGAGTACAATAAGTGGAATGTTTTTGTAAAGAAGCATTTGAGTGAAAATGATTTAAACATCTATTACAAATGAATGTTTTATGTGCATGATTAGATAATTGTTTAGAAAGTAATGCAGATATATTTTTGATCCATGTAAAGTGATAAAAAATATTATTTTCTCTTTCAAACGCTAATACTAATAAATTGATTGGATTTTTGTTACTATTATGGTTATTACTTAATATTAGAGGTAAAATATCCTTATTGCTTTTGATACAGTATACATTTATGGACAGATTATTTAATTTTTCAAATTTTTTTATATCACTAAATTTAATTGGAAACTGAATGGAATCATATTTTAGAACTTGACTAAAATGTGGATAATTAAGAATTCTTTGCGCTTGTCGTTTTGCAGGATATAATGCTGATACTACTGCCCACAGAAAACAATAGGAATCGTTATTTTTAATATTAATAATACAATGTTTACTAGCAATAAATGAAGGAACACTGACATATGTAGAAAATCCACTACCTTTTAAAGGAACATAAGTATTCACATTAACCTTTAAATGTAATATTTCTTGTAATGCCCAGCCCGAATCCTTTTCGGAGAATTCACTTAATTTCGTAGTTAGTGCATCAATAACATTTACTTTATACCATTTTTTAAGATTAGTACTGATATCTATAATATTATTTTTGGTATTGAAATACTTTAAATCAACATTAAAAGATGTGGGTTGAACAAATTTACATGCAAGTATTACGTTGACTTTTACAATCGTACGTTTTAATAATAAGTTAATTTTTCGCGCAAAACTGTTATAAGCACATTTTAAAAATAGAATAGGGTCTTTAAATGTAAAATTTACAATAATTCCAGTTAGCAGTCTATTACTAAAACAAGAAGTTTGTGTATGCCAAAATAGTTTTCTTTCACAACGTTTATTGTTCTGTTCATTAATTTTAGATTTAAGTCCACTACCTTTTGTTTTCTTATTATTAATTGCACAAGTCACACGTTTAATGTTTTTTAATTTCGCGAAATAAGATTTCAAAAGAGCTAAGTTATTTTCCAGTCTAAATAAATTTTCACTACCTATTGTATTTTGTTCAGTTTTGTGTTTAAAACACATTTGTACTAACCTGATATTTTTTTGAACTATACAAATATATTTTTTAAGTTGTTCTTGAGTGGGGCTCAGTTGTATGGCTTTCATAATATTTTTTATAGTTTTAGCACAAATATCAGCAAGTGATATTTCCTCCATTTCAAACAAAAATGTACTAAAAACGAGGGGTTAACAGATTTTTCATACATACAATTTGTTTTGTACTTACCTCAATCACTAACGCTGCTTTCTAGCTGTTCAGCGCAATAAAATAATTCTTGTATATATGTTAACTGCAGTGATAGTTGAATAGATTTAGGTATTGATAATAATCGAATACATTTATAAGTATAAATTTTTTGTACAATAATTATACTACATAATTCTATTAAGGTCTTCATCATCACACTGAACTTTGAATCAAACACTATACTTATTTATAGTTTAAGAAAATGGGTGTGAGTCGTTGGGGTTGGCTTTAGAAATATATAGTTATTTTAAGATTTCTCTTCAAATGAAACGGGTTAAGTTTTAATTCACTTATGTGTAAAAAAATAAAAACTATTTCAATCGAATTTATTTCGTTTTTAGTAAGTAATAGATACATAGTATAGTTACAAATTAATTAAAACATTTTAAAAATGATATTTATTTTATTTCATTAATGAGACTTTTTAATAATAGAAATATGATATTGTTACAATTTATTCAACTTAATTAAAGGAAATGATGTGTCTTGGTCTACTTCAGTAAAACCAATTACCTCTAAGCCAATGGTTTTTCCACTGCATTTTGCAACATCCTCGTTAGTCATTGAGTCTACTACCCTTTTTGGTAAATATACAGAAAAATCATCCATTTCACATACTATTCCTCTTCCAAATCGTGTTTTTACAACTTTCATTGTGATAATTGGATAACACTTATTTATTTCTAATTCAGACATGGATTTTATAGGCTTATTTTCCATACGTCCGGCTTGATTAACTTTCGTTAAAAAAACAAAGTCCATTATGCTTCTAAAAATGCACATAAAAAATTATAAGACTGGAATTAATGAGCAGTATAATTACCTATACTATGTATCTTCAACAAATATAAATGTTATACTGAAAATTACAGCATATGTGTACAGCTTTTAAACCTAATTTTCCCGCTAAAGATAAAATTAAAGGTTTCCTTAATGGTTGTGAATCTGATGTATAAATATTTGACACACAATTAAATTAAAATTAGATACTTTGTAAAATATTATTTATTATGACACGTGCGCGTGGATTGCTGAAACACTTTTATATAACAGTTTTATATAAATGTTTTTGTTTAGAGCTATCTTTAAATATAGTTTACTCTTTTAAAGTAAATTATTATTATCAATCCATTGCTTTTCGTTTATTCCCAGCCATTTAACGTAGACTTGATTACCACGTTTTCGCAATATCTTTTCAACTAAATATATGTCTGGATTAACGGTTTTTTGCAGTTCAAACTCATAAAACGAGCCAGCTATAGTTTTTCCATACATATCATTTAATAAATATGTGACTGGATTTGTAATGTTAACTTTTACTACTTTAAATAATTCAGTTGACCAATTAGGAGTATACCCTTTATCAAATTTTTGTTTATATTTACTTACTCTAACTATATCATCAATCTTAAATTTATGTTTTCCATTAAAAATCTTTATGTAATCGTAAACATTTAAAGTTGTCTTAGGTGTAACATTAATAGGTTTCGTTTTAATTGTACGATGCTTGGTATTATTATAATCACTTGTAACTTTATTTAAAATGTCTATCCATTTGTAACTACCACGTAAACTAAACAATTTATACAATTTGCTTTTAAGTGTTCGAATTGCTCGTTCTACAATACTTGCCTTTTGTACACTGTATACTGAATAATGATTTACTTGATGTTTTTTCATTAATTCTGAAAATGTATTATTATAAAATTCCTTACCATTATCAGTTTGTAAATTGCTAGGTTTACGTTTTGAATTTTTAAACACCTGTTGAAAAGATTTTACAACTTCATCACCGGTTTTAGATTTGAGCGGTTTTGTCCATAAAAATTTTGAAAATGTATCTATTATAACTAAAACATATTTATATTTTTGATTATATTTAGCATAAGGAGCAAATTCTGCTAAATCCGCTTGCCACAAGTCATCATACCCTTTTATGATTGTATGTCTTCTAGGAAAATTTTTACGAGCTGGTTTATGTAGTTCATTTACAACTTGTTCTTTTGGTGTTAGAGACATATTGTTATAATGATTCCTATTCGTCTAACTTATTAGATTTATCTTGAACTCGGGCTGTGTATACATTTATTAGAGTCATTAATCGTTTATTTAAGTTCATTAAACTTGTGTCTAAATACGATTTATTAACACAATCTTGAGCTTCAACAGGATTACTTAGATTTGATATTTTCTTATTTTGAGCATCAAACGAATTGTTATTGTTTAATGTTAAGATTCGTTTATTTAAGTGTTTATTTAAGTTCATTAAACTTGTGTCTAAATACAATTTATTAACACAATCTTGAGCCTCAACAGGATTACTTAGATTTGATATTTTCTTATTTTGAGCATCAAACGAATTGCTATTGTTTAATGTTAAAGTTTGTCCTTTATTAACAGAATCTTTAGGTTTCTTACCATCAGCTACATTTACAAGTCTCTTCTCTTCAATGTCAAAATTTCCTTCATCAGTTAACATCAATCCCACACCGGAGAGTATTTTACCGGTAGGTATAATAGCACTTCCTCCTCTATCGAGTGCCGAAGTGTGGTGATGAAAACGTCCAAACTTGTCAAGACCCATTTTACTAATATTAATAGATTATAAGTTTATAATAATTTATACTTTCATGTGGTTTAAGAAATTACTATTGTTCCCGTTAAAAGGGTTTTCTATGTAGCCAGCTTCATATAATTCTTCTACTATTGAAATAATGGTGTTGTGGTGACCCGTATGCCCAGCTTCTCTTTCTGCCCATTTAAGCTTAAGTTCATTCACTAATTCATGAACATTATCCCAGTATTTATGTTCAATCGGTGCAATCTGTTTAAATAGCATACCTTTACCAGTTCTTCTACCTTTTGAAGTAGATAGCGATGCTGTTAATTCTATTTCTTTTAGTATTGGTTTAATCACATGTGTATATTTACGTGACTTACTTCCTTTTATTTGTTCAAGAGGATTATTATCTCGTTTATGTGCAGAAGTAGCTAGCACAATACGTCCATAATTGACTTGATCCTGTTTTCTTATTAATTCTTCGTGGGATGGTTCATAATTAATAACTCATATAAACCAGGTGTACCCGTATATTCAATACCCTTAATTATAATATTTTCTTTGTTAAAATTAATTATACTATCACCAATGTGCCATTTATCTGTTGTAACATCATAATGTACACCATAAGTAGTATCAATCTCACCTTTCATATCTCGTATCATAATTTCTACATATTTTCTTGGTAACTCAGCGTATTGCTCAAGAAATGAGTTAGCAGCAGATTCCTCCAGCAGTTTAGAGTATTCTTGTTGTTGCTGACTCTGTTCAGCTTGTGATTCCCTATCATCATATTCACTATCACCTCTTGTAACTTCACCAATGACCTCTGTCTCTAGAAATCGTGGAGTGGAAGTTGCAATTGGATGGTGCGGCTGTTGACGTTTTAATATCGGTGTATGTGGTACTGATGGTTGCGGTATTTGAGATTGATGTAGAACTTTACTATTATTTCCTTTAAGTTTAAATGCTTTTGTTTCATCATTATGTTTTTTAGAACCTGTTGCTTGTTCTTCTTTAATATTTACAGCAATTTCTTTGAGAGGTTGTATCATTGGTTCATATGTCTCACGAATAAAATCTTCTGCTGCAAGTTTACCGCGTTTTAAATAATTTAGTTTTTCGCGAATAGCTTTTCTTACTTTTATAAGTTTACGTTTGTGACTATTTTCCTTTTCATCCATTACTTGTATTAAAGCAGTTTTAAGAGTTTCTATCAGAGGTGATCAACAACTAAACGTTGAACGTAGACTGATTATTCTATATTTTATTGTAAATATATAAACGAATCAAAACCTTTACGGTAACGACCACTATTCATATCACAATCCTTATTAATAACGAGCACATTGAGCACATATTTGTTGGAATTTTGTAAACGACATGTCCGTATTAACGTGATCTTGATATACATGTTTTAAATTTAAATCATCTTGTTTGAATAACACTATCAAATTAGCATTATCTCTTACTAAATGCTTAGGTATGCGTGTATAGGTTTGACACAAATAAAAAGAATCTACTGAATTATGTCTTCCCATACAAAAATAATCCCTTATTTTATTTTGTTTATCGCAGGCTATATCATCAAAAATAAATATTGAGTTTGGTTTAGCCTCGTTTGGTGGAATAATATCATCATTTTCAGTAAACGTGTAATGTCCTATACCCTTGATTGGTGTTAATATCTCTTTTAATAATTTATATTTTGATTGATTTAATGTTTTTGAAAATATATACACATTTTCAAACTTCAATCCGTTCAATTCCAGTAATAAACTGAGCATCGTATTCGTTTTTCCACAATTTGATGGCCCTGCAATTATACATCTACATGTGTTCGGTAAAAGTGTACCATGCTTTTTAGCTACATCCATTATTTTATCCTTACTCATAGAATCTAAATTGGATACAGATAAAGTCGATTTTTGTTTAATAATTTTCATTATATTTATAAGTTCATAAAGCAGAAACAATATTATAAATGTTATGATTTTATAATACTATTAAAATATATACATGTAATTTACATTCGATGTACTTCACCTGTTAAAGGATTATATTCAATAATAGCGTCATGTAAAATAAGACAATACATGGTTGTTTCCTTTTCAAAATTTGCATTGGATTCCATTACCAGCTTAATGTCCACGGTTGATGTTTTAAGTGTTTCTTTCTGTTTTGAACAATCGATTATAAATATTGGACATACTTCATAGTCATCATACTTCAATAAAGTTTCACATACTGATTTTCCATAGTATCCCTTTTGAAAGTTGCAATATGCATGATATGCAGGCATATATCTTTTAGCTGTAAAATCTAAATTCCAATTTTCATAAGGATACTTTTCAGAATTTAAATAAAGCGTTAGATTAGAGAGATTAGCGTTGATAAAATCTGTTGCATATGCTTCACGGTTATTCTTAACGCTATCTTTTTGAAATACAACCAACAGCCATCTGGGTTTTTCAAGTTGTGTTGATGTTTTTATTGACCATGTATCAGATTTCGTTTCCTTAAGAGCAGGTAAATCATACAATTCCATTGACGAAAAGGAATTTTGATTATTGAATTTCTATTGATACCATCATATAGGAGTATTTTTCCTTCATCACTAGGGATTATATGAGGCACCTTCCAATGAATCTTTGTTATCTCAATTTTCACTTTCTCTGTGCTCGACTTAAAACAGTTTAAATCAGTTCGAGAGCGAATTAAAATAAGCTCTTGACGCATGTTAATAATTCCATTTTCATAGTAATCTTCTGCAAAGCCGAAAATGTAACTTAATGGAATTGCTGCAGAAAATTTTTTCTTATTATCGCTAATAGAGGTCTCTACATGTAGTATCCCTTTCTTTGGTTGCCAACCAGTTACAGATAACGTCTCACTTTGATTTAATGTATATGATGCATACGATTTGATTGTAGTAGTAATACCTGGTAGTCTACAAACGTCAACTTTTGTCCACCAAGTTCATAACGTATTTCTTCAAATAGAAAACATGCAAAATTGTTTGTTAATTGAAAAGTTGGCTTGTCTCCTTCCGCTTCAATGCTACCTTCAATGTAAATATAACTTTTACATGTATCCGTTATCAAATCTTGACTTTGAATTAAGATTCTTATTTCATCCGAAGGTGAAAACTTATTCGAGCCATATGGTTGATAGGTATGAATCATATCCTTTTCTATTCCTTCATCATACTCTATCTGTCGAAATACATCTATAACTTCACTCATAATTTAAGTTTTAGTCCAATAGAAGTTAAAAACAGTTTTTCACTTTTGTTAATCGTTGCTGTTGATGCGGTATTCGTTTTCGCTTTTGCTTTTTTTTAATGTATACACTGTTATTATGCACTTGTTGCTGTCGTTTAAGATTACTATCGTTGTTGTTAATGGATTGATTACTTAAACGATAATGAGAGTTAAATCTTAGACCCATTATCTTTTATCTCTAAAATAACGTTAGCTTGCTCATCACCGAAATCAATCAATTCCCCCCTTCTGATTCACTAGACGGATTTCAATATTATAAATAGTATCTACATTTACTTCTAAATATATAGGACTACTGGGAACACTATCCATGCGAAAACCTGGCTCAACAGATATAGGAAAACCGTAAATAATATGAGCAGGTAGATTATTTCTATAAGTTCCACGAATAATATTGCATTCAATATACACGTTTGTGTGCTTAATAATTTGTATATCAAGTTCAGAACTGTGTTTCGTGTTTGATTGATATTCTTGAGATCTAAAGCCTAACATACGACCAATAGAGTCAGGACTTGAAAAATCTATTATAAGATCTGATTTTATTTCACATTTTTGGGTAGTATTATTAGCAATCAATTGCACAAATCCGTAAGGCTTAATTTCCGATTCCAAAAAAGAATTTAATTGATTGATTTCGTAAGAACCATGTGGAATGCTAATTACTTTATTTACGTTATCATTATCCTTTCTATAGTAAAACTTATCATGTCCTTCATGAATATTCTTTATTGAATTACATCCATAAAATCCTCTTAATGCAAGTGTATAATTACGATTTGGATTTAAACGTATAGGATCTGTATAAGTGGTTTCTAATTTGTTACCAACACCTTCCACAACCAGCAAAAGAGACATCTTACCTGTATTTAAGCATATAAAACAAAATCATCTTTTTATATAGATTTATTGTATAAAAATCTTAAACATAAATGTCCACAAATACTAGTGTTATATAACTGTTCACGTTTATAATTATAAAAAATTTTATTGTCCCGAAAGTAACTAATAACCTCTACTGGTGGAGATAAATCACCAAAACTGTCATAATACTTAACAACACTTCCTCTTTTCTTATAGCACACCCAATGAGTGCCTGGACCATTACTGCCATCTAAATTTATAATTCCACTTTCATTATTTAATGGTTGTGTTGGTAATTCATCTCGCATAAATATTCCGCGTAAAGGTGGTTCAATGGGATGGTATTTAATTATTTTTTTTAAGTCATGATTGGTTAATGCTCTTTCGGGAATTTTTAGTTTTTTAGACAATGTTTATTTTTCCTTATTCTTCCAGCACCGCTTTTATATGGTTTTAAATACATCACTCCACCTCGTTTCTTTTTTAATTTTTGTTTCTTCTTACGTTTTATTCTTTTCCTTTTTATCCCACTTCCTCCTTTTTTTCCTAAGGCTATACTTTCCATCATTGCATTGTGGCGGTTAGACTCTTCTAGTTGTTTTCGTGCTGATTTAGCATCATTTATTGCTTTAACCACACCAGATGCCCCTCCAGCAAGAGCTCCTGCAGCTGAAAGACCTGCAAATAGTGGTATCAAAAATGGTAAGATTCCTCCTTTTTTCCTACGATTGCCAATCTTCTTCTTTCTTATTCGTAACCGACCACCACTACTACTTGGAGTTGGTAAAACTCTAAGTGCTGCGGTAACTTTCCCCTCCCTACTTTTCTTAACTTTTCTTTTTCTAATACCCATTCCTAACGTACGTTTAGCTTTCATTGCACCTGTAACTGCAAGTGCAGCAATTTTTTCACCTATACCTGCGTCTTTAGCTCGAAAGCGTTCCCAAGCTTGAGTTTCAAGAATCTTATCAGCTCGATGTCGTGCTACTAAATCTACATTATCTCTATATTGTATATCATGCTGAAGGCAAGCAGTATCTAAAGGGTTTATACCTTGTTCACCTCGTGCAACACGTTCTTGTAACTTTGTACCAGGTCCACAAAATTGATATCCTGGGAGATGTAGTTCAAATGGGAGTTTATTGATTAATTTATTTAAAATTCCTCCACCACCTTGTTTGTTGCTACCTTTCCGTCGATCTCGAGTCATTTACCAATATTTAGTTCATCACAACTCTATTTATAGATTTTCAGAACCTTAAGAAAAAGAGTGTAAAAATGGTGTTACAATACTTTATTTAAGTATAAATCTTGTTAATAAACTAAATTACATTAACAATTAATATTAACATTAATACTTCATAACAATAGTTACAATAAATATAGCTACAAGGTTTTTAAATGGATAATCTTTTGAAATTGTTTATTACCGTTATTTTTTCACTATAATTATGCAAGTCTTTTTTTAAAACGTTTATACGGTTAATGAAAGAAATAACACGTAACTTTAATAAAACTTGTTGTTGTTGCCGACGTAGTCTTTGTTTTGCCAATCGTTGTTGTTGTTGTTGTGATACCATTCTCATCTTTTTGCACACTAATAGAAATTAGACCCATTCATTAATAATTTATATATACGTGGCTTGATGATTTGGTAATAGTCGATTACGATTGATAATATTTTGAACATCTTTAACAATTTCTCCAGGATACTTCTCTAGTATTTCAAGGATACATAACACATTATTAGAATTTATATTTAGATCGGAATTTAGTATTGAAAATGCTACATGCATCATCTCTTTTGTATTTGAAATGTCAATATATTCACAAATTAATTCCAGATATCTTTGATAAAATGCTTCAAATTTATGTGATTTTAACAATTCAAGGTGGTAATTTAAAACTGGTGCTAATCGTAAAAGTTTCTTAAAGTTTCTCACATCCATATTACAAAAACTACAAAAGTTTGAAAATAATGATTGTAATTTATAATCTTTATTGATAGCGTTATAGAAATCACTATTTACGATTCTATCATTTTCTTCTTCTTCATATTGATAGTCCTCATCATCATCATCATCATCACCACCATAATTTATGAATGTACCAAGCTGAGTAAGTGATAACCATTCATCATCCCACAGATCAACGTATT
Organism: Vesta saturnalis; assembly: GCA_036346205.1. Lineage (NCBI taxonomy): Eukaryota > Metazoa > Arthropoda > Insecta > Coleoptera > Lampyridae > Vesta > Vesta saturnalis. The sequence continues at coordinate 119,469 of JARFJB010000109.1, forward strand.
CTCGACATTTTAAACATCCTATACGAATCGCAGGCCATCCATATTTTAATATACTATAGCCAACCATTACATATTTCTCATAACATTCATCATCATATTTATATACTGTACCATTTATTAATTCATTATGTACATTCAGTTTTCATAAATTTTATTACGCATTAATTATTGTTCTTGTTTCTGATTGACTATAATCTTCAATATAACCTTCATCTTCGCTATTATTATTCCCATCACCATTTTCACCATTAATTTTTGGACTAATAGATTTTTCATAATTATTTGTAGTAGTAATACTTATAATATTCGGATCATCTTCGTGAAATAATGAAACTTTTCGTGATTTTTAACTCTTTTAAAAATTATCAATACTCTTTGAAATATTTTCTACAGAATTTTCAGCAAGATTACTAGTACCTATCGACATGATAGCTCTTTGTATACTAACGTTTACATTCACATATCATGCAACGGTTTTGTTTTACATAGAAGACATCTATAAATCTGTGGAGGTGGACCATCAATTTCATCCCTTCCTCGTATTTTATGCTCATCACAGTATTTATAATCTTGCAGTTGGTGCTGATATTCTGCAGGTAATCGTTTAAAATACCTTGCTATTTCTATGCTAGCATGTTTCTTTAAATATTCTACTGGAAGTTTACGTATATCGTCAGTACTCATGTTTTGCAAACTAATAAAACGCTTTATTGCTAAATTTATAATATCCATATTATTTACACTATAGGTACTGCACGTCACTTCTTTACTACTGAAATATATAAATGCAACATTTAGATTTATATATGTTAATAGTATCTTAATTTACAGTGCTACCATTATTAAAAAATACTGAAGCTGATGAAAATATTCAATGTTATTCTTCGTTTACATAACCATTCATGTCATAATCAATATCTTCTTCTAATTCCATAATATTACTACTTTTCGTAACGATTAGTCTATCCAAAAGTGCTTTAAGTTGTTGTAGTATACTTTCCTGGGGGCAAGCTAATCCAAAAATACTTAAATCTTTACTCTCTGCACGTATTAGATGATTTGAAAATTCATTATATTCATACATATGAGTGTTAGTGAAAAAATAAATCAAACCATTGTTATATCTAAATACTGACTGAAATTTAGTTGGTGCACCAGGAAAAACGTCATTGATAATTTTATGTCTTTTAGCTTTTAGTGTACACTCATCTACTTCCATTACATACTCATTATTATAAAATATATAAGTTTGCCCAGTATATGTGTTGACAGCCCGTTTATTTTCAATTTTCCTTTTGACCTAATAATGTATTATATCTTGGGTATCCTGAAATAAGTTTAAAGGAAGGAAATTCCATTATATAAATATACTGTCTTATAAATATAACAATTTCTTTGTTTGGTCGTTGATATATAGCATCAATGTTTGTAAAATCTTTTGGTAACCATGTCAACCAGTCAGTTAATAGTAATGGATCTTTATATACATTGTTTGAAGATATGTCTACAATCCACACATATTTCTTATAGAATACATAAAGTCTTTGATTTACTAACAAAAACTTATTAACACTTTTAATTTTAGCACACAGATTGGGTTTAATTCCAGTGGTAGAAATAATAGGACTAGTAGTCGTAGTAGTAGTAGTAGTAGTGGTAATAATAGTAGGTGTAATAACAGTTTTCCTTTCACCATATAAATTTTGAATAGCTAAAATGTCATCCATGCTTAATTTAAATTCAGAATTATTAAAATTTTTTGCAATTTCATAAGTTGGTAACATGACAGACCCTTCTACAAAAGAATGGTGTATTCCGAGTGAATGTGCTATTTCATGCACTAATATATAAAACAAACTAGATTGATTTTCAGGTGTAACACCCATTCCTGTATACCATTCATACGGTATTTTAATATGTATTTCTAATGTTGACAATCCTTTATTAGGAAAAAAAGCATGAGCTATCGCAGGTTTAACTAAATCAAAAGGGCATTTATTGTTAGATCTGATAAAAATATGTTTATCAGTTCGAAAAGAAATCAAAATGTTTGGATTACTGTAGGAATGAATGAAATTTAAATCAGTGTGTTGAGCCCAGGTGTTAAATGCAATTTTAGTTAAATGTATAATTTCTGCATTACCATTATGAAAATTCCAAGTAATATTTTTATTACTCCATTTTATTGGATGTAGCGTGAATTCTGAATGGATATCTTCATTTCCACATCTAGCTCTGTTCATTTTGTTAGCGTTTCTAAAGTAATTTCACCATTAATATCTAAATTAAATAATTCTTGAAATCGTTTTAGCGCAAACAAAAAAATATCAGATGAAACAGCATTAATATCACTTTCACTAATACTTGCGATTGATTTTTCAATATATCCATATTGTAATAAATACTTCATAACCAATTGTTTATTATCTTCATTTAATACACTATCGTTCATATTACTTATTACGAACATTATGTGTGATAGAAATAATATTAATTTCATTGTTTAATGTAATTAAGATTAAAACAAGAAGTTACTTATGCAATACTTAAAAACAATGATACTAACAAATTTCAACGCTTCCCTTTTATAAGCTACAAATTGATGCAAAAATATACCGCTATAAATCACCCAATAATTTTACGTAAATATTAGCTACAAATCTGAAAATACAATATGCATCACATGCATTGTAAAATAAATAAAGTAACTGCCAAAGGAAAATTAAATGCTTGCAACATTGTAACATCTAATGGCTTCAAGCCATGACACACGTTAGCAATAGTTTTTTTATCGTATAAATAACTTGTACAATAATACCTTAAAAATATCCATCAACAAGAGCAGTTAGAAGTTTATTATGTATAATAAATCTACTATGCTTCCTATATAAAATGTAACACCCGTTATACAACCCAGAATATCTACATTCAAATCATTGCAGCTGTGCGTCTGCTGCATAAACACAAGAAATGCTTAAATAGAAGGATTTAAACATTTAGTTGCAGTGCATTTCAGACACGTGAAATATAAAACAATTCATTCAGTGAAGTTTTTACATAAAAAATGTTTAATAATATTTTTCGATAACACTGTGTTTTTAAGCTTTCATCTAGTAACATTACCAAATGAATAAAATCTAAATAAAATTGCATTAGAGGTAAAGGTGAGGAAATTCCATACTGTTTTCAACTTTTTTTCTTTTTAATTTTAAGATGTCGTCAGTCACCATCAACAAGAACAACTTGATTATAAAAGAAAAATGACTTCTGTTTAAAACTTATATCCATAAAATATTTTTTTATGTATAAAATGATGTAAGTAGTACTTAAACACTTTTTATCTAAATTAAAAAAAGCAAATTCTAACAATATTCATTTATTAAAAATTACTTCAAAATTGTTTTTTATAACATTAACAAGTAAAATTATCTGTATGAAAATACATGTTAAAAATAGTATTGTACAATTTCCATTAAAAATTTTATAACGTTAACATGTAAATATAAAAAATTAAATTACTTAATATCTATTATTATAAGCTCCTATTATAAAACGCATTAGTTAAAAATGAACAAATTATTCAAATTAACAATATTTTATTTAATCAGTATCTATTATTCCGCTCTGCATCATCCAAAAACAATCCCTCTTCTTCAACCATCACCTCCACTTCGTCGACACCGTCGTCGTCGTCGTAGCCATCCATGCCAAGCTCTTCTTCTTCGATGTCGATCTCCTCCTGAGGGTAGGTCGGCGTTGACTGACCACTGTTCCACCCTTCCTCCCTCAATCGTGGAACCACTCTGGTCAGCCAACACCGTTCACATAACCCTTCACTTAAAGCAACGTCCCTGCATTTAAAATACTCACGACAATGACATTGCCATTGACGTTTACCATTTATTTTAAATGTCAGGGCCTTTGCAATAATGTAGGGTTTGTTATCACCTCCCTCTTGTCCCATCCCTTCGTTCTTGCGGCAGCCAACCGTCTTTACGGTGTCTAACGCAACCAATGCACGTTTTAACTGTTTTCTGGCCACCGTGAGGGGATGACCTGCAGCTTCTGGAAACTGCTTCAGGAGATGCGACATCGGTACTTGCGAAATTGATGACGATGACGACGACGACGACGACGCCGCCAACGATGAATCTGATGGCTCTTCAAAAGACATTTTTTTTCAGTTACTCTGGATGATGCAAAACTGAGAGATACTGAATACACCACGATGCTCTCCCATCATATATATACCCTAAAATCCTAAACAAACAGGTTATAATTAAACACCCTGCACCAGCCCCCGGCATCCAGGCCAACCCCGCGAGAGAGCCCGGCGCAGGACGACAGCGCCGTCCGCCGGCACCCGGGGGGACAGGACCAGATCCTTTTATGGATGCACCCAGTTGCAACTGCTTTTTTTTTGCACGACAATATTTCCTCTAGATGCATGCGGTTCGATCCTTTTATGGACATTCACCCGGATACACTTTCCTATTAACTGATTCTACTTTCGGAGACGATACTAGCGACATCTACCGTTACATCTGCTTTTGCACACGACAGTATTTCCTCTAGATGCATGCGATCCTTTTATGGGCATTGACCCGGATACACATCCTTTTATGGACACACGTTCCGGATATACATTCCTATTAGCTGATTCTACTTTCGGACACGATACTAGCGCCATCTACTACACCGACCACGACGACGACGACGGACGAAATCGTTACTACCTTCTATAAGGGGGCCCCCTTGCACAGTCTTATACAAAGGGGGCCACCAACGACAACCGTATGTTACTGCTGCTGCTGCTGCTCTAGGGCCCCCTTGAGACATCTAATACTACAACAGGACTTCGCCCCACTTGTAGACATACACCTTCTTGTGGCAAGGGGCCGGGGCGAACCTAGCACCAGAGGGCCCCTTCGTGTGCTTTGCTCACAAGGGGCCCTCTGAGGGCGAAGCCCTAGCGCCATCTTGAAGCGATAGCACCTTATGCAGAGGGCCCCTTCTTGTGCTTTGCCCACAAGGGGTCATTCGCAAGAAGGGGCCCTCTGGGGCGAAGCCCTAGCGCCATCTTGAAGCGCTGGGGCTTTGACCCAATTCTTGCTGCTAGCGACACCTGGCGGCAGATTGACCTACTAATGGGCCAACTTCGGCATTGATATTACTACTTACAAATATATGTATAATGTATACTGTTTCCATATTCTTAATAAAGCTAGCTTGTATTACAATTTCATGAAAATATAAAGATTAATTTCAAAATAACTCATATGCCTTAAATATCACACATATAATTTCATTTAAAATAATTGATACTTTACACCATTTCTCAAAGGATGATATTTGTTAAATGTTTGTCTCTATCAAATTCGCCTAGAACTTTCAATATAAATATTCAAAGCTAGAAGTAACAAGGGCACTTACGTAATCTAAGGACCACATGGTCTAATTGTATAAATATAATATGCAACCTTTGTTAATGAACTAGAAGAAAATTATTCTATATCAAATATTTATATGAAAAAATCAGTTCAATACTTAATGTAGGCAATAATGTACGGCTTGTTTTGTTCTTTTATTTATTCCCTTCTATAATGAATGTTTACATATGTACAAGTTACCACTCATGTGAGCATATAAGTTTTTTTTCATCTTAAATTGTTTATCACATATTTCGCATATTATACGTAATTTTTATTGAAGTACACACACCACTTATACTTAATTAACGACCTTTAATACTAGCCAAAAATTATATTGCATATATAAAAGTGTATAAAAATAAGATTCACTAATAATTTTTTTAAATACTGGTAAGTGAAGTGATTTTTTTATTTCAGCTGTTTTTTATTTTCATGTCTAGTTCTAAATAGTTCGCCAGGTGCCTCTTTAATCACAGCCATACACCAGCAAGTCTATGGACACTGTTCTCACGTTTCATAAGTAATTGTCGAAATGGAAAATGAAACAGAACCAGACCGAATTATTTTGAGAGACAAAGGCGTAATAGTGAAAAAAGGCCTAATTCGAGACTTTTGTAACGTTTTGATTGGTTTCACGGATTCTTTGTCTTTACTTTTTTTCTTTTCGTAAATTTACAAGGAGTTTTAAGTAAATATGATAAAACACGATTAGACAGTGTTAGGAGGAACCGCTCATTAGTGGTACTCCTTTAGAAGTCCTTTCACGTTAGGGTATTTGAAGGTCGCCTGGCCAGGTTCTATTTAGTCTTCTTACAGAGGGATGGGCGGTGGGCAACCGATGAATCAAAGCGTTGCTGTGGTTCTGAAGTCCACTGTAGTAGCTTTGGGAAAGTCTACTATTTTCTTCCACGACGAATGGTATGCCAAGGTCAATATGTAAAGTTTCATTGGTGACATACCACGGTGCAACTGCTATGGCATGGAGTGCCTTGGTACTTGATACTTTTCATTCCGAATGGTTTAGCGCAACCCCAGAGTTGCACTCTGTACATCTGTCAAAATTTCAGTTGCAGTCGCTTAGCCTGGATGTGTTTGTTCCAAGTCAGTCGATGGTTTAGGTGTAAACCTAGGTACTTAGTTTCAGTTTTAACAGGTACTTGAGTATTATTTAGATTAACTGATGGCCATGTGTTAAATCTAGTTGTGAAGGTCACTTGAACAGATTTGGGTGTGTTGATTTTGATACGCCATTTAGTAAGCCCGTTCGTTGATTAGATTTAGATATCGTTAGAGGTTCTCAGAAGCTAGTACTTGATTTTCATACGTAGATAAAACAGCGGTGCCATCAGCCAAAGTAGCAATAACAGTGTTTTCGTTTTCTGGTATGTCAGCAGTATAAATAAGGTACGGTAGGGGCCCTAGGATACTACCCTGTGGGACACGGGATTTTATAGGAGAATAGCTAGATAATTCATTGTTGTACTCGAACGAATTTGTTCTTTGAAAATTGCCGAAAACCTATTTTATTTTAGCAATTTTCCAGATTCGCTGGAAAAAGCTGTTACCAAAGGAATTGTTAAGAAAATTGGTGATACTGAATTAACGTTTCAAATTTTGCAGACACTTTCCAAAGATGGAGAACTTGGGTTCACCAAACTTATTCAAAAAAGCGTTACAAAGTGTACAAACATTGTACAATCCATTATTGCCGTTGTACAAAAAGCTTGATCATTTGATAGTCTCTCTTTACTTTTTTATCAATAAATTATTCTTGTTGTAATAAATACCAAAGCTTGAAATAAGAAATGATATTATTACATAGCTGTTTCAGTTTTTAAAAATTATGTGCACGCAAATTCTTAATGAATGTTAGAAAAATGTTTTATTGCACAGGAGTTCTATTGTTCTCTTTTAAAAATGATCAATTATGGTTTTTTTATACAATTGAATTTATTATTCATTAAATTTATCAATTTTCATTTCAAAATTAATTTTTAATGTTAAAGTTATTATCTCACTAATAATATCAATAATAGTAACTGTAATGTCAATCTAAACGAAGCATTTCGGCATGCTTGAACTAACCGCGCTTGTGATGTTGCCACGCACTCATGCGAGAGCTCAGTAAATTCTGTGAAACGCTGAAAACGTGCTAATATACTTCCTAATTTCTCTAAAACCATGTACTGAAGTCATTTTATGTTTTTCCCATTTGATTCGTATTATCTCACATAATATTGTGTCAAATTTCTAAACAAAAGTGACTAAGCTATCAAAGGACAAGTAAATTATTTTAAGCTTTTCTCCACGACGGCCATAAGAACTAATACAAATCATGTCAACTTTGTCACTTATAATTTCGTTTTAGACACAGTCAATCGTCTCGAAATTTTAGAGTTATATGTAAAACGTTTAATTAAACAAGTTTAAATTTAAAGAAATTCTGACTATTTGACGTTTCACGACGTCCCTCCCACCTTAAACACATCTATAGCCATTAGTTTGACTCTAATTTGTAGTTGGGAGGATTGGTGTTAGATAAAGAAGTTCGATCTTTATCAGGATATTTAACTAGTACTACAACTTGGTCTGTTAGGGACAAATTTACAAGACTATCACAAATTGCCACAATTTTAAATTTAGAAAAAGTTACCGAAATATATGATTATTGGGGTAATCATGAGGGCGCTCTTACATGGAGACTAACCCCTACTGAAGTTAGAACAATAATGGGTTTAAGGTGAATTAAAAAATCTGGAAGATTATAATTCTTTTTTATATTTTTAGAACTGATTTTAAGTTAGAAGATATTCAAAGGTTAAAATTATAAACTACGGATTGAAGACATTCTTCGTTCCAAAGAATTTGGATGCAACTTGATTTCATTAGTTAAAATAATAGAAATATATAACTTTTGTTATAGATCCTTCATAAATTTATACATGTAATTGTAAAATTAGTTTTTAGGATTGCATAGTTACAGAAAAGTTTGTTTTTATTACGATCAAAGTTAATATCATTTGTGTTTTATTTTGTGCATAATAATATCACTAGTTAAAAAGTTAAAAATTTAAGATAATTCATTTTCTTACGTATAGTATGTATTTATAAGTACAGATACTTATTTTTTAGATTTTTAAAAAAACCTAAAAGTTAAGTAAATTATGAGTTTAAATCATGAAGGTTTACATTAATGTCTATAGGTTTTTCAGGGGTTGCGTTTTGAACAATTTCTTAAATTAAAATGGAGGTGAAGGTTTTTCAAATGTTCCTTTCTTTTTTCATACCTGAGAATTAAATAAACAGTAGTTGTAGACAGTACAGCCAGATCTACCGATTTCTCTGTAGATTACCGATTTAGACTAAATTCTACCGATTTACCTACAAATTCTACCGAAAAATTAAAAGCGAACGTCACGCCGCTTACGTTATTTTGATATATATTGTGAAGATTACTTATCACTGAATATTTAATTTTTAAAATACTAAATGTATATCTACTTTATTCTCAACAGCAGTATGTTTATGTTTACGTTTAAAATATGTACTCCATGCTTTGTTTTGTATATTGCGTTATCATGTGTATTATCTTTCATATTATGAATGAATGTATCAATATAAACAAAGGTAAGCATCGCCACTATGATATGTTCTTTTAATAAACTTTGCTTTTCAAAACAGTATGTTGGTATTTACAAAAATATTAAAGAGGGCATAAGCACACTCTAAAAAACAAGTACATACCTACTGCTCTATTAAAATTACTACATATTGTACCGATAACGTTTCTCTACCCGCTACTATAAACTACAAATTTAAAAACGTTACCAATTTTGAAAAATTATCCAAAATATCTCATTGTATTTCAAATTTTATAGGTAGGTACAGGCAGGCCTAAATTTTCTACTATTTAACGTTTATAATAGTAAATAATACTAAAATGATTTTAAACACATTAAAAACAATTATAACACTTAGTAATTACATCAACTGCTGAATTCCATTGATCATTGAAATCAGGAAAATTCCCTCAGAATGGTTTACGTGTATCATATCTGCAAGCTTTGACAAGATTAGAAAATACTCTATAAAATAGCTTGTAAACAACTTAATTTCAATCAGTTTACAATTAAATTTCGTCCGGTAGCAATAATTATCCGTCTGTTATTTAAATATGAGTGATTACGATAGTGGTGAATACCTACGCAGTGATTCAAAGAAAAAAAGAAATATAATCAGACTTTTAAAAAAAATGAGCACAATTGCCAGAAATGAAAGGTTGGCTAGTAGAAAGCAAATCATGCAATAAGGATATTAAAATAAATAGTGGCAAAGATTAATTGATTCAACACTCATAATCATACAATAAAATCTCTTACCAAACAACCTACATTTCTTACTGCTTCAACCAGTCAATTAAAATTGCATGAATATGTTAAAGCAGGTAAGTTTTCAAATACAATTTGCAATTTACAACGATGGACCACTTGGTAAAAGTTATCACCAACGTTTGTCTAGATTCCCAAGTGGCCCAAAGTATTAGTTGTGGAAGAACAGCCATTGTGAAAAATGTTCTAGGACAAGAAGGTCTTGCAGTTTTATGTGATTTTTTGAGAAGCAACTTATTTTCACTGATCATTGATGAATTAATGGACGGAACAACTATAAACATCTCGCCTTAGTAGTAAGGTATTTAAAAAAAAATAGAATTAAGGAGGCTTTTTTAGAGTTAATTGAAATTTCTTCAGCTGAAGCATCTACTTTACACAATTATATTAAAAAAATTTTTGAATCTCATACTGTCGTAACCCAGATGTACCCTAACATGAAACATGTAATTTGAACTTGTTCACATTAATGCAAATTCAAGAGACAAAACAATAGCTAAAGGATGCATCTTAATTTGACTGATAAGATGCTATTATTAATTGCTTAAATTGATGTCACTGAGAATAATGCTACTCCGGCTAATGCTAGGCATACTCCAATTAATAGCTTAAATTTCCCTTACTGGCCGTGATTAAATAATCAGAGTTGATTTACAAATCTGATCTAGAACTCGCAAAATTCTAACCTGATTAAAAAAAAAACAGCGATCGTCTAGGGGGCAAATACCCTACGTTGTGTAATGTGGATGAAATAGGGTCGGATAAGGTTAATTTGTTGCATAAGGTGGCAAGGTAATGAAATGAAACAAAACTACAATTAAGATGAACGAGTTGCGCTACCTGGTGATTCGCTCGTCATCCTATTTACATCGGGAGGGAAAGAATCACCAAGAAAACTCCCTTTATTCCAATAATAATCACACCAAGACAAAAAACAAAAATCAGATAACACAAGTAAATTGCAATCAAAGGATTAAATGTGTATCAACACTACTCTGTCGGTATTAAAGGCGTACAAAATCTATAACATTGCATAAAACGAAGTTTAGTCACAAATAAACATAAAATCATGTCTACCAATGGTGTTCAAATTAAAGCAAAATATACAGGTAATAAATAACAAACAGGGGATCCCTTTTGGAACCAATTCCTGTCTGCTTTAGGTAAATAGTTACATATAAAGCATTATACAGGGTGTGGTACAACCGGACATGAACAGAACACAAAAAAAACAGCAAAGGACATCATTAAATCAAGTTAAAAGGGCGTACCTTACAAAATTTAAATATCACCAAAATAAAATGCAAAGCAATTTCAATAACTACACATAAATACAATAAACATAAACAGTGTGATCGTATCCACAATAAGATCGTCAATCAATCACCAAAAAAAAGGGAAGAGGGTTATCCCGACCATGTGGCCCTTTTGTTTAACCAATCATGGCGGTTTTTAACACCCAAATGCATTAAGCACCCTAGTAATACATATTACAAATTCAACATACATAAAAAAAATTAACAACAGAAAATTAAACAGGTTACAGATTATTTAAGTAGATAAAAATGGAAAAAGGCAAGTACGTTACACATACAAATTTGTGGATACGATCACAACTAAGAATACACATGGACAATAACAATAAATGATATAATTGAGTACACAGAAAAACCATTCGTGGCCAAACACATTAAATACGCAGTTGAGACAAAGTATAACATCTGACAAAGCCCTGCAAAATACCGATTCACCTACATGACTAGTAGGTATTATTACAAATGCAAGATAATAAAACGGGCGATCCCTTCTCTCAATTTTTCTTAGGCATAAAACAAAACACAAAAATATAGACATATAGGCATATAACGGTAACAAGACAATTTTAATCTGAATATTTTCAATGTATTCATCGAATTTTCGTAGCGTGCTACCTACAGAATGAAATTATTAAAAAATTATATTCGTCTTTGTACAATATGAATCTAGTGTCAGACTGGTTCATTGAAAATGCTTTAAATTTAAACAGCAACAAAACCACGACTCTACTACTGTTTAAATTAAAAATATTGAACTCACTCCACATTTTGTAACAATAAATAACAATCTCATTCATTTTGGTAATCACACAAAGTGGTTCATATTCGTAGTACATTTAAGTGGTCTGATCACAAAACATATAAAAGGAAAACATTTGTAGTGTCCCAAGGTGCAAATTCAACGACAAAACAATCGCTAAGGACTTTACTGACAATAATGCTACTATTACTCAAATTAATTGCTTGCCTTACATTGACTTTTCCGGCAATAATTAAAACATTAGAATTTATTTACACGTCTGATATTTAATTACTCGCAAACCTCAAATCTGATCAAAAGAATTGGCCGTGTTATGTGAATGAGATAGGGTTTGATGAGGAGGTTAAGTGTCGCATCATGTGGGATAGGTAAACAAATTAGAATTAACGAGCTTTGCGCAATAATGGTTCAACACGTTAATTTACTAAGTTGGGAAAGAACTACCAAGACAACCCAATTTATTAATAAATAAGTAATTGCACAAGTACATTAATAAATCGCGTAACAAAAAAAAAAAAGAAACAATGGAAGGGTTCAATATATAACAAAGCACCATTAAATCAGGTTAAAATGCGTACAAAATTATAAAATTAAGTAACAGAAGAAAAAAAATGAAAAGCAATTAACTAACTGCACATAAACACAATAAAAAAACAAATAGTGTAATCTCCCATAATCGTCCTAAATAAATCAGAGTAAAAATGGTGACACCAAACATGTGGTCCTTATACAATCAATCATGCCGGTCTTTAAATAAATAAGAAAATAATAATGCAGATTACGGTGCATATAAAATATGACAAACAGTAAAATTAAACAGGTAAAATAAGGTAACTGCAATGCAGTTTAACTAGACAAGAACAAAAAAAAATAGGTAAGGAATTTACACATACACAACTGTATAGTGAATAATAAAAGCACAAAATAAATACGTACATTTACAATAAATTACATATAAAGAGAAATTAGTTCGTAGGCAAACAATTCTAAATAAGCCGACTAAATCAAAGACACTTAAAAAAACTCATTAAAACAAAGTCTTGCAAGGGTAAGGTGTAAATAAATCATAACAAAATGACCGGCAACCTACCCGCAAGTTTGAGTCACTGCGTTAGAAGATACAGCATCCCTTTCTC